>CM046954.1:95087380-95413648 GCA_025698515.1 Gossypium sturtianum | reverse complement strand
AGTATATAGTTCAATTCACGTATTGCCCAGCAAATTACAAGGACAAGAGCCAGTAAGCGATGGAAGTTTCAACATCATGCCCGATGTGCACTTTCAAACCAGGTGGGTATTTACATAAAAGGCCAGTGATTATATGGTTCTTAGCATGCACATCCAGATATGTAGTCACGACTCCAAGTGAAGGAGTGGTGAATCTTGAGTACCCACCCTACGGACCAGGAGGCATGGAGAAGCGGCCAAATGAACTATATAGGTAACATTCCGAATCTAACAATAACCATAGTAATGTCTCACCTAATCCAGGTTGAAGAACCACCCCAATTTCTCATTGAAGGTCAAAGAAATCAAAGGCAACAACCATCCGAAAACTTCCAACAATAGCCTATCCACAGGAAAAAAAATAAACCTTGAAGAGATGTTGATAAACTTCATAGCATTTTAAATCCACGTTCCCAAAATCTGAATCTACGTTTCCAAAAGATAAAGCAAAACTTGAGGCATTGACACAAGAGTTCAAGGATCAAATAGAGGCATTTCGCTAAGCAAATCTCTAAGAGACCACATGGAAGACTACTGAGAGCAACACCGAGATCAAGCAGGGAGCAAGTTCAAGCTATAACGAGCCAAGATAGTGAAGGTTAGGCAGCGGAATTCGAAGAAAGAGAACATGGTCAAGCATGTAAGGTTGAAGTGTAAGTAATAATAAGCCAAAACCAGTGATCAAAGAGAGTACCAACCTGCGCATACCATATCCCAAAGCATTAAGGAGGAGACTACATTGAGAGGAACACTTCGATAGTTTCTTAAACTTTAAAGAAATTACATATTAACTTACCATTACTTGAAGCTTTTACGCGGATGCTGACTAAGAAAAATTCCTAAAATTTGTCATTGTGGCGAAGGATGAAGCGAAGCATTACATATGGAACTAAACGCAATGTGCTCAAGTGATATTGCAAAATAGACTACCATGGAAATTAAAAGATCAGGACTTTTACAATTCCATGCTTAATTGGTAGTTTATCTATTGATAATGAATTCGCGTTAGTGATTTAGGGAAAGCATAAATGTCATGCCTTATAAATTGTTTTAAACAACTAGAGTCTAGGAGGCCCAAACAAACTAGGATGAGCATTCAATTAGTCGATTGTCAGTGTTAGAATTCCTAGGGGCATAATTTGAAGATGTACTCGTGAAAATTGACAAATTTGTATTCGATGGAGACTTTGTTTGTTTTAGACATGGATGAGACAACACGATCCCCCCTAATTTAGGAAGACCATTCTTGCAACATGCCGGAACTAAAATCGATGTTGATGCAGGAAACATATTACGTATGGGTGGCGGTATGGTCACTCTTCAAGCCATCGATTCAACTGAACATCGAATAATCAAGGTGAGAAAATAAATTCGAATGATAACCATTGGTTAACCCTTCTTTTGGAAGCACTACAAAAGAATACAGCAGAACCGATCCTATACCACGTGCCAACAAAGAAATAACTCATATGAGGAACAAGGATTCGGATCGATGATCTAGACGAGTGGAAGACACATTTTAAGGAAAAATTAGGGGATACACAAGCTGGAACAGTGAGCCACTCACGTAGCAAAACATGTTCAAAATCGGAGATCAAGTATTGATTGATAATGAGACCCTCGAATATCTCCTCGGCCCTAACACTAACAAAGAAATCCCCTCCCGGGGTAGTCGGTGTTTTTCCATACGAACGATGAGGTAAGTAATCTCTATCTTTGGTACATTCAATATAAGTGCATCTCGACTTAAATTCTATCATGATAATGGATGCCCGGCAGCATGAGGAAGGACTTTCAACTCTCAAAGCACCATGAATATACAAATGAGAGGAGAGTCTAGCTTAAGACTATAATAGCGCTTATGTGAGGCAACCCAAGCACTAACCCCATTAACTTTTACATTTTTATTTTGTCCTATTTATTCTATTTTATCCTTTCTTTATAGTACCTGGCGTAAACTAACCAAGAAGTATCACGAATTCGTGCCTGTCGACCTTGCACAGCCGTGTGGGATGTATTGAATCTCCGCATCTGACTTGGCGAGATGAAGTGCAGTCGGAAGCGAATAAATTTTCAAATCACGGACTCCAAACCACCACACCACGGGCACCGGCAAAACCCCACCCGCAGGCGTCGCGATGCGGCCATGGTCGACATCGGTAGTTTACACACGGGTGTGGCACCCTTAACATGGGCGTGGGAGAAATGATACGATGCTTAACACGCACCGCGTGCGAGGCAGTGGTGTGACTTAGCATGCCATGGTACACTGGGCATGGGGGCTGTACTAGGCTTAAAATCTATTTAAACCCCTCCTTTTTCTCTTCCCATACTCACTTTCCTACTCCCATCCCTTTATTCTATCCCATTATTTAGACCTCCCTACTTTTCTTCTCCAATACATTCCCAAACCCTTGAGCTACACACAAATGCCGAAGAAATTTGAAGGAATTAAGCATAGTCTCCAGAGGAGGAGACCGATCTATAAGTTCATGTATGCAGCTTCAATTATTTGATGCTTTCAAGGTCTTTGAGACTCATTCTATTTTCTTTTTCCTTTCTCTTCTCCTTTATTTTCCTCTTTTCTTTATTTCTCTTATATCTAATTTAGTTTATTTTATCTTAGTTTCTTGGTTTTAGGTTCTAAAGGGTGCTTAGGGAATCACACCTCACACCACAACCACCACTCCACCACATCCTTAGAAATCACACCCACCTCGCAAACCATCCAACAATAAGGACTCTTCTTTGGCTATTAATCTTCTCTTTAATTTGAGTTCACTTTTTATTTTCCTTCACTTTAGCTTGCTTTTCTTTAAATATATAATTAGTATAGTTTGAATTATTATTATTATTTCTGGAAAATTCCCAGACGAGCTACCCAATTTCTTCATCTAAGCCATTGAGAGATATGGATGACCACCATACCACCACCAGAGGCGCCTCCTCAACTTATCTTTCACCTCCAGCATGAGAATCCATCCAAATTCAGGGAGTTTCTTCTACTCCATATATTTTAATTTTCTACTTGATTGTTTATATATATATATCTTTGTACATTGAGGAGCAATGTACATATTAAGTGTGGGGTGAGACAACCTAAAAGGCGCCTATTTTTTTCATTATTATTCGCAAAGTCCTAAAATTAGGTGCCAAACTTTTTTGCATTATTCTCAAATCTGAATTATGTCTTGTTTCTTAAGTAAGTTTCTCATATTATGATTAGAATGAAATTCCACATGATTCATGATTTTATTTATATATTTTAGATTAATTCATTGATAATTGTGCATTGATAATTAAATTCTAAGATACTAGAGAATCAAGCATGATAAGTCTATTTTTAGAAATTAAAAATTTTTCTAGGATTTGTCTACACAATTTGAATATTACTTACAATTTGAAATTTTTGAGGTGTTGACATCAAAATACCCATAATTTTTTGTGAGATCTTGAGCCTTATAGAGCATCAATTCTTTTTCTTGCTCACCTTATTGATTATGAGTGTGTCAACATTGATTTTTTTATTCTAGAACTTGCATCGATTATACATGCCGAGACTGCCTTTGATTTGATATACGAGAGATGATGAAGGCACCTAGGATTTGAACTCCACTTACTCCACTAAAGCCTACCTTCACAATTAACCTCTAGTGAACCCCATTTAATCCTAACAACCCTTTTATTGACTCACCAACTAATATTAACCCCAATCCCTTTGTATTCGTTATCACCATTCTTCTTCGACTACCTATATTGAAATTTGATTTGATCGACTACTTAACTATTTTCTTTATCATTTTTAAATTCTATCTTCTTAATTACTTGACTTGTTCTTAAAAAAAAGTATATTCATTATTAGATTACGTGATCAAGTGAGCTTATACATCTAAATTCCAATTGTTGAAAAAGAAGCTCGTACTAGTAGTGGTATTATTATTACAAGTTTTCAATTGATGTAATTATTTATATTCAGTTCATTGTTTCTAGTTAGGTAATTTGTCAATTCAATCTCGATTCTAACTTTCTAATTAGACCTTTATCACACCTTTAACTTAAGCCAGTTACAATCTCATTTAAAGACCTTTTGATTTGTGTATCATCTCATTTTCTGATGGTGGAGATTTGATTTTCATGCAAGCCTATGGGATTAACTCTTCATGTTTAACTTTTGAGTGCTTAATGCAGAACCTTAAACACTCAGAGTGATTTGAGTGAATCTTTAGTGAGGATGTCAATTCTTGTCGATTTTGAATCAGAGGTAATTACTTAGATGGGGAAACACCTAGGTTTTGTGCTACAAAGGTATGACTTAGATTGTTTGAATCTTTAGGACTCTTTGAGTTGAATCATCCATGTATAAATTGTCTTTCAATTATGATGAAACACTATTGATGAATATTATAAATTGAGAGGAAGTTCATTTTAATTATGAGTTGAAAATTTTGCTTGAGGACAAGCAAAAGCTTAAGTGTGGGGGTATTTGATAAATCGTAAAAGTAACATATTTTAATCCATATTTAGCATGCTTTTGGATGAATTATCCCTTATTTTATGTCATTTGGTGCTCTTAATCCTTTGTTTTCATGTTTATTACTCGGGAAAGCAGAAGGATGAAAAGAAGCAGAAAGCAGAGCTTAAAACGGACCAAATAGGCCAAATCACGAAATCAACACTGCCTAGGCCCATGCAACAGCGCGTGCCTCCTAAATCCCGGAACTGAACGGCTCTGGCCACTTGATTCCTGCGGGCGTGTGCCAATGGCGTGCCTGCCTGCCGCGACAAGAGGAGTTTTTCTCGGATTGGATACTTGGTGGCAAGAAACACATTCAAAGAATATTTAAACACCTAAATAGGAATTTAACTTAGATTAGGATACTTGGAGACCAAGTAAGGCATCTCAAAGCCTATATAAACACCCTAGAGGGCAACTTAAAAGGGAGTTGGAGAGAAGCCCTCTGTCATGGGTCTAGCTGAGCCAAGGAGCCGAGCCAGAAAGATCGGAATTGTGGAAATCACTTGAAGAAAGCCGGTGGATTCATCTCAAGCTTCTGGAGTTATACTCAAAGGAGGATCTCTCTTCAATTCCTTCAGGGGTTTTAGAGTTTTTCTTATGTTTTGTTTTATCTTTTCTTTTGAGATGGTATTTTATTATCATTATGAACTAAACCCTCAAATACCTGAGGGGGATGAAACTTAGATGAATCTTGTTATTGTTTGGCTGAACTATATGATAAATATTTGACTTGTTCTTAATTATGTGTTCTTAATTCTTGTGTTGATATTTCGCGGATATTAATTCAAGTTTGATGTGCTTAGGTGGAGGAGTAAAAGTCCCTGCTAAGAGTAGATCTAGCATAATTAAGCGTAGTTGATCGCACGCCTAGAGATAGGGTGACAAGATTTTGCGGATTAGGGTGAAACCTAATATGGGATTCCATAGATAGAGTTAATGCAATTCTAGGGATTAGAAAGAGATTTCAATTAATCAACCTAGGGTTAGGCGTTATTCGCTTCAGAGAGGGTTTAATATACATTAGGGGATCTTACGGATCAAGTCAAATGAATAAATCGTGCGGTTGAGTTAGATAACAAGTGAAGTCTAGGTGAATTCTTCCTTGGGTATTATTTTAATCAATTGGTTTTTCCCACAAGTATTTCCCTAATATCATTCTTTTTGTCTCATCGTCTTTAGCTTAGTAGTTAGTTAATTTTCTAGATTAAACCAATTCACTTCAACTTTAAGGCTAAATAATAAAAAGAAAGTTAGTATTAGTACTTTTTAGTTCCTTTGGGTTCGACATTCCGGTCTTGCCACTAAACTATACTACTTGTTCGATAGATGCGCTTGCCTCAAATCGTTGTCATAGTTAGTTTCAGGTTTGATCATTCTTTTATAAATTTTAAGACTTGACATCGTGAAAACAACGATCAATGTCGTATACCTTTGTATTGGACCGAGCTAAGTGAAAGCAAGATACACGCGGGTTGATCTAATCAAAGAGAGTGAACAGAAAGTAAAAGTGATCACATAAAAGTTTGAAAGCAGCGTCGGACCGTCGAAATCCTATGTGGATTTGAAGCGTAAAGATATAGAGTTTCAGATTGGTGAAAGTATTTTGAAAGTCTCGTAGTGGAAGAAAATACTTAGATTTGGTACATGAGAAAGGTGAGCAGAGATTTATTGGGCGTCACGAGATTATTGAGTGTATCGGGTAGGTTGCGTCTGAGTTGATGTTGCCACCGAGTTAGAAAAGATCCACAATGTTTTCCATGTTTGATGCTTCGATGATATAGATCCGATCCTTCTCATGTGATTAGTCCGTCGGTGATTGAGATTGGGATTTGATTTGACCTATGAGGAAGAAAACGATTCCTATTTTGGCTCATGAAGTGAAAGAGTTGCGTAATAAGAAAATCTCATTGGTGAAAATCTTTGGCATAAGCATGGGTTGAGGAAGCAACTTGGGAGCTTGAGGATTCAATGAAAGAACATTATCTAACCTATTCACCGGTAAGAGTTTTAGGGGCCGAAAATCCCTAAGGGGAGAGTTATAACAGCCAGATTTTTGACCCTAATCGAGCGGTGGTTTGGGACCACGAACGAATGCGAGTCAAAAATAATTTAATATTACTTTCTATGTTTATTATGTGTGAATTGATGTATGTGAAATTTTTAGTATTAAATTTAACCGTTTTGGTGCTTAATTGTGAAAAAGGGCTTAATCGCATAAAAAGAAAATTTGGTGGTTAAATGTGTAAGTACCAAATTGATGATGGTTTTATAAATTAAAGTATTGATAGGATAATTTAGCCATAATTGAACATAGTGGCAGCCAAAATTTGCATGAAATAGTGAATTGAAATTTTTATTATATTTTATGTTATAATGATATAATTTAATATATGATAATATATTAAATTGAATAAAAGATGAAAAGTGCTCATCTTTCTTCTCAAGTAATGAAACTAAGAGAAAGAAAGAAAGTTTAAGCTTTGAAACTTTCAGCCCTTACATGCTTGATTAAGGTATGTAATTGAGTTCGGTTTTGATAATTTTTACATTTTTGAGATCGTTGCTATGTGACTTAGCTAGCCCATGCTTGAATTTTGAATTGGTTGTGTATTTTGTGAATTGCCATTGAAGAAAGCTTGTTGTTTTGTGGTTTGATGATGAAATATTGATTATATGTGTTAGATTAACAAATTTTGTTTTTGAATTTTTGATGAAATTGAGTAATTTGGATTAAAATGCAAATATAAATTTTGAGGACTAAAATGCAAAATAAATGAAATGTATGAGCTTGTATTAGGACTATGAATATTCGGCCCTAAAGAAGTGTGGTCAAATTTCGAATATTTTGTATTTTATGCAATAGGGACTAAATTGTGAAAATGTGAAATATTAAGAGGTAAAAATGTAAATTGCCCATTTATGCATTTTGGACTAAATTGAATGAAAAAATGTTTGAATAAGCTTAATTTGAAATTATTTAGATCAAGAACAAAAAGGATTGGGATTGGATCGGGAAAGGAGAAGTTAATCGAATAGTCGAAAAACGTAGTTAAATCGATACTAGAGGTAGTAAATTTGTACAATATTGATATTACCGAATGGAATATTAGTTGGGAGATGATTAGAGTTGAATGTAATGTAAACATATATGTTAATGGTATAACTATATGTGTTATTGAATTGAGAAATAGATATAGCCGAATATGATGCATGCTTATATAAAAATGACTTGGCAGATGTAATGTTGATATGAAGATGAAATAAGCTAAATTGTATATATGCAATTGAGAAGTAAGTTCATGTATATATAAATGAGAAGTAAGTTAGGAAATGCAAGAATGTATGGAATTTAAATACCAGAGCACTAAATTGTGCGAAATCGGTCAATGGGCACTAAATGTGCAAAATTAAATACCGAACACTAAGTGTGCGAAGTTAAAATAACGGCACTAAGTGTGCGATCGTTACAAAAATTTGCACTAAGTGTGCAGGCATTAATATATTGAAATTAAGCATGTGATACGTTAATAGATTTTTGTATGGAGTGTGCAGAGTTTGCGATCTTTTAATTGTAATAGTTAACGAATGTACTAAGCAGAATATAATGACCAGGTATGCGAAGATAAATCATCTTTTGGATGATAAGTAAGTTTAGTTGTTGAAATGATAATTCAGTATTATACATATTAATATGTGATTTATATGGATTGAAATGTGAGTATGAACTTGATGTAGTATATATATGTGTATTTGTTACGAGGTGAGAAGAGGACTATAGATCTAGATGAATGTTATTATTAAATGTTGGGATATTCGGCATTAAGGTTTATGAAATGTGAAAGTTGTCTATTACAATGTTTGATATATTATTTTATAATTGCTTATAACTTACTAGGAACATTAAAGCTTACTTGGTTCTTGTTTGCTCTCGTGTTTTAGATTTACTTGGGTGAGCGTTACGTGCCGGGGATCATCGTTAAAGCTCAAATCGTCACACTATCATCTATATTTTGGTACCTTTTTGAGGTTAAACATAAAGTTTATGGCATGTATAGGTTATGTTACTTTTGAGTTATTAGAATGGTGTGTATACAAATATATGCCATGCGAATATGGCTGAATTGTAGTATTTTGGTCTTAAGTGAATTCGGCTATGATGTTAACTTAATATGAAACTATAATTTCTGATTTGTTTATGTTTGGTATTTGAATATGTGGCTTGATTGATCATTAAGTTAAATTATAGATATGAAATTTCGACCATGGTGTTTATATGATCTGCAGAAAATAATTTCATGATAGGTAAGAATGGCATTATAGGTTATGTATATTTTGGTTGAGCAATATGGTATATAAGTTGATATATTTAGTAATGAGGATTGTATGTGATGATATGATGATCACTTGACATGAAATTGGTTGCTAAATTGTGTGTGGGATTATGCTTAAATGTGCTTGTAGGATTGACCCTTGTGTGGGTGGCAAATTGGCCTTGTAAATGGCCTATTTTGTCACACAGTTAACACACAGGCGTGCCTAGTGACCATGGGGAAATTTGAGTCGATGGCGGCTAAGAGCACACGACCTTGGTACGGCGTGCACAGTAGCCGTGTGGTTTCAACACGATCGACCACGGCCAAAGTACAGGGCGTGCTTGGTGGCCGTGGAGCCAAGTCAAAATTGACCCGGCCAAGGTACAGGCGTGCTTGGTGGCCGTGGAGTAAGTCGAGGTTCGAACACGGGGGAAGACACCTGCGGGTGTGTATCGGCCGTGGGAGGCACACGATGTGCGCCCCCCGGCGTGTAACCCCTGAAACATTGAAAAGTTTTAAATTTCTGAAAATTTACGTATGTGTTTCGGTTTAGTCCCGACCCCTTTCTAACACGTGTTTAAGGTCTCGAAGACCTCCATAAGGGACTATATACTTATGAATTAATATGTTTGATTGATGTTTGACCCTGTGTTGTGAAATAGTAATGAAACGTTCTGATTGTCTGGTAATGCCTCTTAACTCTATTAAGCGACGGTCTCGGGTTAGAAATTATTCTGGTAAAAAATAATCACAATAGGAAATAAACACAAGGAATAATAGAACATAACATAAATAGACTAAAATAAAATATTTCACTTTAACAATAATTCATTAGTAGTCATAAAAAAATCACGAAATATTCGAGGCAATATGAAAATTCATTAAACCCATTTTAATTAAAGCATAAGCTTCTTTCGAAGTCTTATTTTGTTCCTAAGTTAATTAGAATATCCCTATGTCAAAAAACTAACTAAGAAATCACCCTTCCGGACATTTACACAGTTTATGCATACAACAATTATCTTCCGAAATTGACATGATATGCACCAGTTAGGTTTTATGTCTATTAACTATTACCTCTTCCTAGATTAAATAGTTAATTCAATAACCTACAAATGTTGGTCATACATTCACAAGTATAATCATGAATTGAATCTAAATGAATGAAATAATCATTTGCACAGAATATTCAAGAAACAAATAGTAATAAACTCACATCAAGATTTATATCCATTTTGATTAAACAAAATTAAGTCATGTTATACTAAAATGAAAATATAAATATGAGATGCAAATTTGTCTCCCGACATAGAAAACAATAATTAGTGTGATGAGAAAGGTAAGAAATATTAGCCGAGGGGCTATCCACAACCATTTCACAATGCGAAGAGTAAATAGCTGAATGCAGGAGGCTATCTGCATTTGCTCCATGCGGCTTCCATGGTGACTTTCCTCCGTATCATTAAGTTAAAAATCACCTAAACATCTTCAATTCAACCTCCTAGCTACGTTTACATCGGCGAGTGGTTGCCTCATTTTATGGAATTCAGTGTTAGCAAGCCATGAGAAAGGCAAGAACACTCAAAGGAATTTCTCTCTAAAAAGCTGATGTGAGAAAATGGTTTGTAAAGTTGTGTATTTTCATGAATGAATGAAGGTCCCTTTTATTGTAGATGATCCCATGTCAAAATAGTAGCTAAACCTCAAAAGAAGGTTGGTTGATGGAGATGTGGGTAAACTAAAATCTTTGAATGAAGGACTAAATCATAATAAATTAGACTAAATCGAATAGACATAAGAACCTAGGAAGTGATGCCCTTAAGGGAATATCGAGACAAGTAAGGTCGAAAGGTAATCTTATCGCACACATGTTCATTAGTCATTGATTAGCTGGTGAGGTGGAAGATAAATCAGGACCTAATTCGTTTAAGTTGGTAAAATTGAGATGAAAAGATAAAGCAGAGCCACTAAGTAATTTACGTGATTTAAGTCCTTGTGCGAGAGGTTAGGTGAACCACATCGAAATCAGCTAACCCCTATTAGTTATTTATTGGATAGTCCTTTAATGTTACATTCTTTTCAATTTATTCCTTATAGTAGAACATTTAATTTTCTTACAACCTTACCTTTTTATGAATCACCGTACTATAAAATCGTGTGAGTAGCCACTTAAACTCTATTGTGTATGCTAGTTATTGCTTAATCACCATCTCCTTTGGGTTTGACCCCTTGGAATACTTCATTTTCCATCGGAATTATAAATATTACAACTAACCTGTACACTTACAGTAGAATCGAGTTTAAAATATTTTTTTTTTAAATTAATTATTTTAATGCACACATGCGAAGTCGGTCAAAGTTGTTGGCGTCGTTGCCGGGGAGACGATGTAAGATTGAGTAATTTTTAGTGTACACTTTTAGGTAGAGATATGTAGCAAAAGTAGGATTTATAGATACGACCTTGGTTTCTGTTTGTTTTTATTTTGTTGTAATTTTTAATTAATTTTCTTCACTCTCTTATGCTTGTAGGAGGCGTTGTATGACTCGAGCCGTAATGATGTCTTACGATTTGGTGAAATCGAAGCGTATCATCCCACATGCAAGGAGGCGTAAAACCAGATAGACATCCCACCTCCACAAAGAAACGACCTCTCGAGAATCCGCAGGAGAAATTCAACAACCACCACACTTACCCATAGAGCAACATACTTTGTGTGACTCACGCGATACCCATTTAAATGTTGTTCGAGGTAGCATTAATCCCCAGATGATTAATGCTAACAACTTTGAAATCAAGCTGGACATGATCCAAATGATACAATCAAACCTTCAATTTCGAGGGTCAATGAATGAGGATCCAAATCAACACCTTAAGTGGCTTCTAACCATTTTGATACTTTCAAGTATAATGGGGTATCAATGAAGCTATTCATCTTGGTTGTTCCCTTTCTCTCTTACTAAAAATGCTTTTATGTGGTTAGATTACGAGTTGATAGATTCCATCAACACTTGGGAAGAGGTAGCGAGTAAATTTTTTGAAAAGAATTTTTCTCCGAGTAAAACCATGAAAACTTCGTATGGATATTCTGATTTTTGATAATTGGAAGGAGAGTCATTATATAAGGCATGATAGCGTTTTAAGTTGATGTTGCTCAAGTGTCCATATCATGATTTACAAGATTGTTGCAACTTGAAGTCTTCTACAATGACATGATGGAAACTTACGCTCTAGACTTGATAGAGCATTAGTGGGAACACTCATGTCAAAGACCTATGCCGAGGCACTGCCAACTTATCGAGGACATGTCTATGAACTCTTACATGTGGCGGCTGAGTGGTTGACATATCGAGGCTAAACAATTAGCGATGAACACTATTGGTAGCGAGGACAAGTACCAACAAATCCTCGAAAGGCTTAATCAATTGGAGATGAGTTCAAGCACGACGCAAGTCTAAAACCAAACCAATCTAACCCATTTTAATGCAGGACACGATGATGAGAGCAACAATATGGAGGTTAATTATGTAGGGAATAGAGGATATAACCCTTACTCAACCACCTATAACCCGGGGTGGCGTGACCATCCTAACCTTAGGTGGGGAGGGAATCAAGCTGGACCTTCAAGATAAGGGAACCAAAACATTAACCCTCTCAAACCAACGCACCCTATGAACCTCCATTACCTTTTAGGGCACCCCAAGATTAAGAGAGAAAACCCGCCTATAGTAGTGACCCTCCATTGTCGATTAGGGTGAGCAAAGTATAGGAAGACTTACATGTAGTGCAGGTTGATGTATGCCAAATCTGAGGTCAATTAGACCAAGTTATGCAATTGTTGCAAAACAACTTAGCCTCTAACATACCTGGCAATACCGAACCTAATTCAAAGAGGGAAAGAAAGGAGCATGCCAAGGCGGTCACCCTTAGATCAGGGGTTGTGGTTAAAGAACCTATCCGACCAATTTATGGGGAGAAGGAAGTTAGTGAGAAGGGCAAGAACACCCACACTCCTAGTGTTGGAATGAGGTAGTAGAGAAGGAAGGACTTGAAAGTGAATCCACACAAGTTGAACCAGAAGACAGAGTTGTTCCACCACCACCACCTACCCAGAAGCCCATACCATTTCGTTTGCGTTTAGAGGAGAAGAAAAGGAAAGATGAGTTTTTACAATTACTCAATATGTTTAAGGCATTGAATGTAAACCTCCTCTTGTTAGAACATCTTAAGAAAATGCCAAAATATGCCAAGTTCCTTAAGGATGTTATGTCTCATCAAAAGAAAATAGGGAGAGGAGAGAAAATCACTCTTAATGAGGAATGCAGTGTGATAGTGTCTAGAAAAGTTCCTCCCAAACTAAAGGATTTCGATAGCTTTACCATCCCCATAGAGATAGGTGGAGTGAGTTTCAGGAAGGCCCTATGTAACCTAGGTGCAAGTATCAACCTCATACCATTGTCCATTTATAGGAGGTTAGGTTTGGGAGAGCTTAAGGAAACACGATCACTTTGCAATTAGCCAACCTATCTTTGGTATGTCCCAAGGAGTCCTTTAAGATGTATTAGTGAGGTTAGGCAATTCATTTTCTCATTGACTTTATTGTGCTCGACTTAGAAGAGGATATCAAAATTCTAATACTATTAGGAGACCTTTCTTGGTCACATCTAGAGCTACTATAGGCGTGAGAAAGGTCGGAGTTAACTATAGACATCAAGGGACAAATTAAAATTTTCAAGCTGCGTTGAGCCCAATTTTAGGTCTAAGGAGGTTTCGCCATCACAAGGGTATGAGTGTTAGGTAGTTGAGGCGAGACCTTTTCATGCTAAAAATTTGGAAATTTTATGGAATGGTGTAGTTTTTAGGTGTTTGTGCGCTATGTAAGAGAATCCAGAGCTGAACAAGGATAAGGAGTACCTAACGATTTTTGGGCGGACTCAATCGCATGTTGAACAAGGTGCGTACCTGAGTGTCGACGACACTAAGGAAGCATCATTTTGGTGGTGTGATTGACAGCCCCGAGTTGAATTTTTAATTGTCGCATGTGGCGATGAAACCTAAAAATTTGTAAATAATTAGATGTTTTGAGCATGGACTCTAAGTGTTTTTGCATGTCATGTAGGGTTTTAATTCATAGTTAATTGTATTTTAGACTTAGGATATAATTTTGGTGATTGAGAAGAAAAATGATGATTTTGTAAATGTTTTTAGAGATAGTTCAATGGAATCACAATATCCATGGGGGATAGCGCGATTTCTCTAACAATTTCAAGAGGGAACCAAAAATCTTTTAGGTATCACGACATCGGGCCCTTGATATCGCGATATCCCTAGGATTTCAAAAGTAAAAAAAATTGGTTTACACAGTGGTATCACGATACCCAAACTTCGGTATCGTGATATCTCAGATAGAACAGAATGTGAGGGGTCAAAAAATAGGGGATATCGTGATATCCATTATAGGGTGTCGTGATATCCAAGTCAGGTTAGGCAAACCAGGTATCGTGATCCGTATGTTTTGGAGGCTTTTTAAGCTTTAAAACACCCCAAAACCCCCATTCCTCTCTTTCACCCCAAACCCTTTACCTTAAACACCCTAAAAACTCTAACTCCTTTCTATTTTATCTCAATCCCCTTTCAAATCTCTTTCAAATCCTTTTGAAATCTTTCTTCTTTTTACTTTATTTTTCTTGTTTGTTTCTTCTTTTGCAAGTTTTATGTTCTTTTTGCTTGGGAAACACGAGATTTCATCGACTTCATCAACAAACCCATTACGGTTTAAGTTTTCCTTTTCTCCTTTATATTGCATGTGATATTGTTACCTTTTTTATTATTATTTTATCTTGTTCTAGTATTAGTGCTGATTGATTACGAGATATTTGGGTAGTACATGGTTGAAATTCTAAGGGATGACCTAAGGCATTGGTTGTGTAGCCTAGAGCCTAAAGGATCGACCTTAAATGCTACATTATCCATGGTGCTCAATTTTGAGCTTTACATTGCCCCTTCTTAATGAGCCTCTGTGATTGAAACCTTGACCCAAAATTGAGTTTGAAACTCAACCCTTCATAGTCCCTAAACTTTGTAATGCACTATCAAATGGATGTCAGGCCATGAAAATTGAGGGTTAGGTAGGAACATTACAGAGGTTTTTTTACAAATGTACTTGAATGATTAGTGAAGAGGGTTTAAATTAGCTTGTAAGTGATTCTTACTAAAGTTGTGCATAAAAAGAAAAAAAAATGTGAAATAAAGAAAAGTGAGGATCAAAAGCATTATAAGAGAAAAGAACAAACAAATGAAAAATATGCTCAAAACAAGAAAAAGAAAGGAGCACAACATAATATCTCAAAATCATAGTGCACAAAAATGAGCTAGTATCAACCCACCTCTTCCACATTGTTGGAGAAATAAGGAATAAGAGAGAAGGAGAAATAAGGTGGTGAGATGAAACGATCACATTTGGGGAGAATTGGGAGCAATGTCGGGTGCTATATTGCCATAGTGCTTGAACCATTTTGAGATGACCTTTCTTTGAATCCATGCCAACCTCAGCCTCAAAACGTTACAAGCCACTAAGTTCTATGTGACCTTGGCATCTCCTTTATAAACGAAAACCAAAACTTGTGGAAACTTATTGTAAATGAATAAGTTGATTTCTTTCATTCATAGGTACATCATATCTTCATGAATTATTGTGATGGAATAATGTATAAAAATTGATTTTCGTAAACTACCTCTACTATTTGCTCTGTAACTTTTTGAACTAAGATAATTTTCTTTCAAGGTTATGAGTTTGCAATGCATCAATTTTGAGTTGTATAATAGAAGGACTTGATACATAGTGCATGCCCATTCACCAATAATCAAATAAATTCATTGTTCAAGAGTCACCTTGTTGAATGTTTTGTATGTTTTCTTGAGAAAAAGAAAAGACTGAACTGTAGGGAAGTTGATCTACCACAAATTGATGTGGAAAATTAGGCTTTTTCGACGTACTTTAGAATCTTTTTCTCGAGCAAAACAACGTCTTTAGCGTAGTTTGTTGTCATTTTTATAATTTCAGTTAATAAGTGGAAGTGTCTCATTTTCAAATATTTTATGATCCAAATTGGCCAATAGTATCATTGGTTGGCCTAACGTGTGATTGAGTGATGTAGGGATGCATTGGAGGTCGAAAACGAGAGAGAATGGCACCAAGAAAAAAGGGTATCGTGATATCCACACCTTGGAATCGTGATACCCCCAATAGTATAGAAGAGTGGAGACTCCTTTCAGTGTTATCGTGATATCCTCTTTGGGTATCACGATATCCAACTTCCAAGGAAGACCCCAAGGTTTGGCACTGCCCGAGGTATCGCGATATCCACTTCTAGGAATCGTTGTACCACCTTTGTCAGGGGGACAAACTTGAACAAAAAGGGTAGTCTTTGTCTACCAGGTCCACTAATAACCCAAGGGTCGTGTAGGGGAATTTTTGGCAAGTAAAAGTCACCAGAAGACACCTTAAAACAACCAAAAATTGCTGAGGAGGAGAGACACACACACATTAGCTTAGTTTTAGGTTTAGTTTTCTCTGCACTTTTTCTAGGGTTTTTATTTTCTCTTCTTCTACCTTAGTTTAGAGTTTATTTTTCTGTATTTAATTCTTGTTCTTGATGTTCTTAGTGTTATTTAAGTTAGTTATTACTGTAGCTAAGGTTTATTTACACTTTCAGTCCCTGCACTTTACTTTCAAGACTCTTTGAGCTTTAGTTTAATGTATTTCAGTTTGTTTTTGTTTAAAATTGTTAAAGCTTGTTCCTTTTATGTTTCGTGCTTTATATTTTCTTATTAAATGCTTTAAGTTTCATGTTGTTTACATTTTCTTTCATAAAAAATCTCAACTTTCATATTTTTCTTGAGCTTTATTTTCATGGCTGCTTTGTTTTCCATTTCCATGTTTATTTCTTTCACCTTGAGCATGAGTAGCTAAACCTTAACGGAGGTTGGTTGATGGAGATGTGGGTAAACTATAATCGTTGGACAAATGACTAAATCGTAATATTTTGGACTAAATCGAATAGACATAAGAACTTAGGAAGTGGCGCTTAGTAAAGGGAATATCTAGGCAAGTGAGGTTGGAAGGTAATCTTGTCACGCTTTTTGTTCATTTGTCCCAAATTAATTGGTGAGATCTCGAAGATAAATCGAACCTAATTCGTCTAAGTTTGTAAAAGCGAGTTCGAAAGATAAAATGGATTGCTTAGTAATTTACATGATTTAAGTTCCTTGTTCGAGGTTCGATGAACCACATCGAAATCAGCCAACCCCCATAAGTTATTTACTGGATAGTCATTTAATTTTACATTCTTTGCAATTTAGTTCTTAGAGTAGAACATTTAATTTTCTTGCAACCTTACCTTTTTATGAATCACCGTACTATAAAATTGTGTGAGTAGCCGCTTAGACTCTATTGTGTATACTAGTTTTTGCTCAATTGCCATCTCTTTTGGGTTCAACCCCTTGGAATACTTCGTGTTCCATCAGAACTATAAATATTACAACTGGCCTGTACGCTTGCAGTAAAACCAGTCTTTAAAATTTGTTTTTATAGATTCGTTGTTTTAATGCACACATGCGAAGTCGTTCAATAGAGAACGAAGAATAAACACGATTATGAAGGATGTGGTAAAAACAGAAATTATTAAGTGGTTAAATGCAAGTATAATTTACCCCATCTCAAATAGTTTATGGGTAAGTCCGGTCCAATGCGTGCCAAAGAAAGGAAACATGACGATCGTGAAGAATGAAAATAATGAGTTGATACCTACTAGAACGGTTTCAGGTAGGAGAATCTATATAGATTACCAAAAATTGAATAAGGTAACTCGAAAAGACCACTTTCCTTTTCCGTTCTTGGACATAGACTCGTGGGGCGAGACTATGACTGTTTTCTAGACGGTTGCTCTGTAACACCCCTAACCCGTAACCGTCATTGGATTAAGGTTAAAGGCGTTACCAGACAGATCGGAAACTTTCATAATCATTTCATACATTTCATTCATCAATCATACACACAATGTCCCTTAAATAGGTCAACATCTTTGACATTTATCCGACCATTCAAATCTAACATCTTTCTGAAGTAGTTTTGTCAACGAAGTAGCTATCGTCGAAAAGCCTTTTACAAATCTGCGGTAATAACCAGCTAACCCCAGAAAACTACAGACTTCAGATACATTTCTCGGAGGTTTCCAATCCAGAATAGCAGAAATCTTGCTCGGATCAACTCGAATCCAAGAAGCTGACACAATATGCCCCATAAAACTAACCTCATGCAACCAGAATTCACATTTGCTGAATTTCGAA
Source organism: Gossypium sturtianum (assembly GCA_025698515.1). Lineage (NCBI taxonomy): Eukaryota > Viridiplantae > Streptophyta > Magnoliopsida > Malvales > Malvaceae > Gossypium > Gossypium sturtianum. Next base: position 95,395,434 of record CM046954.1, on the reverse strand, counting down.
TACAATTGCTTTTCTCCCAGAGTTTGTAACACAATCCTCAGATGTTCAGCATGCTCCGTTTCATCCCGTGAATAGATCAAAATATCGTCTACAAACAGAACAACAAATCGATCTAAGTACGGTCTAAAAATTCTGTTCACCAGATCCATAAAAATAGCAGGAGCATTGGTTAGTCCAAATGGCATAACTAAAAACTCATAATGCCCGTACCTCGTTCGAAAGCGATCTTGAAATGTGCGAATCTTTAACTCTCAGCTGGTAGTATCCCGATCTCGGATCAATCTTAGAAAATACTGTAGCTCCTTTTAAGTGATCAAATAAATCATCAATTCTGGGCAACGGATATTTATTCTTTATAGTCACCTTATTCAACTGATGATAATCAATGCACATTCTCATCGTGCCATCTTTCTTTTTCACAAACAGAACGTGAGCGTCCCAAGGCGAGAAACTCGGTCTAGCGAACCCTCTATCAGTCAACTCTTGTAACTGTGACTTTAACTCTTTCAATTCTGTTGGTGCCATTCTGTATAGAGCTATCAAAATAGGTGTCGTATCAGGCATTAGATCAATACCAAACTCAACTTCACGAATCGGAGGTAAACCCGGTAACTCTTCAGGGAACACATTAGAAAACTCACAGACAACAGGCACTAATTCAACTTTCTTTTCAGACACTTTCGAATCAATCACATAAGCAAAATATGCCTCATATCCCTTTTTCACGTAATTCTGAGCTTTCAATATCGATATCACAGCAGGCAATCCATTCAAATCATTAGACTCAACCCGTACAATTTCATTATTCGGACATCTCAAATCTATAGTCTTCCTTTTGTAATTCACAACAGCATCATGCAAATACAACTAGTCTATACCCAAAATAATATCGAACTCATCAAATGGCAAAAGCATCAGATCAGCAGGAAAACAAATATCTCTAAACATTAACGGATAGTTCTTGCATACTTTATCAACCAAAACACTTTTATCTAAGGGGTTCGATACTTTTATAGTAAACTCAGTAGACTCTACAGGCAAAGTCTTACTGTAGACTAAATTCATGCATATATATGAATGCGTAGAACCAGGGTCTATCAATGCAATCACAAAAGTATCATAAAGTATAAAAGTACCCGTTATAGCATCAGGTGATGAAGCTTCTTCACGAGCTCGGATAGCATACGCTCTGGCAGGTGATCTAGCTTCAGATCTTGCAACAGTGTCTCTCGTAATCCTCTGACTACCACTAACATTTCTTACATTCTTTAGAGGTCTACCTCTCATAGGTTCATTATAAGGTCTCGGATTCTGAACAATCTCTGGCTCGACAGACTCAGGACAATCACGGATGAAGTGATCAAGTGATCCACATCTAAAGCAAGCTCTGTCGTTTAATCTACAGCTTCCCGGGTGCCTTTTTCCACAATGTTTACATTCAGGTCTCTCAGTCCGGACATTACCAACATTGGCTACTGAAGTTGCTGGAGTTTTGGAACTCATTTGCGATCTAGCTCGATTTCTATTTGAATGTCCCATATTATCTCTTGAACGACTTTGATCATCTCTGAATCTCTTCGAAACAGACTGAAATGACTTGCTTGGATATCTCTTTCTTATATCTCGAGCTTCAGACTCAACTATTCTTTTATCTTTCCTAAGTTCTTTAGCTTTGCAAGCTCGGTCAACGAGTACAACAAACTCTTTTATTTCTAAGATCCCGACTAACAAACGGATATCTTCATTAAGACCGTCTTCAAATCTTTTGCACATTATAGCTTCAGATGATATACACTCTCGAGCATACTGACTTAATCGCACAAACTCTCGTTCATACTCAGAAACAATCATTCAGCCCTGTTTAAGTTCCAGAAATTCCTTTCGTTTCTGATCAACGAATCTCTCACTGATATATTTCTTTCAGAACTCGATTTGAAAGAAGTCCCATGTAACTCGCTCTTTCAGAACGACGGAAATTAAGGTTTTCCACCATTGATAGGTTGCATCTCGAAGAAAAGATACCACACACTTTATGCATTCTTCCGGTGTCAGAGACATTTCATCGAATACTCGAATATTATTTTCAATCCAGAACTCAGCCTTTTCAGCATCATCATCATTAGTAGCCCGGAACTCTTCAGCCCCATACTTACGAATCTTGTCAAACGGAGGCTTATTCCACGGATTTAGATTTGCAGTCGGAGGTATATCAGATGTCTGAGGGGGATTAACCGGGGGCGGGGGTTGTGAAACAGTCGGGTTATTCTTTACGAATTGAGTGAACCACTCACTCATCATCTGGAAGAAAGCTTGTTTAGCTTCTCCCTCTTGACCGCTCGTAGCCGATATCGATTCAGATGGAGCTGTCCCTTGCGCGGGAGTAGGCACAATACTTTCTACGTCGTTAGCTACGGCTCTTTCGGGATCCATTGCTATACTGAAATCACATTTTCTACGTCAGGATTCATCACACTATCACAATTTAGATATATGGCATGTATAGCTAGACTCTGACACGCTACGTTAGTTCGAGAATCGACTAAACTGTAGCTCTGATACCAACCAAATGTAACACCCCTAACCCGTAACCATCACCAGATTAACGTTAAAGGTGTTACTGGACAGATCCGAAACTTTCATAATCATTTCATACATTTCATTCATCAATCATACACACAGTGTCCCTTAAATAGGTCAACGAGACCTTAATCATGCTTATAACTCGGGTTGGGACTAAAACGAAACATATATAGAATTTCTCAGAAACTTAAAACTTTTCGATAATACAGGGGATACACACCCGTGGAAGCAAACCGTGTGCCCTCCATGGCTGCTAGACACACCCGTGTGTCCTCCCTGTGGTCGAACCTGACTTCTCACCACGGCCACCAAGCACGCCCGTGTATCCTGACCGTGGTCGATCCTGCCAAATTAACATGGCTACCAAGCACCCCCGTGTGCTAAGGCCGTGTACTATAAGGCCATATACTGACTTACTCACACGGCCTCTAGGCACGCCCGTGTACCATGGCCGTGTGCTCTTAAGCTAGCTACTGACTTTATCCCACGGTCACTAGGCACGCCCGTGTGCCCTGGCCGTGTGACATTATAGGTCATTTACAAGGCCAACATGCCACCCACTTGTGTCATACCTAGAAGTAACATTTACCATCACATATCATACATATATGGCAGCCAAATACATACTAAATTGACCATTCAATCTATACATTCAATACCCATTTCATTCATGTCAACTTTCAAGACAAAACATATATATATATAACTAAAGCATATTTCATTCATTTACCTACCCAAAAACTTGACCATTTCATGAGCATTAAACCATACCAAAACAACTAAACATACCACATTCATCAAGGCCAAATATGAACAAATAATTAGCCACACCTCATGACCAATTCTATACATCAACTTATAACAAAACTAGCCTATACATGCCATATCTAGATATAAACATTTCCAAAGTGTACCAAAATGAGTTTTGTAGTGTGATGGCGATCCTTGAGCGGTCCGAGCCTTGATGTAGCTTTAACGACCTATAAAGCAGAGAAATCACACACAGAGTAAGCTTTCCAAAAGCTTAGTAAGTCATAATACAAATAAACTTAGCATAAATTGCACATAACCAAATTAATAAGATGACCAATATGGTTCTCATGACAAAAAAACCACCTTATTCTTTCTTAAGCTCATTAGCTTAGCCATAACTTACCAAATTTCCAATTCACATACCATATATGCACATAGTTCATCTAGTCAAAACTTTACATATCGTATTATCAATTCCATATACATAGTATCATAGTAAGATCACATAGATACTTACCTTGTATACACAATTAGTGTATAATCAGCGTGCTGAAAGCGGATATTCATTCACTTAATTCATCATACCTCGGATTTGCAATTCGTATCACAGACTTGCCTGTTGAACCGTAAGGAATCTAGTAGGATACTCAGAAAACTCGGAATGGTCGTACAATGCCAACGTCCCAGACGAGGTCTTACATGTAATCGACTATCGATGCCACTGTCCCAGACAGGGCCTTACACGAATCAATACGATGCCGATGTCCCAGACATGGTCTTACATGTAAAGATCATATCGATGCCAACGTCCCAGACGTGGTCTTACACGTAACGCTCATGTAACACCCCAAACCTGGCCCATGCATTATGACAAGATCTGACATGTCACATGAGAAAAATGTGTTAAATCCTTTCTATTCGTATTAAAATAGGTATTATTTTATTATAAACAAGAAAACAAATTTGATCTGAAACATTTGATAAAATACTACTAATCTCGAAGGTTGATTGATAAATCAATAATTTGAACTAGAGATCTTATAAACCGTGACTTTTAAAAATATCATTGATAATTTGAGAGAAAATTTCCGAGTTAAAATATTTGTAAAAGTTTGTTATAAAATCCATTTATTATTCTATCTTGGAAAACCTTTATTTAAGTTTTTAGAAAAATTCCGATTTAAAACAATTTAAGCAAGATAATAAGTACGTCAAACATAAAGCAAAATAAAATATTCCAGAGGCCTTATTACAACATAAAAACCCAAAATAGTAAAAGTAGTAAAGTAAACGGAAATAGAAATCTAAAGTTCAATAACACCATTACTGAAGTATGGCCTCCACCGAGTCGTCCATGGCCCAAGTCCACATTACTGAGCATTACCTGCAAGGGTTAAGGAAACGGGGTGAGTTACTAGAACTCAGTGTATAATCCCCTTACCGTCATCCACTGGGCCTAAACCCGCATAACATAATTCTTGGGCCTGAGCCCATTTAGCAATAACTTGGGCCTAAGCCCACATAGCATGATAACAACAATTATAACATATGAATGTATGCAACCCAACCCATCCTAGTAATCCATCCGCTACACACCACCCGTACCATCCCATCACACATGTGGGGATCAAGTCAACCCACCCCGCCAAACACACCAATCGCAGGGAAGCTGCCATATATAGAATTTGTGGTAAAGCCACCAGAATAACAGATTATAGGTGGCATAGCCACCAGACAGAATTGTGGCAGAGCCACCGGAATCAGAATATATCGCTGCAGTCAAACTGCTTTTCATAATATTTGTGGCAAAGCCACCAGGCTACACTTCTATTCAACATTTTTCTCATCCCATGCAAAATATGTAAATGCAACATACATAATAAAGCATAATATCCACATATATAAACAACAATCATTAATCCAGTAATTTATTACGGTAAATTGGCCAATTATAGAACTTTTAATTCGGCCCACTAAAGCATTCTAGCAATTTGGCCCATAGGGGCATTTTCGTAAATTGGCCCGTAGGGGCATTTTTGTAATTCGGTCCATAAGGGCATTTTCGTAATTCGGTAATCTCGCAACCCAGACTTAACTACTAATGTGGGGCGTAAAAATTGAAACTGTCCATCTGCGTCATACTGACTAAATTGACTATAACTCGAGTTAGGAAACTTTAAATTTAGATCCGTAAATTTTACTTGAAACTAGACTCATATATCTTCTTACTACAATTTTTCCAAAATTTTTGCCTTAGCCATTTAGTACAGTTTATTCATTAAAGTTCCCCTTGTTGCACTGACCAACGATTCTGACCTCTCTTACCCTAATTTCAAATATCTCACTGTACAGTTTTCATATGTTGCTCCCACTTGTTTCTATTGAAAATAGGCTCACTAAGGAATCTATACATATAAATTATAACTAATAATTCACTTTGTACAATTCTAAACAATTTTTCCAAGACAGAACAAGGAACCACGAAGTCAATCAAAACCAGTCTAACTAAAATTAAAATATCACAGAATATAAAATTCCTCTTCCTCCCTTGTTTCTTTCATATAAAAATAGATACCGTAAGCTTTAATTCGATATCTTTTTCACTTTCTAATTCCCTTTATCCTATTTTTCGTGATTTTTCAAAATCACGTCACTGTTGCTGACCAAACTGTTTCATTGCAAAATATGGTTACCACTACGAACATACGCACGCCCGAGTGGTCACAGATGTCGGTTTCTGGTTTTTTGGTATTTCAACCGAATCATAGAACATTCCATGCAACATTCAAAGAGGTTTGAGATTACCCACCATTTCGAACATGTATTCAGAAGGGTACGGGATTACACACCTGATTTGGATTTCCTAAAGAACCACTCTTCATTGCCCCCACAATCGTGATCCTTCCCTACTAGATTCAGAAATCCGGCCTTGCACCTTGGCTATTGCATCGAGTTCCTAAAGTAAATAAGTGATGTACCAAAGGGGTTAGCCTTCATCCAATATTTGTCCCTTCCACAAGAGTAGGAAGTTGATATCTTCACCACAAAATAGAATCACATGAGCGGCGCAAAACATCGAAATAAAGAGTAACATCTTACCACCAATATTCAGCCTAATCACCCACTTACCAATCAACTTCTGAAACCAAGGCTAAGAGAATGATAAGTAGCAATAAAGGATGGCTTGATTCGGCCCTTAACAAAAGAGAACAAGAGGAGTTTAAAATAAAAACAAGTGGCTAAATTCGGCTTAGCCAAGAGATGAGAGTTTCGGCTTAGCTAAGTCAAGAGAAGAAAGAACAAACATCATGAAATAAGAAGAAAGAACCCTTACCTTAATAACAGGGATGAGTCGAAAGGGATAACAAGGTTTGGCACTAGCAAAAAGACAACAACTCTAGGTTCGGCTATGGAGACTATACTGAAAAGAAAACCAATCAAAGAACAAGCTATTAAAGAACACAAACCGAAATGGTAGCTATAGGAGAGATTCGACTAAGGAAGAAAAGGGTTAGAAAGACATGGTGAAGTTGAGGTTTTGGTTAGGAAAAATTGAAGAAGACCCCCAAAATGCCTCAAAAAGAAAAAGTGATCCCAAAAATGTGAAAATGCAAGGGAGAGCTAGAGAAATTCGGCTCCCCCTCTTCCCTCTAACAAAACCATGTATCATCTTTACCAAAAGATGAGTGTTGACCAAAATGCTTTCCAAAACATCCTCCACATCATAGGCCAACATGTTTCCTTCTCTTGCCTTTTCCTTTTGATCCTTTCCTTCATTATCCCTTATCTTCCTCCTTACCATAATCCTTAGCCACTTTTCCATAATTTAAAAAGTCTTCCTTGCCCTAAATACCACGATGGCCGACACTATGGATGAATAGCATAAAAATTAATCAAAATTTGCACTAGATGGGATTTGAACCCCTTCCCTCCATGCTCTCCACTTGATGCCATAACCTCCTTGCCATATGCTCATTTATGCTAACAAAACATTTTATTTCCTTAAACCTTGATGCCATTTACCTTCTCTCCTTAAAGTGCTAAAACACAAAAATTTTGCTAAGGTCCAATTCAACCCCGAGCCTTCTTAGAACCCCTATACATACACAATTAATATTTTAAACTACCCTATCACATGATATAACACAAAACATAAATTCCCAAGTTTTAAACGCTACTACGCCCAAGGCCCATTGGGCCTAATTCTACTAGGCCCAATTTTGTGATGTTACAAGTGTACCCCCTTGAAGAAATTTCGTCCTCGAAATTTTCGACTATCAAACAATGGTTTAACACAGACTACTCTACCATGCTACCGCTGCGCACTCTGATTCCCAAAACACTAATACACTACTAACCTAATCTAGAAATCTCTTCACCCGACCAGATATTCAACCACAAAAGCAAACTGGTACTTATCACGCATTCATAGGATTTTCTACATTCAAACACCTCATCCAACCAAGACATACCTGACTTAATGGTGATGGAACAATCCCGAGCCTTATGCTCCTTAGACCCACATCTCAAGCATGCTCCAGACTTTCTCCAACATTCACCCGGATGACGCTTTTTGCAATATTCGCAAGCCGGAAAGTTTAGGCGTGCCTTAACATGCTTCACAGAACGAGACTGCGTCCCTGGAGAATCACGATCTAATTTCTTCTTACAGTCCACGTGCCCAACTCGAAGTGTTCGACCAATTTCTCTAACCTCCTCCACAACCTCCCTAACTAGCTGAGTTAGCTCATCAATTTCGGCTCAGTCATAAGACTCCGTCTCGGTCACTGGTGATACCAGCGTCTCCCTTTCGGGCATAAGCCCCGATGTTGAGGATCTAACCCTAACATTTCGACCTCTACCACGACCGCATCCACGTCCTCTAGCGCTCATGTTTGCTAATTCGATTTAATCTGATTAAAAGTCTTATGAATCAGTATACTATTTCAGTGTTTATTAAACAATATTTTATGAAGTATAGGAAGTAAAGTTGTTTTCGCAAAAAACGTATCCTATAGTCTCAATCTCTATAGTTTCAGCTCCTAAAACTAAAAGTTCTAGAGTATTTCTACTGTCATACCACAGTAATCATAATCATAAAATGATAACATATACTTACTTGACTTGGTGCCGGATACCTATGGCGCCATACTTCCTTTAAAACATGCATTTATAATTTTAAATTCAAACAGCTTTGGAAAACGCTTTTGAACCCAAACCACAGTCGAGTTTTGCAACCGGGCTCTGATACCATAAAATGTAACACCCCAAACCCGGCCCATGCGTTATGACTAGATCTGACATGTCACATGAGAAAAACGTGTTAAATCCTTTCTATTCATATTAAAATAGCTATTATTTTATTATAAACAAGAAAACAAATTTGATTTGAAACATTTGATAAAATACTACTAATCTCGAAGGTTGATTGATAAATCGATAATTTGAACTAGAGATCTTATAAACCGTGACTTTTAAAAATATCATTGATAATTTGAGAGAAAATTTCCGAGTTAAAATATTTGTAAAAGTTTATTATAAAATCCATTTGTTATTTTATTTTGGAAAACCTTTATTTAAGTTTTTAGAAAAATTCCCATTTAAAACAATTCAAGCAAGATAATAAGTACGTCAAACATAAAGCAAAATAAAATATTCCAAAGGCCTTATTACAACATAAAAACCCAAAATAGTAAAAGTAGTAAAGTAAACGGAAATAGAAATCTAAAGTTCAATAACACCATTACTGAAGTATGGCCTCCACTGAGTCGTCCATGGCCCAAGTCCACATTACTGAGCATTACCTGCAAGGGTTAAGGAAACAGGGTGAGTTACTAGAACTCAGTGTATAATCCCCTTACCGTCATCCACTGGGCCTGAACCCGCATAACGTAATTCTTGGGCCTGAGCCCATATAGCAATAACTTGGGCCTAAGCCCACATAGCATGATAACAAAAATTATAACATATGAATGTATCCAACCCAACCCATCCTAGTAATCCATCCGCTACACACCACCCGTACCATCCCATCACACCTGTGGGGATCAAGTCAACCCACCCCGCCAAACACACCAATCGCAGGCAAGCTGCCATATACAGAATTTGTGGCGAAGCCACCAGAATAACAGATTATACGTGGCATAGCCACCAGAAAGAATTGTGGCAGAGCCACCGGAATCAGAATATATCGCTGCAGTCAAACTGCTTTTCATAATATTTGTGTCAAAGCCACCAGGCTACACTTCTCTTCAACATTTTTCCCATCCCATGCAAAATATGTAAATGCAACATACATAATAAAGCATAATATCCACATATATAAACAACAATCATTAATCCAGTAATTTATTACGGTAAATCGGCCAATTATAGAACTTGTAATTCGGCCCACTAAAGCATTCTAGTAATTCAGCCCATAGGGGCATTTTCGTAAATCGGCCCGTAGGGGCATTTTCGTAGATCGGCCCATAAGGGCATTTTCATAATTCGGTGATCTCGCGACCCAGGGGTATTTTGGTAATTTACCCTCCAAGGGTATTTTGGTAATTTCGCAACCCAGACTTAACTACTAATGTGGGGCATAAAAATTTAAACTGTCCATCTGCGTCATACTGACTAAATTGACTATAAATCGAGTTAGGAAACTCAAAATTTAGATCCGTAAATTTTCCTTGAAACTAGACTCATATATCTTCTTACTACAATTTTTCCAGAATTTTTGGCTGTAACATCCCCAAACCCGGCCTATTCACTACGACCGAATCTGGTTATGTTAGTGAAAATATGTTTCTTTACTTAGAATTTAAAACATGAAAGTTTATTATCTTCGGTAAAGTCATGTCCATTTAAAATTATTCAATAATATAAGCTTGGGATGAATTAAAACTTTATTATAATTTACTATAATATAACTCTTTTGTAAAAATATTACTAAACACGTTATAACCTTTAACAACTATAAATAGCGTACTTTAATCAAAAGTGACCCTTATTACATCAAATAAATAAACAAAGTACTTTGAATTAAAAAGCATCAAATAAAAATATTCAAAACGTCTACTTCTGCATGAAAATCTGCTTCTGCATGGGCCACCTTGTATCCACTCCAACCCGTCCACTAATCATGACTCACCTGCGATGATGGATAAATAATTGGGTGAGTCACAATGACTCAGTGTGTAAGTTAACCACTGAAATCCACCCACATGCTAGCCACATAATATCCCAATTATCAAATGCAACAAGTAATATATATATTCATTTTAACAATTACCACAATCTGGGCTTGGCCCACATTCAAATCATATCAAATACTGGGCTAGGGTTCTTTTCCACGTATGTTCCCAAAACATACCTATCCACATGTCATATTGGGCTTGGCCCATTACCATATTATTACAAAAATAATGCAACACGATTCCCAACCCAACCTAGGGTCCATCCGCTACACACCCCCTTATCCAGCCTACCACACACCAGGGGACTATCGAGTCACCCTCTCCTTTTCCCTCCAAAAAGGCAACCAATGCCATCCACGATGTAGCGTATAGCTAACATCAAACCACGATGGAGCACACAGCAATCCATCAAGCCACGATATGGCATGAAGCCCATATCAATCAAGGTAACCACGCGAACTAAATCGCAAAGATCCACAACGCGACCTCAGTCAGCGCCAATCCACGATGTAGCACAAAGCTGACATCAACCACGTACTCGAAGTACACCCGTACCTTCTTTTCATAAACCCACCCATGCACATGCCACATAAAATATAATCGTGATCATGCATGCACATGCTTATTAATATCCATAAACATACTCATAAACAAATAATCACACTGCAATAGATCCGATACTAACCTGGTCATCGCTATACCCTTTAGGGGTATATATGGCACACTTATTACTGCACTCGTTAGTAAAACATATAACACATAAAACCCGGAAACAGTGGGTTAGTTACACACCTTATAACTAGGAGTTCTAGACTCTCGATCCTCAACGCTATCGTCTAGCGAAACTACGGCTTTCTGCCTAACGTTTCTTGCTGTTGGCCCACACCCTGGTGGCCAATCTCGAACAGCAGAAACGGATCTCTTCTTGAACTTTGGGATGGGGACTTTCCCTTGCCCACCTTGACTGGTACTCGAATCCACGTCCATCGTAATCACTTAATTAGAATCCTTTGGTTAAACGTCATAATACAAAAATCTCAAGCGAACAACTACAATTTAACTTACTTACCGAAACGATCTAAAATCTCAAAGGCTCCTCTGTACTTTGTCGATTTGCCCCTTAGATGATCGAATCCAAGAGGCTTCCTCAATGCTTCCTTCTTTCGGCACTCTTGCTCAAGATTCGGCCGACCACACTAGGACACCGAGGGAGATTTCGGCTTCAAGCAACAAAGAAACACTTAACACTTTCGGCCAAGGTGACAACAAAATAGGGGAAGGAATTTCGGCACACCAAGAGGGAGAGGCAAAAGACTTGATGAACAACTAGCACTCTACCCTCCCCTATTTATAGCATTCGGCCAACCCCCCCCTTGAAGTCTCCAAAATTTGGCCAACACTTCACTAATTCAATTCCACTTGAATACTCTACTAATAATCCAATAATTCTTTTAATAATATCCTTGATTATCTCCTAAAAACTCATATCATCCTCCAATAAAAAAATGCTCATATTATCCCATTATCATAAAAACAAATAAATAATAATAATAATAAGTCCACTTAATCTAATTAATAAATAATAATAAATAATCCTATAATAATAAACTAACAAAGCTACCCAAATTCGGCTACCACCTTCACGGCCATTTAATTCAAATTGATTTGAATTAATCAAATCTCTTAATTCACTCCCACCAATCAATTCAAATTAAAAAAACAAAATAAAACCCACCTTTATCCTATATCCCCTTCAATTTAAAAAGAATAAAAACATAATAATTATCCTTACTCCAGTAAATTAAAAGGATAAAAGCTTAATCCCTTTCAATTTAAAAACCATGTGCCGTCAATCTTCAATTTGCTGCCCAAAAAGAAATAAATAAAAAAAAAAACTCCAATATGCGACTTCCTTGGCTCGAACACAGGACACCATGCTGCTGCTTGACCTTTCCCTAACGCCTGTGCCACTCGGCCTCATTGAATTTCATGCTAGAAACCCGCAACAATTGCTTTTAACCCCTTCTTACTTCCGCCCATCACCAAATAACAAAACAAAAACGCCCAAATGCAGCTCCAGCCCCTCGAACCCGTGCTCTCTTCTCCCTCCAGCGCCTAAGTAGCGCCTAAGAGCCACTCTGCCACTGGACTTCCATGTCCATCAAACCTACCCATTTAATTTTAAGGCCTACTTAGCCCAGTCCCCTTGACGCAAAAATAAAACAAGAAATTGCTGCTGCTTGGACTCGAACCCAAGCCCCATAGGCGCCACCTTCCAAAGCCCCCAAGCAGCGCCTCAATCGCCACTTTGCCAAAGTCTATCTTGTGTCAAAAATTACCAAAAATTAATCTTAAGGCCTCCCTTGGCCCAATTCCTTTTTACCCTAAAAATTTAAAAATTTTCTAAGGCATTCTTTGCCTTCTAGGGTTCTCCAAACCCCTCAAAATTCCTCCAACATGACCCTAAGCCTACTAAACACTCGGGTTATGCCCCAAACGCATAACCCCTAAAACCAGGGTGTTACAATTCTACCCTCCTTAAAAATAATTTCGTCCTCGAAATTACTTTACTAACAAACGTCCATACAACCTATCCTACCACCATACGCTTATGCTGCGCACTCTTATCTTACTAAGGCCATCGTACCTACACAATCTCTAAGTTCATGCTAAAAAAAAAATTCGAAACACCTCTCTTAGCAACACAGAAAAGGCTAAATCGTAATCAAACCAAGTAATTAAAGCATGTACCAAAGCAAAGGACCTTACCTATTATCACATCCTTGGTTGACTCTGACTAGAACCATTCCTTCCATGACTTGAACCACGACCCCTCGTCGCTCGAGGACAATTCTTAACTAAATGTGCCTTAGATCCGCACCGAAAACATTCCTTACTATTTCCCCAACACTCTCCTGTGTGAGGTCTTCCACACCGAGCACAGATACGATTCCGATCAGCTGGTACCAGTGCACGTACAGGATTCTCGATCCTTGGTCTTTTCTGGGCATTACCCAACGATGCTGACGGTCCAATATTTCTCTTATTCTCACTCCTATTCTTTTCTCGGTTTTCTCTTATAGTCTTTTTAACCTCTTCAGCGATCCGAGCTTTCTCCACTAGCACCGCGAAGTCTCTCTCCCTCTGCGGAGCAATTACCATTCGAAGTTCATCTCGCAATCCGTCTTCAAACCGGACGCACCTCTCATAATCAGTGGCCACAATTCCCTTAGCATACTGACTAAGTCGCACGAATTCCGCTTCGTACTCAGCTATCGACTTACTTCCTTGTACTAGATTTAGAAACGCTTTCCTTTATGAGTCCAAATAAGCGGCTCCTACGTACTTTCCTTCAAACTTAACCTTAAAGAAGTCCCAATCACCGTCGATCCGCGGTACACTTTGCTTGACGGTGAGCCACCAACGATAAGCCGTCGCGAAGCAACGTAAACAAAGACACCCTTGACTTTTCTTCATTGGTGCGGTCCAAATCGTCCATGATTCTTTCGATCGCTTCTAGCCAATACTCCGCTACGTTCGGAGCTACTCCGGATATTCCTCTAAAGATCTCAGCTCCGTTCAATCTAAGCCTTCCGACAACCGACTTTCGAGTTCCATTTCCTCTACTAGCTCCCGCTACGCGTTCTAAAATTCGTAACATGGCCCGCGACATCTGCGTCATCTTCTCGTGCGGTCTTGCCCCTCTACGTCCCCGCTTTGGCGGCACTTCACTTCGACCCATGGCCGGACCCTATCGGTTCCGATGCGGCCATTCTACCTCTACCGCGCCCCTAGAACTCATCTCTATCGTCGCGATTTAATCATTTAAAAAGTTTTATGCATTAGAAATTATTGTTTCACTATTTTATCCACGAGCAATTTTTATGAAAGAAGTTTCCGAGAGTAGTTCTTTCGAGCAATCAAGTTTTCTTCCCTACCCAGGGTAATTTCGTCATTTTCCTACTGAGGGTATTTTTTAGAAATTTTAAAACTAAGGGTTTTAAAACAGTGAGGCAAATCTCTTTCGGGTTTTAATAATGGGTTTAGCCTATGAACAAGTCCTCTTGGTTAAGGTGAACCGTAGCTACGCACTGTAGGATTCGGCGAAGAGGAGGTGAGTCACGAGGATCGCTTAAGTACAGTGCTCTTAGGATCCACTCCTAGACATGCGCACAATGGTTGCCACACCTTAACTCGGCGACTTAATCACAGGTTTGTTTAGTAGCTTTAAGTCTTATGCATTTGTTTGAGTAGACTAGTCCTAGGGTTCAATAGATCCTAGTTCTACGAGCCCAACTAAGCCCATAACAGTTCACATATAACAAATCACTCCACAAATCTGAAGTACTTACCTGGCGGACTCGGGTTGAAGGTACAGGTGCCATGCCAGAAAACCTGAAAATAATTTCCTAAAAGCCCATATTTTTTTTTTAAAAAGCCCATTTTGAAACGTTTTTGGGCCCAAAACCCTCAAAGCCGAGTTTTGAACCGGGCTCTGATACCAAACTGTAACATCCCCAAACCCGGCCTATTCACTACGACCGAATCTGGTTATGTTAGTGAAAATATGTTTCTTTACTTAGAATTTAAAACATGAAAGTTTATTATCTTCGGTAAAGTCATGTCCATTTAAAATTATTCAATAATATAAGCTTGGGATGAATTAAAACTTTATTATAATTTACTATAATATAACTCTTTTGTAAAAATATTACTAAACACGTTATAACCTTTAACAACTATAAATAGCGTACTTTAATCAAAAGTGACCCTTATTACATCAAATAAATAAACAAAGTACTTTGAATTAAAAAGCATCAAATAAAAATATTCAAAACGTCTATACGCATGAAAATCGCCTCGCATGGGCCACCTTGTATCCACTCCAACCCGTCCACTAATCATGACTCACCTGCGATGATGGATAAATAATTGGGTGAGTCACAATGACTCAGTGTGTAAGTTAACCACTGAAATCCACCCACATGCTAGCCACATAATATCCCAATTATCAAATGCAACAAGTAATATATATATTCATTTTAACAATTACCACAATCTGGGCTTGGCCCACATTCAAATCATATCAAATACTGGGCTAGGCCCTTTTCCACGTATGTTCCCAAAACATACCTATCCACATGTCATATTGGGCTTGGCCCATTACCATATTATTACAAAAATAATGCAACACGATTCCCAACCCAACCTAGGGTCCATCCGCTACACACCCCCTTATCCACCTACCACACACTGGGGGCTATCGAGTCACCCTCTCCTTTTCCCTCCAAAAAGGCAACCAATGCCATCCACGATGTAGCGTATAGCTAACATCAAACCACGATGGAGCACACAGCAATCCATCAAGCCACGATATGGCATGAAGCCCATATCAATCAAGGTAACCACGCGAACTAAATCGCAAAGATCCACAACGCGACCTCAGTCAGCGCCAATCCACGATGTAGCACAAAGTCGACATCAACCACGTACTCAAGTACACCCGCACCTTCTTTTCATAAACCCACCCATGCACATGCCACATAAAATATAATCGTGATCATGCATGCACATGCTTATTAATATCCATAAACATACTCATAAACAAATAATCACACCGCAATAGATCCGATACTAACACGGTCATCGCTATACCCTTTAGGGGTATATATGGCACACTTATTATCTGCACTCGTTAGTAAAACATATAACACATAAAACCCGGAAACAAAGTGGGTTAGTTACACACCTTATAACTAGGAGTTCTAGACTCTCGATCCTCAACGCTATCGTCTAGCGAAACTACGACTACGCCTAACGTTTCTTTTTGTTGGCCCACACCTCGTGGCCAATCTCGAAAGCAGCGAAACGGATCTCTTCTTGAACTTTGGGATGGGGACTTTCCCTTGCCCACCTTGGACTGGTACTCGAATCCACGTCCATCGTAATCACTTAATTAGAATCCTTTGGTTAAACGTCATAATACAAAAATCTCAAGCGAACAACTACAATTTAACTTACTTTATCAAACGATCTAAAATCTCAAAGGCTCTCTCAGACTTTGTCGATTTGCCCCTTAGATGATCGAATCCAAGAGGCTTCCTCAATGCTTCCTTCTTTCGGCACTCTTGCTCAAGATTCGGCCGACCACACTAGGACACCGAGGGAGATTTTGGCTTCAAGCAACAAAGAAACACTTAACACTTTCGCCAAGGTGACAACAAAATAGGGAAGGAATTTGGCACACCAAGAGGGAGAGGCAAAAGACTTGATGAACAACTAGCACTCTACCCTCCCCTATTTATAGCATTCGGCCAACCCCCCCCTTGAAGTCTCCAAAATTTGGCCAACACTTCACTAATTCAATTCCACTTGAATACTCTACTAATAATCCAATAATTCTTTTAATAATATCCTTGATTATCTCCTAAAAACTCATATCATCCTCCAAAAAAAAAATGCTCATATTATCCCATTATCATAAAAAAACAAATAAATAATAATAATAATAAGTCCACTTAATCTAATTAATAAATAATAATAAATAATCCTATAATAATAAACTAACAAAGCTACCCAAATTCGGCTACCACCTTCCTGGCCATTTAATTCAAATTGATTTGAATTAATCAAATCTCTTAATTCACTCCCAGCCAATCAATTCAAATTAAAAAAACAAAATAAAACCCACCTTTATCCTATATCCCCTTCAATTTAAAAAGAATAAAAACATAATAATTATCCTTACTCTAAATAGAAATTAAAAGGATAAAAGCTTAATCCCTTTCAATTTAAAAACCATGTGCCGTCCAATCTTCAATTTGCTGCCCAAAAAGAAATAAATAAAAAAACTCCAATATGCGACTTCCTTGGCTCGAACACAGGACACCATCTTCTGCTGCTTGACCTTTCCCCTAACGCCCTGTGCCACTCGGCCTCATTGAATTTCATGCTAGAAACCCGCAACAATTGCTTTTAACCCCTTCTTACTTCCGCCCATCACCAAATAACAAAACAAAAATGCCCAAATGCGGCTCCACCCCTCGAACCCGTGCTCTCTTCTCTCTCCTCCGGCGCCTAAGTAGCGCCTAAGAGCCACTCTCGCCTTTGGACTTCCATGTCCATCAAACCTACCCATTTAATTTTAAGGCCTACTTAGCCCGGTCCCTTGACGCAAAAATAAAACAAGAAATTGCTCTTTGCTTGGACTCGAACCCAAGCCCCATAGGCGCCACCTTCCAAAGCCCCCAAGCGGCGCCTCAATCGCCACTTTGCCAAAGTCTATCTTGTGTCAAAAATTACCAAAAATTAATCTTAAGGCCTCCTTGGCCCAATTCCTTTTACCCTAAAAATTTAAAAATTTTCTAAGGCATTCTTTGCCTTCTAGGGTTCTCCAAACCCCTCAAAATTCCTCCAACATGACCCTAAGCCTACTAAACACTCGGGTTATGCCCCAAACGCATAACCCCTAAAACCAGGGTGTTACATTGGCTTAACCATTTAGTATAGTTTATTCATTAAAGTTCCCCTTGTTTCACTGACCAACGATTCTGACCTCTCTTATCCTAAATTCAAATATCTCACTGTACAGTTTTCATATGTTGCTTCCACTTGTTTCTATTGAAAATAGGCTCACTAAGGAATCTATACATATAAATTATAACTCATAATTCAATTTGTACAATTCTAAACTATTTTTCCAAGACAGAAAAGGGAACCACGAAGTCAATCAGAACCAGTCTCACTAAAATTAAAATATCACAGAATATAAAATTTCTCTTTCTCCTCTGTTTCTTTCATATAAAAATAGACACCGTAAGATTTAATTCGATATCTTTTTCACTTTCTAATTCCCTTTATCCTATTTTTCTTGATTTTTCAAAATCACGTCACTGCTGCTGACCAAACTGTTTCATTGCAAAATATGGTTACTACTACGAACATACGCACGCCCGAGTGGTCACAGATGTCGGTTTCTGATTTTTCGGTATTTCGACCGAATCATAGAACATTCCATGCAACATTAAAAGAGGTGTGAGATTACCCACCATTTCAAACATGTATTGGGAAGGGTACGTGATTACACACCTGATTTGGATTTCCTAAAGAACCACTCTTCGTTGCCCCCACAATCGTGATCCTTCCCTACTAGATTCAAAAATCCGGCCTTGCACCTTGGCTACTGCAACGAGTTCCTAAAGTAAATAAGTGATGTACCAAAGGGGTTAGCC
This sequence comes from Gossypium sturtianum, assembly GCA_025698515.1. Lineage (NCBI taxonomy): Eukaryota > Viridiplantae > Streptophyta > Magnoliopsida > Malvales > Malvaceae > Gossypium > Gossypium sturtianum. The sequence goes on along the minus strand of CM046954.1, from coordinate 95,376,689 downwards.
TTCATCCAATATTCGGCCCTTCCACAAGAGTAGGAAGTTGATATCTTCACCACAAAATAGAATCACATGAGCGGCGCAAAACATCGAAATAAAGAGTAACATCTTACCACCAATATTCAGCCTAATCACCCACTTACCAATCAACTTCCGAAACCAAGGCTAAGAGAATGATAAGTAGAAACAAAGGATGGCTTGATTCGGCCCTTAACAAAAGAGAACAAGAGGAGTTTAAAATAAAAACAAGTGGCTAAATTTGGCTTAGCCAAGAGATGAGAGTTTCGGCTTAGCCAAGTCAAGAGAAGAAAGAACAAACATCATGAAATAAGAAGAAAGAACCCTTACCTTAATAACAGGGATGAGTCGAAAGGGATAATAAGGTTTGGCACTAGCAACAAGACAACAACTCTAGGTTTGGCTATGGAGACTATACCGAAAAGAAAACCAATCAAAGAACAAGCTATTAAAGAACACAAATTGAAATGGTAGCTATAGGAGAGATTCGACTAAGGAAGAAAAGGGTTAGAAAGACATGGTAAAGTTGAGGTTTTGGTTAGGAAAAATTGAAGAAGACACCCAAAATGCCTCAAAAAGGAAAAGTGATCCCAAAAATGTGAAAGTGCAAGGGAGAGCTAGAGAAATTCGGCTCCCCCTCTTCCCCCTAACAAAACCATGTATCATCTTTACCAAAAGATGAGTGTTGACCAAAATGCTTTCCAAAAAATCCTCCACATCATAGGCCAACATGTTTCCTTCTCTTGCCTTTTTCTTTTGATTCTTTCCTTCATTATCCCTTACCTTCCTCCTTACCATAATCCTTAGCCACTTTTCCATAATTTAAAAAGTATTCCTTGCCTTAAATACCACCATGGCCGACACTATGGATGAATAGCATAAAAATTAATCAAAATTTGCACTAGATGGGATTTGAACCCCTTCCCTCCATGCTCTCCACTTGATGCCATAACCTCCTTTCCATATGCTCATTTATGCTAACAAAACATTTTATTTCCTTAAGCCTTGATGCCATTTACCTTCTCTCCTTAAAGTGCTAAAACACAAAAAATTTGCTAAGGTCCAATTCAACCCCCAACCTTCTTAGAACCCCTATACGTACACAATTAATATTTTAAACTAGCCTATCACATGATATAACACAAAACATAAATTCCCGAATTTTAAACGCTACTACGCCCAAGGCCCATTGGGCCCAATTCTACTAGGCCCAATTTTGGGATGTTACAGCTCATGTCAATGCCTACGTCCCAGACGAGGTCTTACACGAAATTTCAAATCAATGCCAACGTCCCAGACGTGGTCTTACATGATAAAACAGAACAGATACCTATGTCATGACATAGCTAATCCTATATATTCCTAGGTTCGTACGGGACTTCTCGGACTTAACACTATATCATCCATATCTCGAAATTCATATTCAAAGTATCTCATAAGCATTCATTTTCACAAATAATCATATGAATAAACTCAATTCAATATAACAACATTTATTTGCAATATGACTTACCTCAGATTCGATTTATCGGAAATGGAAACGGCTACTCGGTTACTTTCGCTTTCCCGCGATATAAGTCTTTTTTCCTCAGTTCTTGATCTATACATATTCAGAATTAACTCTTTTACTCACTAACTCATTCAATTAAATCCAAGGACACACATTTAGGGCTATTTGCAAATTAACCATCACATTTGTATAATTTATCAATTTAGTCCATTTTTCTCAAAACATCAAATATACAAAAATCATTATTTTACCATGCTTAGCCGAATCTCTCTAGGGACTATATAAGTCCATACTTTTCATCAAATTCACAAATTAGTCCTCTAAAATAATATTTTCTCAATTTAGCCCTAATTAGCTAAATTCATCAAAAATTCAAGAACAAAATATATTCATTAAACACATATCTTTCATTTTTCACTATCATCCATCCCAAAACACATAAGTTCATCAAAAGCTCATTTCAAAAACTTCACCAATTCTATAAATTAAAGCATGGGTTTTGAAGTAGACAAAGCAACGATTGCAAAAACGTAGAAATTATCGAAAACGGATCAAAAATTAACCTTCAATCAAACCAAAACCATGGCCGAACCCTTTAAGCTATTGTTCTTTCTTTTTTTCTTTGTGTTTTCGGTGAAATAAATTGATGAATTAATGTCCATTTTCATGCTTTATTATTACACACATATAATCCATTTCCAAGTTTGTCCTTCAAAAATAAAAGTATAAAACATATTACACAAGGTCATTATTGACCATTATCAATCCACTATCTCTAATATTGGCATAATTGCCTATTAAGGCCTCCTCTTTTTAAAAGCCACAACATATAAGCACTTTAACAAATAACATGCATATTTCACATTTAATGCAATTCAATCCTTTTATCAAATTAAACACTCAGACAGACAAATTAGCATACGAAGCTTTACCACATACTTAATCACTCATCAAGGACACAGAAAAAAATATTAAAATATTATACGGACTCGGATTTGTGGTCCCGAAACCACTGTTCTGACTAGGGTATAAACCGGACTGTTACATGCTCGGGATACAACCACACCCTTATTTCAACCAGACACCACACCTTTTATTCAACCAAAGCAGCACCTCCCTTAACCTCCACCACCAATAGTCGCACACTTCCAACACAACCAGCTACACGTCCACAACTTCCTTCAGCCACTAGTCGTTGCATCTTGCTCCAAGCTGCCGCACCCTTCAATACAATCACCGTCTAAGCTACCATTGACCACCTTAAAAAAATCGACGCCCTTTCCTCCTCATCTTATATAAATTTTCATTAATTTGTAACAAAGGTAATAACTAACTTGTTATCAAAATTTTTCATTAATCTAATTTGTTCATCTTTTTATTGAATAAAATTAAATGCGTTAAATACTTGCTAACAAAATTTGGAATATTATTACTTGTGTTGGTTTTTGCTTTGTTTAGATTTCAGGTTCTTTTGAATTACAATATGTCTCGAAAAATAACACGTTCCATAGTCCAACTTGCAAGATCGTAAAAGGATTTAATTTACGAGTTAGTGATCATACTGACTTCATGGAGAGGATTCAAAAAATTGCAGAAGCATTAAATTAGGAAGTGTTTTGTGATGAGGAGCTGATCCTAGATGTTGAGTTAGTTCGGGAATTTTATGCAAATCTGACCTCATCTACTTCAATAGATGTTATTGTCCGAGGAGTTAAGCTACATCTTAATTAGAAAGCTATTAATGATTTCTTTGACTTACCTAACTTTGAAGATGATTGTTATTCTTCTATATTGGAGAATGTTGAAAAGGAGATGTTGCAAGAAATTATATGGGAACTCAAAATTCCCAGATATAAATGGATTGTGTCAAGACTTGGGAGTCATACTTGTGGTAGAGATCAATTGACACCATTAGCGAAGGTATGCTTTTATTTCATCTGTGTTAGTTTAATGCGTATCTCACATAGTACCACAATTTCTATGGAATGAATGGTTTTGTTATATTCTATTATGACAATAAAGACTATTAATATGGGAAAGATTATCCTAAAAGAAATTCAAGATTGTGCTATAAGACGCTCTGGCCCAACATATTTTTTTTCTTTGATCACAATACTATGTATGAAAGCTTGTATCTATCTAGCTGTAGAGATTGAAAGGTATAATCAAGGAACAATTACTGATTGGGACCTTGCAGAGTAGCAGGAGATGCTATCTTTCAGAAGTAGTTTGAACCGATTGATGAAACTGAAAAAGAGGAAATTCTTGCAGAACCAGAACTAATAGAGTCGATTGAAATTCCTGACTTGGTAGAACCTACTGAACTAATTCCTAAACTAGAAAGGGTAACTCCAACACTTAGAGCTAGCACCATTCCACTGAGTGAACAATCAAATATAATGGACATTCTACAGCACATGCAATGTCAACAACAAGCTTTTTGGAGATACTAAAAAATACAGGATGATTTATTCAAAGATGCATTTAAGAAAATATTTCATAACTCGTTTGTTTTTGTGCCTGAATTTCTAGACTTTATATTTGAGCCATGGCCTCCAATGTCAAGGAAAGAACAAGATGACTCAAGCAAGAAAAAGAATGATGATACAAAAGATGGGTCAGACACTGAAGGTTCTACAAATAAATAAAAAAGAGGGGGTCTTTACTTTACTTTAATTTTTTTTAGGATACTTTAAATTTTAGGATTTTATTTTTAGTACTTTATAACTATCTTTTGCATAATAAAGCATTAATAAAATTGAGCAATTTTTTTTTATTAATTCTTAAAGTTGTCAAAAAATAAGAAGTGTCGTAATGAGAATGAACATGTCTAGGATAGGATCTGTCAAGGAAAAGCTTGGTATTTAAACAATGAGGAAATTGTTTATAATTTTTATTTTTCTTCAAAAAATTGTTTTTCCTATCAAATTATGATTAAGTAAATTTTGCTCAAAAATTTAAATTTTTGTTTAGCTATGTTAAACTTTAGTATAAATAAAGTTCTATTATCTCAATAATTATTATGTTAGCTAGATTATGATGTAAATGTTTATCTTAATAAAAATGTAGAAGTTAAACCATGAAATTTTTACTTAGAAAAACTAAGCATGCATGAAAGTTTAAGTCTCTAGAATTGACTTAGTAAATTTGTTGAGGCGAAATCCTAGGAGGCATGGTAATTTGAAAATGATTTAGGCAAAATCTTATTCGGACCGTTTGAGTCTTTCAAGCCAACCTTAATGAATATGGCCTGATTTTTTTGAACCTTACATTAATGAGTCATCCCTTCTCTAGTATTTATCTTTCAATTGTCCCAAACACTAGACTTAGTGTATTTAGAATATTTTTTAGAATAAGTTTGGGGGAGTTAAAAAGATGCCAAAAAAGAAAAACATATGTACTAAAAAATAAAGATGTACAAAGAGCATGTGTATTCAAATTCAAAAGTAGCTAGTGATTTTGGGTTTTGAATTTTGAAGGTCCAAGGTGTAACACCCCTAACCCGTATTTGTCATCGAAACAGCGTTTCAAAGCGTTACCAAAACATTCAGAACATTTATTGATTAATTCAAGCAAGTTACTATTCATTCACCAAGTTCATTCATAATGTCCTTTAAATGGATCCTCGAGGCCCAATACGAGCATTAGAATCAAGTCGGGACTAAATCGGGAACTCAGGGAATTTTTCACGAAATTCCAAAATTTTCCAAGGTACAGGGCTCACACGCCCGTGCGGTCCAAGGGACACGCCCGTGTGACCCTGGGACACGCCCATGCTGTAGGCCGTGTTCAAAACTACGTAGCTCTTTGACTTGTTCCACACGGCCATGCCACACGCCCGTGTGCTAGGCCTTGGGGTTAATTAATTCAATTCGAATTAGGTACAGGTTTCACACGGCCAAGTCACACGCCCGTGTTCAAGGCCGTGTCTTCCACACGGCTGAGACACACGCCAGTGTCTCTGCCCATGTGCTCAATTCTGAGCATTTTGTTTTATCAAATTTAAGGTGTAGGGGACACACGGCTTAACCACATGCCCGTGTTACCAGGCCGTGTGTCACACACGCCTGTGTGTCTGCCCGTATGGACAAAATAAATCCATTTCTAGCTTTATTTCTCACCCAAAATTTCACCTATGACCTGCACTTGAATCACACATACAAATACCAACCATTTCAAGCATTCAAGATGAGCAAACTCTATCATTCAACATGATATATCATCACAAGCATTCATTTACATTTACATGCCAATATGGCCAACATATCCTATACATGCCATTACAACCGTAATTGATTTACCATATTGTACCGACATGGGCCGATGGATAGTGTGAGTGATCTCCAACGAGCTTCCAATCCAACGAGCTTCCGATTTACTCTAAAACAGGGGAAAATAAACGGGGTAAGCATAAAATGCTTAGTAAGTTCGTATAACATGGTACTTAACTTACCATACATCCTATTTGAGGTAACTAAGTAAGGTATATTCAACCACTTTGATCTCAAGCCCTACACACATCCTCATTGCCCTTGTTAGTCATATATTCCATAGTAATATCAAGACATGTATGGGCTCAACAATAATCAAGTTTCCAAGCACATATGCTTTCCACATCATGTGTTCATTCAACATACATAATTCATATCATTATTTCGAGTATAATTTCATAATAGTTCATTTCAAGTTCAGATCATTTCGCATCAGAACTTTACACATATAACTCAGAATATCAAAGTCACAATTAGTACACTCTAGGTGTACAAGTCCATAATCAAGAATGAACATTCTCATCAAATAGTTTCCATGTACAAATATCATCATCTCATATTTCATATATCACTTGTCATGTATCATCATTTTCTTGCATTTCATGTAATATTCTTTCATGTCATATTCCCATATCATATGTATCATTCCATGTCAATTTGTTTTCAATTCATCTTTGCTCTTGTCAGAACTTTACCCGTTGAATTTATTCGAAATATCGATGGATACACAGGTAGTACACCCAGGGTGTACAAATCAGAATTCATCAATTCACGTCCACTAGTACCCTTAAGGTACAATTTTCAGAGAGTACACTCTCGAGCTACACATGTATACAATAGGATTACCAGTCTAGGCTAAATCCTTTTCAGATCATATGCTCTAAAGAGCTTGATCTGGATTACCCATCTGGGCTAAATCAAATCCATAACATGTGCTCGAGAGGACTTATACCAGGATTACCCGTGTAACACCCGAAACTCGGCCCAAACGCTACGACCAGATCTGATATGCTACGGGGTTTATTGTAAAAACTTTGCTTTAACGGTTTTTGAAAATCTCAGTTTCTTTACTTAGGCATTTGTTAAAAATAGGATATATAATGAAAACCTTTGCTTTTTCTTTGAACGTGTTCGGAAAACCTATTTTATTACTTTTTATGTTTTAAGTCCTTGAACATAAATTTATAAACTGTAAACATTGTCAAATATAAAGCGATAACCTAAACAATAGGGCCTTATTACATAAATAGTTCCAAAATTAAAACTTAAAGAAAACCGAAAATAATTCATGAAAATAAATAAAATAAAACTTGATGGCCCCTCGAGTCTGCCTCGGCTCCCCTGTCCATGATCTACTGCTCATCTGAAAAGTCAGGGAAAATAAAAGGGTGAGTCACCAAGACTCAGTGTGCAAATCCCGAAAACACATAAAAGGCTTTTGGCCCACAAACACATTATGGGCCTTGGCCCATACACAATGGCAACAAAACATATGTATGCTACATGGCCCATCCCGACCTAGAAATCCATCCTCTACACACCACCGTACTCAACCATCACACCTTGGGGATTTTTACAATCAACCCACCAACCGCTACACACAACATCGATGGACATGCCGCTATTCCTAATAATCGGGAATGAATTTAACGTGGCTTAGCCACCGATCACTATTGTGACCTAACATTTTAATTCGTGGTTTAACCACCGATCACCAAGTGACCTATTATCATGCTCTTCCCCCTTAGTCATATTAATCCCATCCCATGCATACATTCATGCAAAATCAAACAATATACCACTTAAGGATTTAAAATCTAGCACATTCATCGATACACATAGAAAAGTTTATATGATCACGTACTTGGCATCCATTGCCTACCCTTTTTGGGTAACACGACTGTTCATACAACCTATTTTTCTGGCTTTTAGCCCATAACATATGTATATATATAGGTTAAGTAGTGTGATAGAGATCTACACACTTGATTACGGTTAAGACGACACTTTCTATGTCGATGCTATCCGTAGCAGACACAACCGCTATTTGCCTAAGGTGTTGTTCAGAAGCCGGTCCATAGCCCGATGGCCAATCTCGAACAGCAGACACCGCGCGTTTCTTGAACTTTGGGGCTGGGACTACAGATCCAACTCCTTCCTTTGATTTGCTGACATTCGAGTCCATGAGTGATCTTGGTCAGAAGGTACTACGATGATTGCTTAACGAACCATTAGGTTAAGACACGAATAACGAAAAGAAATCGATTGATCAACTTAAGGAGAACCAAAAACCTTACCTTGAAATCCCGAAAATAATATGATTCGTATGCTACCGATTTCTGGCTTAGAAACCTAGACGATTAGATCTCCTTCAAATCCCGGAATGCCGCCAAAGAGAAAGAACACAAGATCAGAGAAAACGTCAAACTAAGGATGGCCCTAACTACCAACTAGCCATTCGGCTTTGGCTTCAAAAGCCGAAAAAGATTGCAAAAATACTAACCTCTACAGACGATTTCGGCTACTTCTAAACGATTCCGGCTTTATGGAGAAATCGACACAAGAGGAAAAGAATGGAAAAGAGTGTGAAGTGAGAGGTTTCGGCTTCTGAAGGAATCAAAAGGAAAGATTGTAGAGAATGGCTAAGGGTTTCAGCATAGAGAATGAGAGAAAAGCTTTAAAAGAATGGGGTTCAAAATGCCGGAATTGAAGAGATAGCCCCCCTATTTATAGAAAATTTCGGCACTTACCTATCAAAAACCGAAAGTGCCCTTCCTGATAACAAACAACTAATCAAATAGTAGGGGAAATTTTGGCACCCTTATGGCATGTGGAAACCGATTTCTTACCCCTCCAAGAGATGGAAATTTGGCCATCACTGCACTCAGCAGATAGCTCCTATCTTTTCTCCTCTATCTTAATCCATTCACTCCTCCAGAAGAGACCTAGATAACACCACTTCCCCCCTATTTTATCAGCACCTTATCCCCATTATCCAAGTCACTAAATCCCTCCAAATTTTAAGCCTCATTTCCGTCCATCTTGCTCCCCTTTTAACTGTCGAAAATGGCCCAAAGACATGGGCTCCTTACGGCCAAAACTTGGGCCTCTTCAACTGCTAATGGCGCCACCTTATAACTCCTTTACAGTGCCACTTGTTACTGAGCCACAAGCCCACTTTGTAGTTTAAACACCAGATACTATCTTTTAAACCCTTTAGTGTCCCATTAGAAAATTTAATCAAGGCCTCGACCCCATCCTGAGCCCAATTTGGTCCCCTAACACTTAAATTAACATATTAAACATATCCCCACACTAGACGCATAGGCCCATTAATTCAGGATGTTATAGTTCTACCCCCCTTAAAGAAATTTCGACCTCGAAATTACCTGGTCGAAATAGATATGGGTACTGCTGCCGCATCGCTTCCTCTGGTTCCCAAGTAGCCTCCTCAGAACTGTGATTCCGACATAGAACCTTGACCAACGGAACCATCTTCCTACGCAATACCTTGACATCATGGTCCAAGATTTCCACTGGCTCCTCTTCAAAGGATAGGTCGGGTCTCACTTCGATTTCTTCCACTGGCACCACATGAGATGGATCCGAACGGTAATGTCTTAGCATAGAAACATGGAATACATTGTGAATCTGGCTTAGCTCAGAAGGTAGTTCTAGCTCATAAGCTACTGGTCCTACTCGTTTCAACACACAATAAGGTCCGATAAATCTGTGACTTAATTTACCTTTCCGTCCGAACCTCAGTACTTTCTTCCATGGTGACACCTTCAAGAACACCTTGTCACCTATGGTAAATTCTATGTCCTTACGCCTCAGGTCAGCATAGGACTTCTGTGTACTTTCTTCCATGGCGACACCTTCAAGAACACCATGTCTGACACTTCCTTTAATCGAGCCCGAATTAACTTTACCTTTTTCTCTGTCTCAGTAACCAACTCCGGACCCAAAATCTGACGCTCCTCTAATTCCGTCCAACAGGTAAGAGTACGACACTTTCACCCATACAATGCTTCATAGGGCACCATCTGAATACTTGACTGGTAGCTATTGTTGTACGCAAACTCCGCCAACGGTAAGAACTCTTCCCAACTACCCCTGAAGTCAATGACACATCCTCTTAACATGTCCTCTAAGATCTGAATTACCCGCTCAGACTGTCCATCGGTCTGAGGATGAAACACTGTACTGAAATCCAACTTCATACCCAACGCTTGATGCAACTCCTTCCAAAATCGTGAGGTGAACCTAGGGTCCCTGTCTGATATGATTGATACTGGTACCCCATGCAACCTCACTACCTCCGCTATGTATAGCTTAGCCAATTTCTGTAAAGAGTAATCGACACGTACCGGTATAAAATGAGCAGACTTCGTCAAGCGGTCAACAATCACCCATACCGAATCTTTCTTAGTAGGCGTGAGGGGTAGCCCACTAACAAAGTCCATTGCGATCCTTTCCCACTTCCATTGTAGAATCTTCACCGGCTGCAACAACCCTGATGGTGTTCTGCCTTTACCTGCTGACATGTCAAACACTTCCCCAAAAATTCGGTCACCTCTCATTTCAAACCCGGCCACTAGAACTGATCTCGCAAATCTCGATACATCTTACTTCCTCCAAGGTGCATAGCGTATGGACTACCATGCGCTTCTTGCAAAATCTTATGCCTCAACTCAGGATCTTTCGGCATACACACTCTCCCTTGAAAACATAATAGCCCTTCCTCATTCACACTAAATTCTGTTGATCCTTCACTTGATCCTAAGGAAACTTCTCCTTTAGCAACTCGTCGATCTGCTTTGTTTCTCCTTAACTCGACTGACCCAAGAGGGTTTCACTTGAAGTTCAGCTAATAAACTCCCATCATCATATAGACTAAGGTGAGCAAACATTGCTCTCAAGTCAGAGATTACTTTACGACTCAAGGCATCTGCCTCCATGTTAGCTTTACCCAGATGGTACTCGATCGAGCAGTCATAGTCCTTTAGCAACTCGATCCACCTCCTTTGCCTTAGGTTCAACTCCTTCTGGGTCAAAAGGTATTTTAGGCTCTTGTGATTGGTATAAATGATGATTTCTCCCCCGCATGAGATAATGTCTCGGATCTTCGTGGCAAAAACCACGCCGCTAATTCCAAATCATGTGTGGGATATCTTGCTTCGTGCGGTCTTAACTGCCGAGATGCGTACGCAACAACCTTTCCACCTTGCATCAACACGCATCCTAGTCCCGTGTGTGAAGCATCATAGTAAATCACGAACTCCTTTTCAGCCTCCGGCTGAATCAACACCGGAGCCTCCGTTAAAATCCTTTTTAACTTCTCGAAACTCTCTTGCTGCTTATTAGACCAAACAAACGAAACCCCTTTCCGTAACAACTTAGTCAACGGTGCTACAATCAATGAAAATCCTTCAACAAACCTTCTGTAATACCTGGCCAAACCAAGGAAACTCCGAATTTCTGCTACCGACTTAGGCAGCTTCCAATCCAACACCGCTTCAATCTTCCGAGGGTCAACCCTAATCCCCTCTGCCGACACAACGTGACCTAGAAAAGTAACCTCCCTTAGCAAAAATTCGCACTTACTTAATTTGACATACAACTACTTCTCCCTTAGAATCTGCAGAACCACCCGAAGATGTGAATCATGCTCTTCTTCTAATTTTGAATAAACCAGAATATCATCTATGAATACCACGACAAATCGATCCAAGTAGGGTTGAAATACTCGGTTCATCATATCCATAAACGCTGCTGGTGCGTTAGTCAACCCAAATGGCATCACCATGAATTCGTAGTGTCCATAGCGAGTCCTAAAAGTTGTCTTATGAATATCCGCCTCTTTGACCTTAAGCTGATGGTACCCTGACCTCAGATCTATCTTTGAAAAGACTGAGGCCCCCTTCAGCTGATCGAACAAGTCATCGATCCTTGGCAACGGCTATTTGTTCTTGATGGTCAACTTATTCAACTTACGATAGTCAATGTACATCCGCATCGATCCATCCTTCTTCTTAACGAATAACACCGGCACTCCCCAAGGCGACACACTTGGTCGAATAAACCCTCTATCCAGCAACTCCTGAATCTACGCTTTCAATTCCGCCAACTCCTTTGGCGCCATCCTATACGGAGCAATAGTTACGGGCGCTGTTCCTGGAAGAAGATCAATACCAAACTCCACTTCACAATCCGGGGGTAATCCCGAAAGCTCCTCTGGGAAAACATCAAAAAATTCTTTCATCGTCCTGACATCTCCGACAGTTAGTTTCTTGCCTTCCAGAGCCTGAACAAACATTAGAATTGCCTTGCATCCTTTCCTCACCATCCTTTCTGCCTTTAAGGCAGACACCACATTTGACAAACAGTTCCCCCTTTCACCTATCACCAACACTTCACCGCCATCGGGGGTCTTTATGTAACATTTGGGATTTATGGCTTATGCATTAATGCCTAATTGTATGAAGTAGCATGCTTATGTGTATATGAATGTGTTTTGTATGAATTTTGTGAACCCTAGTGTGTAGTCAAATACCTTAGAAATTATTTGACTTTAAGTCTAAAAAGGGGGAGACAGGCTAAGGGGGCCTTAAGAGAAATTGCGGGGGGATTTATGACACAAGATTGGGCTTGGTAAAGTGGCTTGGAGGCGCCACTTAGGGTCTTGGTATGTGACACCTCAAGCAAGGGAGAAGGGAGGAGGTTCGAATCATGTTGGCAGCATGGGAGTGTGGCTTTTATTTTGCATGTTGGCGTCAAGGAGGGGAGAAGTGTTGGACGGCATGTGGACTTCAAAAAGATGAGGATAAGTCTTGATTTTTTTAAAATTCGGCTAGATGAGGGGTGATAATGGTTGACCATTCAAATTATTTTGAATGGGTAGAGAAGAGAGAAAGTAGGAGCAGAAAAAGGGATGTGATAGGAGGAGATGTAGTGGCCGAATATAGGACTCTAGGGGCTTGCATTTTTTCGGCTTAGAAGTGTGGCAAGGAGTAAGTTAGAATTTTTCTTTTAGTGAGCATCCATTCTCTTCTTCTTTCTCCTTTAGTCTTACGGCCGAATTCTCCTAAGTGTTTCCCAAGTCATCTTTTTCTTTCTTCCCTTCAACCTTACCCCTTCCTCTTGTAGCCGAATATTTCATAACCCTTTGAGAGCCATGGCGAAACCCCGTGCTCTCTCTTTCTTAATATTTTCTTGGAAGTCGAATCCCCAAGGAAGGTTTGTCGGCCACTCTCTTTTAGTCTCTTCAAACAACGTGTAGTGGTAAGTATTTCTCTCCTAGCAATTGGTTATGGGTTTCTTTCCATTTGAGTTCAAATCAATGGTTAAGCCTTGATTTCTAAGGATGGCCGAATGTGTATTAAGCCATAATTTCGTGTTTTGGTTGTAGCCGGCGTGAAGGAGTCTTTCGGGATTGGAAGTGATCGAGGTAAGTGATATGAAGCATTCGCCATGGGCCACTTTCATGGGATTAAGTGTTAAAACCGAATCTAACATATACTTATAGGGATCTCGACATCACCAAGAGTAAGTAGCAATTTGGGATTTAAGACTGCATAAGGTAAGTGAACTGAACATTCGCCAAGTCTATATTTAGTGATTCAAATATGTTTCTTAGTTATTTAGAAGCCAAAACTAACCAAGTCGGGTGATCTAGTGTTGGCCGATTGCAAGGAAGGAGTGTCACAAAGTTTGGGATTTGATTAGTAATCAAATCGGCAAAGAAGGTAAGGATTTTGATTGCAATAATCCTTCGGGATTTGATTATTTAGCCGAATGGCTTTTTACTAAAAGTACTAAGTGTTGGCCGAATATATGAACTAAGGATCTAGAGTGTTAGATCGGGATTTTTTGGATTTCAGTGAAAAGCATTAAGTAAACCAGGTGTGTATCCCACACTAACTCTTAATAGATTTATGGCATCAATTTAATATATGTGTTTATAATAATGTGAAAAGTGGGCAAAGGTACCATGTGATGGTACAAAGTACTCAGGTACGTAACCTTAACATTATGTTAATAAATTATATGAATATTATTATGATATGAATAGTTGGAATATGGTACATATGTGAATATCGATAAGAATGTGGAATAAGGCATAAGGCATGATATTGCATATTCTGTGTGACATGGGGCATATGGGTTATATGGAAAGGGGAAGTGATCTGGTGGTTTATACCACAATATCTGAATGTGGTGACTCATGTCACGAAATCTGAATGTGGTGACTTATGTCACGAAATATTATCTTGTGGCTATGCCGTAAAATTTATAAGGGCGATGAGCAAGTCGTCTGCAGCGACTGCCTTCGATGATGTGTAGCGGATGGAAGGTCGACTTAGTAGTCCCCACGGTGTGATGGTTGGTACGGGTGATGTGTAGCGAATGGTTATCTAGGTTTAGGTTCGGGATTGCATCATTATTTATATTCGTTATATGTGTATGATTTGATGTGCCTAAATCGTTGGGATTGGTGTTGGTTATACACACTGAGTCTGTTTGACTCACCCCGTTGTGGGATATTTTTCAGGTGACACTCAGTAACGGACCGGGTCGGCAGGAGCTTAGTGGTGGCCATGTTCAACTCAGACTTTATTTTAATTTTTGGACTTTTTATTTCTAAGTATTTTGGATTTATTCGGGTTTTGTTTTAATGTAATAAGGCCATAGCTATAAACTGATTATGCATGCATTTTTATTTATTTTATTATGATACAATTTTTTTTATCCATTTAAAGTTTAAGCAACTTTTCTTAAAAATAAATTTTAAATGTTTTGACACCTAAACACAAACGATTTTTGAATTAAAGATTAACTCCAAAACAACTCGGCATTTTTATAAAACCACCCAAATTTTCCAAAGTAATGAACATGAATTTGAAACGTTTTACTCGAGGAACATACCAGATCCGGTCTGGGCTCGTGGGCCGGGTTTGGGGTGTTTCAGTTTGGTATCAGAGCCCAGTTTTAAACTCTCGGCCTTGGGTTTAAAACCCACAACATTTTCAAAATTGAGCCCAAACAAGTTTTTGTGAAAATTTTTGAAATTGAGCAGGTTTTCGGGCATGGCACCTAAGTCTCCGGCTCGAAGTCCACCAGGTATGTACCCCTAACCGTTGTGTGAATTAATGTATGATTTGTATATGGGTATAACGGGAACGTAGATTAGTATATTAAGTTATGGAACCCTAGGATTAGTTTACCCTAACACAAGAACTACATAAAATTTAAGGCCTAACTAAACAAACCTTTGAGTAAGTCGCCGAGTTAAGGGTGTGGCAACCATTGTGCGCATGTCTAGGATTGGATTCAGGAAGAGCCTGGTATTTAAGCAGTCCTAGTGACTCACCTCCTCTTCACTCGAATCCTACCTGGTGCGTAGTAACGGTTCACCCTAACCAAATGGACTTATTCACGGGCTAAATTCTATAATTAAAACCTGAAAGGGACTAGCCATATCTTTTATAAAAAAAACCCTAGTTTTAAAATCATCAAATTACTCCTTTGGTCCATAGAAAAATTTATTTTGAACATTCTTCCAAAATATTTCTGATTTACCAAAATTACCCAAATACCCCTGGTTGTAAAATTACTAAAATGCCCTTGGTTTATAAATTTACCATACTACCCTCGATTTTTACTAAAGTAATCTTGCTTTACAAAAATATCCAAAAACCCTACTTTGTGAAATAATAAAATACCCTGATTTGGAAAATTTACGAAATTACCCCTGATTTACAAAATTACCAAAATGACCCCGATTTCTAAAATTTCTGCCATATCTCTGATTTGAGAAAAATTTCAAAAGGTACCCTCGAGTTTTGAAAATTTCAAAGTGCCTTGATTTATTAAGATTTTCAAATTGACCCCGATTTATTACCAAAATACCCTTATAGGATAAATGACGAAAATACCCCTGGGATAGGAACAGACAACAATGTTTGAATAGTGAATGTGTTCGATAGGTACTACTGAATGATTGTGTTTCTCTGAATTAGGGTAGAAAACTGGGAACGAAAACTCTGAATGATCGAAAGAACCTCTATTAATTTTCTTTTCATAAAATTTCTTCGCGGGTAATCAGTGGAACAAAATACTAATGCATAAAACTTTCTAAAACAGATTAAAGCGCGATCGTAGGAATGAGTTCTAGGGGACGCTGTCGTAATGTGCGAGGACATGGTAGAGGCAGAATGACCGTATCGGAACCCGTTAGGTCTGGACAAGGGTCCGAAAATGAGGTACCACCACCCCCACCACCAGCTGTTGGTGTTGAGCAGCAAGATCAGACGGGGGATGATGCAGTATCGCAGGCAGTACTACGAGTTCTTGAGATGGTGGTTGGAGTCGGTGGAGGTGGGGGAGCTCGGAAATCTGTACCCGAGCGACTCCGAGCCAATAGAGCTGAAGTATTTCGTGGCGTATCTGGTGTGGCACCCAGTACGGCTGAGTATTGGTTGGAAGCGACAGAGCGAATTATGGATGAGTTGGATCTGACTGCTGAAGAGAAGCTAAAGGGAATGGTGCCGCTACTTCACGATGAGGCATATCAGTGGTGGCTCACAGTTCGGGATGGTGCTACAGCTGAGGATTTCACTTGGGAGTATGTTAAGGCAGCATATCAGAAGAAGTATGTTGGAACTAGTTATACGGATACGCAGAGAAAGGCATTTCTGGGGTTGGTTCAAGGGAACAAGTCCGTAGCGGAATATGAGGCTGAATTCTTAAGGTTGAGTCGGTATGCTCTAGGAATTGTGGCTACGGAGCATGAACGATGTGTCCGATTTGAGGACGGACTTAGGGATGATCTAAGGTTGTTGATAGCTCCGCAGCAGGAGCGGGAATTTGCCGTGTTAGTAGAGAAGGCTAAGGTAGCCGAAGGAATTAAGGATTCTGTAAGGCAGAATACTGACCGGAATAGGCAAAAGAGAGGTTTTGGGTCGTCAGGGTCATCTGGGAATGCGCAGAAGAGGCCTATAGTTGATGGGCCACGAGGTCAGCAAGTTGTGACAGGAGGGCAGTACCGTACTTGTACACAATGTGGAAAGATGCACCTAGGAGAGTGTTGGAAGAAGACGGGAGGATACTTTAAGTGTGGGTCTAAGGAACACATGATTAAGGACTGTCCTATTAAGATAGGCGGGAGTCGACCAACAGGTCAGGGTTCTAATCAGGCTGGAAGAGGGGGACAGCAGCCTCAGCGGGGTCGTGGTCCGATGGGCGGAGGAAAGCAGTCTTTGAAGAGGGCGTGGAACACCGAGGCAGAGGTGTTGGTATCATCGAGGCTAGACGACCAAGACCGGTATATGCGATTCGTCGGAGGAAGACAACGATGCACCCGATGTTATAACGGAGTGCGTTCCTTATTTCGGAGTTACCCTTTATTGCTTTGATAGACATAGGGTCAACTCATTCCTATGTTGCTAGTGAAGTATTGAAACTTTGCATGTGAACTTTGAGATCGTGTGCCTAGGAAGATGATCAGTACTTAGTCCTTTACGTGATCGTGATAGTAGATAAACTCTTTAAGGAAGTGCCTTTAGAAGTTCAGGGACCTTGGTTCCCGGTGACTTAGTGGAACTACCATTCGGGAATTTGATCTAATCTTAGGCATGGATTGGTTAGTGAAGTACCGTGCGAATGTGGATTGCGCGCTAAACACATGTCGTTGAGAACTCCCGACGATAAGGAAGTTGTGGTGATGGGTGAAAGACGGAACTATTTGTCGAATGTAGTATCCGCCCTTAAGGCGGAGAAGATGATGTAAGGAAAGGATGTCAGGTTTTTTACGATGTGGGTCGGTGCCTTGGACACTAAGGAAACAAGTGTTGAAGGGGTTAGAACGGTAAGGGAATTTGTGGATGTCTTTCGGGAGGAATTACCTTGAATACCCCTCGATAGGGAGGTGGAGTTTGGAATTGACTTATGCACCGGAATGGCGCCCGGTATCTATCGCCCGCATGCAGAATGGCACCAAAGGAATTGGTTGAGCTCAAGGCTCAAATCCAAGAGTTGCTTGATCGTGGGTTTATCCGACCCAGTGTGTCTCCATGGGGAGCACCGGTCTTGTTTATGAAGAAGAAGGACGGAACTATGCGTATGTGCATAGATTATATAAATCGATTGAATAAGTGACCATCAAGAACAAGTACTGTTGCCAAGGATAGGCGACATGTTCGATCAGCTTAAAGGGGCCGCAGTATTCTCGAAGATAGATCTAAGGTCTGGGTATCATCAGCTTAAGGTGAAGGAAGCAGATATCCATAAGACAGCTTTCCGGACAAGATACGGGTATTATGAGTTCTTAGTAATGCCGTTCGGATTGACGAACGCCCCAGCTGCGTTCATGGATATGATGAACCGGGTTTTTCAACCTTACTTGGATAGGTTCGTCGTTGTGTTCATAGACGACATCTTAGTATATTCCAAGTCTGAAGAGGAGCATGATGAGCATCTCCGGGTTGTGTTGCAAGTATTATAGGAGAAGAAGCTTTATGCCAAATTTAGCAAGTGTGAATTTTGGCTGAAGGAGGTCGCATTCTTAGTGCATGTAGTGTCTGCAGAAGGGATAAGAGTGGATCCTAGGAAGATTGAGGCGATGTTGGATTGGAAACCACCTAAGTCCGTGGCGGAGGTTCGTAGTTTCTTGGGATTGGCGGGCTACTCTGAGAAGGTTTGTAGAAGGGTTCTCATCAATAGCCGCACCTTTGTGAAGTTGTTGAGAAAGGAAGTACCTTTCGTATGGATAGATAAGCAACATGAGAGCTTTGAGAAGCTTAAGAGGGTTTTGAGTGAAGCTCCAGTCTTGATTCAACTTTGAGGCGAGAGAAGGATTTTGTGGTGTCTTGTGGCGCTTCTCACACAGGATTAGGATGTGTCCGATGCAAGACGGGAAGGTGGTCGCCATGCGTCCTCGACAATTAAGGCCACATGAGGTTAACTACCCGACGCATGATTTGGAATTGGCGGCAGTGGTCTTTGCTCTTAAGGTATGGAGGCACTATTTATATGGAGAAAAGTCGGTGATCTACCTGGACCACAAAAGCCTTAAGTACCTGTGACTCGAGAAAAAGAGTGAACACGAGGCAATGAAGGTGGGTGGAGTTATTGAAAGACTACGATTGTTCTATAGAGTATCATCAGGGCAAGGCGAATGTAGTGGCGGATGCCCTAAGTCAAAAAGTAGTTAATCGGATCTGAGGGAAATGTTTGCACATCTTAGCTTGTATGATGATGGAAGGTTATTGGCAGAGTTGCAAGTCAAACCGACATGGTTGGATGAGGTGAAGGAAAGTCAGTTAATGGATGAGGATCTAAGTGCTAAGCTACGGCAAGTGCAGAGTGGAGAGTTGGAAGATATGTTGAGGGGCTGTGTAATAGACTTCAGAGGAAGTTGGGAAGAATATTTGCCTTTAGCAAAATTTGCATATAATAACAGCTATCAAGCCAGTATTCGGATGGCACCATATGAAGCGCTGTATGGACAGAAGTGTCGCACTCCTACATGTTGGACGGAATTAGGAGAACGCCAAGTTTTGGTTCCAGAGATAGTGGCAGAATCCGAGGAAAAGGTTGATGTAATTCGGGCACGGTTAAAGGAAGCATCTGACAGACAGAAGTCTTACGCAGATCTTAAGCGGAAGGAAATAGAATTTGATGTAGGAGATCAAGTGTTTCTTAAAGTTTCGCCTTGGAAGAAGGTGATGAGATTTGGTCGCAAAGGGAAGTTAAGTCCCAGGTTTATAGGACCTTATCGGGTATTGAAGCGGGTTGGACCAGTGGCATACCAGTTAGAGTTGCCTCCGGAGTTGAAGCAGATGCATGACGTATTCCATGTTTCTATGCTACGTCGTTATCGATCGGATCCATCTCATGTGGTGTCAGTTGAGGAGGTGGAGCTAAGACCAGATTTGTCCTACGAGGAAGAGCCGATTCAGATCTTGGAACGAGATGTGAAAGTGTTGCGAAGGAAATCAGTTCCTTTGGTCAAAGTGTTATGGCGTAATCATGGATCGGAAGAACCTTTGTGGGAGCCAGAAGAAGCAATGCGACAGTAATACCCTCACTTATTTTAGCTGTGTAATTTTAGAGTCGAAATTATTTTAATGAGGTAGAAGCTGTAACATCCGGATTTATGGCTTATGCATTAATGCCTAATTGTATGAAGTAGCATGCTTATGTGTATATGAATGTGTTTTGTATGAATTTTGTGAACCCTAGTGTGTAGTCAAATGCCTTAGAAATTATTTGACTTTAAGTCTAAAAGGGGGAGCAGGCTAATGGGGCCTTAAGAGAAATTGCGGGGAATTTATGACACAAGATTGGGCTTAGTAAAGTGGCTTGAGGCGCCACTTAGGGTCTTGGTATGTGACGCCTCAAGCAAGGGAGAAGGGAGGAGGTTCGAATCATGTTGGCGGCATGGGAGTGTGGCTTTTATTTTGCATGTTGGCGTCAAGGAGGGGAGAAGTGTTGGGACGGCATGTGGACTTCAAAAGATGAGGATAAGTCTTGATTTTTTTAAAATTCGGCTAGATGAGGGGAGATAATGGTTGACCATTCAAATTATTTTGAATGGGTAGAGAAGAGAGAAAGTAGGAGAGCAGAAAAAGGATGTGATAGGAGGAGATGTAGTGGCCGAATATAGGACTCTAGGGGCTTGCATTTTTCGGCTTAGAAGTGTGGCAAGGAGTAAGTGCGAATTTTTCTTTTAGTGAGCATCCATTCTCTTCTTCTTTCTCCTTTAGTCTTACGCCGAATTCTCCTAAGTGTTTCCCAAGTCATCTTTTTCTTTCTTTCCCTTCAACCTTACCCCTTCCTCTTGTAGCCGAATATTTCATAACCCTTTGAGAGCCATAGCCAACCCCCGTGCTCTCTCTTTCTTAATATTTTCTTGGAAGACGAATCCCCAAGGAAGGTCTTTGTCGGCCACTCTCTTTTAGTCTCTTCAAACAACGTGTAGTGGTAAGTATTTCTCCCCTAGCAATTGGTTATGGGTTTCTTTCCATTTGAGTGTCGAAATCAATGGTTAAGCCTTGATTTCTAAGGATGGCCGAATGTGTATTAAGCCATAATTTCGTGTTTTGGTTGTAGCCAGCGTGAAGGAGTCTTTCGGGATTGGAAGTGATCGAGGTAAGTGATATGAAGCATTCGGCCATGGGCCACTTTCATGGGATTAAGTGTTAAAACCGAATCTAACATATACTTATAGGGATCTCGACATCACCAAGAGCAAGTAGCAATTTCGGGATTTAAGACTCGCAAGGTAAGTGAACCTGAACATTCGACCAAGTCTATATTTAGTGATTCAAATATGTTTCTTAGTTATTTAGAAGCTGAAACTAACCAAGTCAGGTGATCTAGTGTTGGCCGATTGCAAGGAAGGAGTGTCACAAAGTTTCAGGATTTGATTAGTAATCAAATCGGCAGCAAGGTAAGGATTTTGATTGCAATAATCCTTCGGGATTTGATTGTTTAGCTGAATGGCTTTTTACTAAAAGTACTAAGTGTTGGCCGAATATATGAACTAAGGATCTAGAGTGTTAGATCGGGATTTTGAGATTTGGTGAAAAGCATTAATAAACCGGTGTGTACCCCACACTAACTCTTAATAGATTTATGGCATCAATTTAATATATGTGTTTATAATAATGTGAAAAGTGGGCAAAGGTACCATGTGATGGTACAAAGTACTCAGTGCACGTAACCTTAACATTATGTTAATAAATGATATGAATATTATTATGATATGAATAGTTGGAATATGGTACATATGTGAATATCGATAAGAATGTGGAATAAGGCATAAGGCATGATATTGCATATTACATGTGACATGGGGCATATGGGTTATATGGAAAGGGAAGTGATCCGGTGGTTTATACCACAATATTCGAATGTGGTGACTCATGTCACGAAATCGAATGTGGTGACTTATGTCACGAAATATTATCGGTGGCTATGCCACAAAATTTATAAGGCGATGAGCAAAGTCGCCTGCATCGATCGCCTTCGATGATGTGTAGCGGATGGAGGGTCGACTTAGTAGTCCCCACGGTGTGATGGTTGGTACGGGTGATGTGTAGTGGATGGTTATCTAGGTTTGGGTTGGGATTGCATCATTATTTATATTCGTTATATGTGTATGATTTGATGTGCCTAAATCGTTGGGATTGGTGTTGGTTATACACACCGAGTCTGTTTGACTCACCCCGTTGTGGGATATTTTTCAGTGACACTCGAATGGACCGGGTCGGCAGGAGCTTAGTGGTGGCCATGTTCAACTCAGACTTTATTTTAATTTTTGGACTTTTTATTTCTAAGTATTTTGGATTTATTCGGGTTTTGTTTTAATGTAATAAGGCCATAGCTATAAACTGATTATGCATGCATTTTTATTTATTTTATTATGATACAATTTTTTTTATCCATTTAAAGTTTAAGCAACTTTTCTTAAAAATAAATTTTAAATGTTTTGACACTTAAACACAAACGATTTTTGAATTAAAGATTAACTCCAAAACAACTCGGCATTTTTATAAAACCACCCAAATTTTCCAAAGTAATGAACATGAATTTGAAATGTTTTACTCGAGGAACATACCAGATCCGGTCTGGGCTCGTGGGCCGGGTTTGGGGTGTTTCACTTTAACACCATACGCTTGGCTGCACAGTCCAAATTCGCTTGATACTTCACTAACCAATCCATTCCTAAGATCAAATCGAACTCCCCAAACGGCAGTTCCATCAGATCCGCCCAAAAAGCTACCCCTTGAACTTCTGTGGTACATCCTTATCTGATTTATTTACCACTACAGGTTTGTCCTAGAGGGCTCACTACAGTCATCTCCCTAGAAGAAGTCTCATAATCTAAGTTCAAAGTTCCCGCTATAGCACTAGCAACATAAGAGTGCGTCGAACCAATATCAATCAAGGCAGTGTAAGGCAAACCAAAAATTAAAAACATACCGGTTATAACATCCGGTGCGTCAGCCTCCTCTCGATGTCTGGCAGCATAGACTAACCCCGACTGTCTCGCCTCGGTGTTTTCGCGCCTTGGCACGGTGCTCCACGCCCGACCGAAATCGTTACCACCTCTGGCTGGACCACAACCTCTCTGTGGCTGCTGACCACCTCTTCCTGGCTGTGCATTCCCTTGGCCCGTGGGCCCTTCACTGCCCCGTTGCTGCGGACAATTTCTAACTTGATGGTCCGTAGATCCACACCTAAAGCACTTCCCACTACCTGCCCAACACTCGCCTACATGGAATTTACCACATCGAACACATACGTGTCTAACCAACCAACAGTGACCAGTCTCTCTTCCCGCCTCGGCCCGTCTGACCTAGGCCTTTTCTGAGTACGCCCAGCTGCCCCTGACGATCCAAAATTCCTCTTACTTCGACCCCTATCTCTATCCCAATTTAGTTTCTCTGTGCGCTTCACCTCCTCGGCTATCTTAGCTTTTTCCACAAGCACACGACAAATTCCCTCTCGCCATTTGTGGAGCTATCAATACACGTAAATCATCCTCGGACCATCCTCGGATCGAACACAACGTTCATGGTGCGTGGCCACCATTCCTCGAGCATAACGGCTAAGGCGTAAGAATTCCGCTTCGTACACAGCCATCGACCTACTTCCTTGCACCAGATTCAGAAATGCTCTACGCTGCGCATCCACATAACTTGTCCCAATGTATTTACTTTGAAACGCCATTTTGAAGAAATTCGGGTGATACTGATCCACCATCGTACCATCCTTAACGATGAAGCCACCATTGATACGCCGTCCGCAGAGAGATACAACCCCTTTCGACTTTTCCTCCTCCATGAAATCCGGATCATCCATTATACGCTCAATCGCCTCTAACCAACGATTACTCGGTGTACTTCGGGGCTATTCCAGAAATTCCCCTAAACACTTCTGCCCCATTAGCTCTAAGTCACTCCGACACAGATTTCCGGGCTCCTGTGCCCACGCCTGCCCCAGCAACCCTCTCTAAAACCCTTAACATCGCCTGGGATACCGCATCATCTCCGGCCGTCCCGGTCTGAAATTCCACCTCCGCGACTAGTGGTGCGGCATCTCGTTTCGGACCCATAACGGATCCTTTGGTTCGCACACGACCATCCTACCCCTACCTGCGCACGCGCGGGCGCCCCACAACCCCTTGTACTCATTCTATCGATTCGCGTTTATCGATTAGAAATTTTATGAATTATTAATTTCTTCCAGCGATTAACCACGAACAATCTTATGGATGATAGTTTTAAGAGTAGTTCTTTCGATTTCGAAATTATATCTACAGGTTTCAGTCTCAAGTGTATATCTCCTAGTTCCACACACATTCAACCATCATACATCAACATACAAGTAACATCCATGATTCCACATTCATCACCTAAAGGTATTTTCGTCATTTCACTACCTGGGGTGTTTTCAGTATTTCTACCCCCTGAGGGTATTTTGGTAATTTGGAGAAATAAGGGTATCTTGGAAATTTTGCAAAACAGGGGTATTTCAGTACTTTTGCAAAACCAGGGTATTTTAGGAATTTTACAAATCAGGGTATTTCAGTAATTTTACAAATATAAGGGGTATTTTAGCAATTAACTTTGGCCCATAAACAAGTCCTCATGGTTAAAGTGAACAAACACTATGCACGGTAGGATCTCGAGAGAAAGAGGAGGTGGGTCACTCGGACCGCTTAAGTACCAAGCTCTCACTAGATCCAATCCTAGACATGCATATGTCGGTTACCACACTCTAACCCGGATCGGGTTTACGGACATGTTTAGTTAGATTAAGTTTTATGAATTTAAAGAGTTTGTTTAAACTAGGCCTAAAGTCCATTAATTCCTAACATGCTAGTCTACGTCCATAAAGCCCATCAACCCAACATGCATATCACATCAAGAGTTAGAATACTTACCTGCGTGGATCGGGTGCCGGTAGACTCGAAGGCCATATCTCAACCCAAGCATTTTCACCAACTTTATAACCTACTACTGGACCCATTTCACAGCCCGAGTTTTGCAACTGGGCTCTAATACCAAAATGTAACACCCCAAACCCGGCCCAAATGCTACGACCAGATCTGGTATGCAACGGGGTTTATTATAAAAACTTTGCTTTAACAATTTTTGAAAATCTCAGTTTCTTTACTTAGGCATATGTTAAAAATAGGATATCTAATGAAAACCTTTGCTTTTTCTTTGAACGTGTTCGGAAAACCTATTTTATTACTTTTTATGTTTTAAGTCCTTGAACATAAATTTATAAAGCTGTAAACAACATCAAATATAAGCGATAACCTAAACCATAGGGCCTTATTACATAAATAGTTCCAAAATTAAAACTTAAAGAAAACCGAAAATAATTCATAAAAATAAATAAAATAAAACTTGATGGCCCCTCGAGTCCGCCTCGGCTCCCCGTCCACGATCTCTGCTCATCTGAAAAGTCAGGGAAAATAAAAGGGTGAGTCACCAAGACTTAGTGTGCAAATCCAGAAAACACATAAAAGGCTTTAGGCCCACAAACACATTATGGGCCTTGGCCCATACACAATGGCAACAAAACATATGTATGCTACATGGCCCATCCCGACCTAGAAATCCATCCTCTACACACCGGCCGTACCAACCATCACACCTTGGGATTTCTACAATCAACCCACCAACCGCTACACACCACATCGACGGACATGTCGCCTATTCCTAATAATCGGGAATGAATTTAACTTGGCTTAGCCATCGATCACTATTGTGACCTAACATTTCAATTCGTGGTTTAACCACCGATCACCAAGTGACCTATTA
Source organism: Gossypium sturtianum (assembly GCA_025698515.1). Taxonomy (NCBI): domain Eukaryota; kingdom Viridiplantae; phylum Streptophyta; class Magnoliopsida; order Malvales; family Malvaceae; genus Gossypium; species Gossypium sturtianum. Next base: position 95,351,052 of record CM046954.1, on the reverse strand, counting down.
TCATGCTCTTCCCCTTAGTCATATTAATCCCATCCCATGCATACATTCATGCAAAATCAAACAATATACCACTTAAGGATTTACAATCTAGCAAATTCATCGATACACATAGAGAAGTTTCTATGATCACGTACACGGCATCCATTGCCTACCCTTTTTAGGTAACACTACATTCATACTGACCTATTTTTCTCGGCTTTTAGCCCATAACATATGTATATATCTGAGGTTAAGTAGTGTGATAGAGATCTACACACACGATTATTGTTAAGGCGACACTTTCTATGTCGACACTATCCATAGTCGACACAAGCTGCTATTTGCCTAAGGTGTTGCTCGAGAAGCCGGTCCACGGCCGATGGGCAATCTCGAACAGCGGACACACGTGGCGTTTCTTGAACTTTGGGGCTAGGACTACTGGATCCAACTCCTTCCTTTGATTTGTCGACATTCGAGTCCATGAGTGATCTTGGTGGAAGGTACTATGATGATTGCTTAACGAACCATTAGGTTAAGACACGAATAACGAAAACAAACCGATTGATCAACTTAAGGAGAACCAAAAATCTTACCTTGAAATCCTGAAAATAATATGATTCGTATGCTACCGATTTCTGGCTTAGAAACCTAGACGATTAGATCTCCTTCAAATCCCGGAATGTCGCCAAAGAGAAAGAACACAAGATTAGAGAAAACGTCAAACTAAGGATGGCCCTAACTACCAACTAGCCATTCGGCTTTGGCTTCAAAAGCCGAAAAAGATTGCAAAAATACTAGCACAAGTCGATACTCACCTCTACAGAAGATTTCGACTACTTCTAAACGATTCTGGCTTTATGGAGAAATCGGTACAAGAGGAAAAGAATGGAAAAGAGTGTGAAGTGAGAGGTTTTGACAGAAGGAATCAAAAGGAAAGATTGCAGAGAATGGTGAGGGTTTGGCATAGAGAATGAGAGAAAAGCTTTAAAAGAATGGGGTTCAAAATGCCGGAATTGAAGAGATAGCCCCCCCTATTTATAGAAAATTTCGGCACTTACCTATCAAAAACCGAAAGTGCCCTTCATGATAACTAACAACTAATCAAATAGTAGGGGAAATTCCGGCACCCTTATGGCATGTGGAAATCGATTTCTTCCCCCCTCCAAGAGATGGAAATTCGGCCATCATTTGCACTCGCAGATAGCTCCTATCTTTTCTCCTCTATCTTAATCCATTCACTCCTCCAGAAGAGACCTAGATAACACCACTTCCCCCCTATTTTATTAGCACCTTATCCCCATTATCCAAGTCACTAAATCCCTCCAAATTTTAAGCCTCATTGCCGTCCCTCTTGCTCCCCTTTTAAGTGCCGAAAATGGCCCAAAGACATGGGCTCCTTACGGCCAAAACTTGGGCCTCTTCAACTGCTAATGGCGCCACCTTATAACTCCTTTGCAGCGCCACTTGTTACTGAGCCACAAGCCCACTTTGTAGTTTAAACCACAGATACTATCTTTTAAACCCTTTAGTGTCCCATCAAAAAATTTAATCAAGGCCTCGACCCCATCCTGAGCCCAATTTGGACCCCTAACACTTAAATTAACACATTAAACATATCCCCACACTAAATGCATAGGCCCATTAATTCAGGATGTCACAACCCGTCCGGGCTAAATCCTATCAGAATTAAGGTCAAAGGGTTACTCATCCGAGCTAAATCCTATTCACAACAAATGCAGGACCTCTTTCGTTTCGGGAAATCACATATCCATCGATTTTCCATTTATTCAACCGGGACTTAAACATTTTTCAAGCACTTTCGGGCATTTGATTATCTCATACCTCCGTAACATTTATGTAATTCGAGTAAAACACATTCCACATTCATGTTAAGCATACGAGTAACATTTTATTCATTTACCATTTTATTGGACATTTTCATTTATCGAGCTATATCAAGTAGATGATCATTTCGCATATTTATGACATTGATAAGATTCACAAACACAACATTTAAATCAAGCATAAAAACATATACAATTTAGTTACACGAACTTACCTCGACAAAGGTTCGTGTACGTAAAATTGACTAATCTGACATTTTCCTCATTTCTCGTTCTAACTCTGAATTTGGTCTATCCGGATCTATACGAGTAAATTTAACATCAATTTATCATATTTTACATTCATGTGGACTAAATTTTCAACCTAGGCAAAATTACTATTTTGCCCCTAACTTTTCCATAAATTCCATTTTCGTCCCTAGGCTCGAAAAATGAAACTTGTGCAAATTACTCCCTATTCCAAGCCTAATCAAAGCCCCATTACAAAATTTGCAGCACATGTATTCATAAAATTTCATAATTTTTCATCAAATTTTATAACTTTTCATTTTAGTCCCTAAATCATGTTTTCATCAAAAATCACTTTGTAAAAGTTGTTTATCTATCAATAATATTTCATTTTCTACCATAAATATCTAATTTCCAACATATACATCCATGACCCATTTTCATACTTTGATAACTTTTCAAATTAATCTCTCAAATAGAGAGATTAAGTTATCCCGATTCCAAAAATATCAAAATTACTAAAAACGAGACAAGGAAAGTTACCCAATTTGGCCATGAAAGTCTCTTCTCTCTCTCCTAGGGTTTCCATGTTTTTTTTGGGGAAGAAGATGACATAAAATAAGATGATATCTTTTATCATATTTTTAATTAATAAGTATTTTTCTATTTCCAATTTAGTCCTTGCTCTTTTTCTATATTTCCATGGATGAGTCACCAAGAAAAATCTGCATACTTTTCTTAATGGTCTAATTACCATGTAAGGACCTCTAGTTTTGAATTCCATAGCTATTTGATCCTTATAGCTACTAGAATTCAACTTTTTCATTTTATGCGATTTAGTCCTTCTCGTAATTAAGCACATAATCAGTGAAATTTTCTTTTCAAAATTTTCACACGACATTTCTAGTATACTATGGATCATATAATAAAATAAAAATAAATTTTATTTTTCGGCTCGGATTTGTGGTCCCGAGACCACTGTTCTGATTTCACCGAAATTGGGTTGTTACACAAGGCAAGTTGAGTCTAGGGCTTTAGCCTAAAATTTATCTATCTTTTACCTACCGTAGCCAAGCCACTAAGGACCTATTGATTTAGATTTCTGTGCCGATTACATTAGTGGAGAGAAACTTCTAAGCTCAACATGTGAAAGCATAATTAAACTTAAGGATTACAACTTAGCTTTATATAAGGGAGTAAAAGTTAATTGGTATGAACTAAATACGTATTTATTAGGAGAAAACATTTAGCCTATATTCTTGCTATCATGATAATAATTGAGAATAATTGAATAATATGTATACTCAAGTTGCATAATTATAGAATTTTTATTCTTGAGCATAATTGTACTAAACTCATAATTGTGGGAAGATTTGATTTTTGAAGGAAACTTTTCAAAGGTGATTTTCTTAAACTTCTTGTAAATTAAGCATTACGCGAGACGAGCAATGAATTAAGTTTGGGGGGTGTGGAAACACTGAAAAATATAGACTTTTTCAGCACCTTTTGAAAATTAATTCGTGCAAATTTTAAGTGTTTCTATCAGATTTTGTGATTTCATTATAAAAAAAAATTAAATTAGACATGATTTAAGATACATCTTGAATTTTAGTTATTGTGATATTAAATTTACATAATTTTTCTAATTTTGAGAAGTTTTTCGCAATGAAAGCAAAATCAACTTTGAAGTCACCTTGGGAAGATTTAATTGCTAGGCCATTTTCAAAGCATTAGCTGATGGATCAATAGCCATGAACGTCCCAAATTAATATTCTCAGACTCTCTAAAATTTAGTTTGATCCGAGGTAACACTGGGTCGATAAATTCGGACAGCTTGATTCAGAAAACATGGCCCAGAATGACCAATTGAGGAAAGAAGAAGGACGAGCCCAAGGATCAGCCCAAAACCGTCCAGCCCTTACCTAGAATCACCTGCCAAAGTTGATTAAAATATTTTCAAAATAGTCTATTAACTCTTTCATAAAGCTGTTCCAATTCGTCCACATTTTAAGCCTTCCATTTATGGCACCAAGCCATATTTAGCAAAGCCATCCCAACCTTCCTTCCTACTATCAAGGGCTGGCCATAGAAGGAGAGATGTAACACCCCTAACCCGAAACTGTCGTCGGAATAGAGTTAAGAGGCATTACCAATCAATCGGAACATTTCACATCCATTTCACGACACAAAGGCAATCATCAATCAAACATATTCAAATATAAACATTTAGTCCCTTATTGAGGTCTACGAGACCTTAGACACGTGTTAGAAAGAGGTCGGGACTAAACCGAACACATATGAAAATTTCCAAAAATTCAAACATTTTTTTCAAAACTGTAGTGGTCACACGCCCGTGTGGGTAGGCCGTGTGCCTCACATGGCTACCAGACACGCCCATGTGTCCAGGCTGTGCCAAAACAGGGCATACATTGTAACACCCCAAACCCGGTCAATACGCCACGACCGAATTTGGTATGTCACAGGGGAAAACGTTTTGAAGAAAAACAAGTTAACGATTAATTTTTAGTGAAAAACTTTTTATTATTCTAAATTCGTAGAAAATTAAGTTGAAAACTGATATTTTACTTTGCAATTCCGTAAATAGATTTTTAAAACTTAGTCGCAGCTTAGATTCGTAAACCATTTATAAATTAAAGAGAAACTAAAGCAATTAGGTTGAAAATCGTATCTAATAGAAATTTGGAAACTTAAGTGTTGTAAAATAGTTTGAGTTATCGAAAATACTTAAGTTGTTAAAAATTATCAATTTATTTAGGTTACCCGATGGTAACGTTTTAAAAACCATCGCGCTTTGTATTTTAGAAAACTTTGTTCACATATCATTAAATCAATCATGTAATTTGCAAGATATTCCTAAAACAAATCCAAAGCATGTAAATAATCCAAAAACATAATTAAAGAGGCCTTATTACAAACCCATAAAAATGAAAACCAAATTAAAATCAAGTACCCAAATGGAAGTTCATGTAAAACCAAATTTCATTGCATGGCCTCCTCAAGTTCATTCGGCTCCCCATCCGCGAATTTACGAATTACCTGAAAAAAAATAAGGGAGAAGGTGAGTCACCAAGACTCAGTGCATATTCCCTCTCCCGGTAAATGCCACATACTTACACAAATTATAACCAAGCAATATATATATATAATGAGCCAACCTAGCCATCCAAAACTCCTTTTCTACCCCGTGTCGTACCAAACCACTGGTGGTGCCAAACCACTGGTAACCCAAAGTCACGATATCCAATAATGTGATGCCAAATCACTGGTGACCCGAAGTCACGAATAATCATGTTGTGGGGCCAACCCACGTGTGATACCAAATCACTGGCGACGATCCCAATACATCAAATGTGGGGCAACCCACGGTGGTGTGGAAACAACTGGGACGAGTCGCTATGAGGTGCCAAACCTCGGTGTCCCAAAGACACGAAATATGTGGTACCAAACCACTGGAGGTGCCAAACCTCTGGTGTCCCAAAGACACGGATATCAATCTTCCCCCTCCTCTCATATCGCCCATACCAATGCAATAGATAACAAATCATGTCATTATATTTTGATATAAACATATAACAAATATATATCGTAGATCGTGATATTAACAACATATATCAACATCATATTGAAACGGACTTACCCGTAACCTTGCTCATACCCATCAAGGTATCATTTCAAGATCTCATAGTTTTCGGCTTTAACAACATGAATAGTTATTAACACACACATATATATATATACCGAATTATAAAGTGTGTAAGGTACACACCTTTCACTAACGCAAATACTAACTTCCGAAGATCCGATCTACCGCACTAGATCACCTTGTCCTACATTCAGCCATACCACAAAACTATAAGCAAAAATCCATTCGGCCAACATCACATCTTAATCCCAATAGCCTTAGTCTTTATCCTCAAAAAGAATAATGAATCGACATGAATCTTACCACTTGACTTACCAACCCGATTGCTAATGGAATGGCTTAGATCGATTGCTTCCAACGTCCCAAAGAGCCTAAAGGAAAAATCGGTTCCTAAATAATGGTTAGAACCTTGCAAACAAATGCCCAAGGATTCGGCCTTTGTCCACAAGAAAACGACTTAGAAAGGAGAAAGAAAAGAAGGGAAAACGGCCATGAACACTTACCCTTTTTTTTCAAAACCGATTGAAGAAAACCAAAGAGGATCTACCCTTGAATATTCGGCCAAAATAACCCCAAAAGAGAGGAAGAAGATTCGGCTATGGTGAAGTAAAAAAAGAAAAAGAAAAGAGAAATAGAATGGAAATGGATGAAAAAGAAATGGAACTTGAGAAGGAGAAGAATTCGGCCAAGAGAGAGTAAAAAGAAAATGTGATTATGATTCAATATCAAAAGAAGAAAAGAGAGATATGTGAGAGAGAGATTCGGCCAAACACTTATTTGCCAAAAAGAAAATGCACAAAAGCCAAGTGAGGTTTCGGTTTCAAGAGCAAAGATGAGAGAAAGGAAATAACATTTTTGGTTCAAACAAAATGAAGGCTAAACCAAAAGCAAAATTTGCACAAAATGCATAAGATACATTCGGCCAAAGAGGGAGTTTTTGGAGAGGAAAAACAAATGCAAAAAGATGCACAAAAACTAAAATTGGCCAACTATCCCCCCCAAGCTTCCTAACATCATTCGGCCACCCCCCTAGCCATACATGCCGTCCACATACATGCACTAAAGCCTTGAAAAAGTTTCCAAAACATCTTCCTTAAGCCAAGCCTTATGTCTCCCCAACCTTCCATAACCTTAAGATTCTTATCCCCAATTTCATGCTTTCCTTAAACCAATATTCAACTTTCCAAAACTTGAGAGTCCAACCTATCATAAATAAAGGTTGACCGTCCATAAATACTAGGATGAAAATAATGTCTCCCAAAAAGTTAATCATGCTACTCGAACTTCTAACCTCAAGCAACCCTTCAAGCATCCTAACCATCTTGCCACTAACTCCTCTTGTTCTAAATTTAACACTTAAATTAACTTAAGTGTTAAGTTTACTTAATCCTCTTCACTAAATTTCCACACTAAAATTTATTCTAGCTTAGTTAATATTTCCAAGCCTTCCCACAAATATACTAAGCACACAATAACAATCATATCCGAGCTAACACAATAACAAGATGATACTCTGATATTTTTAGGATGTTACAATTCTACCCCCCTTAAGAAAATTTCATCCTCGAAATTACCTGCTCAAAAGAGTTGAGGAAACTACTGCCTCATCACATCCTCCGGTTCCCACGTAGCTTCTTCTACGCCATGGTTCCGCCATAAAACCTTCACTAAAGGAACTGACTTCCTACGCAAAACTTTCACATCTCGGTCTAGAATCTGCACAGGCTCTTCTTCTACCGTCAGATCTGGACTCACCTCTATTTCCTCTACTGCCACAACATGCGATGGATCAGAACGATAGCGTCTAAGCATGGAGACATGGAACACATCGTGAATCTGACTCAGCTCTGATGGCAACTCGACCTGATAGGCTACTGGTCCCACTCGTCTCAACACCTTATACGGCCCAATAAACCTTGGACTTAACTTGCCTTTTCTCCCAAATCTTAACACTTTCTTCCATGGCGAGACTTTCAGAAAAACTTTGTCACCCACGGAAAATTCTATATCCCTCCGTTTGAGATCGGCATATGACTTTCGCCTATCGAAGCTTCCTTCAACCGAGCTTGAATCAACTTCACCTTATCTTCGGTTTCTGCAACCAACTCTGGTCCTAACATTTGACGCTCACTCAACTCGATCCAGCATGTAGGTGTGCGACACCTCCTACCATACAACGCCTCATATGGTGCCATCTTAATGCTTGCCTGATAACTATTGTTGTATGCGAATTCAGCTAACGGTAAAAACTCTTCCCAGTGCCTCAAGTCCAATACACAACCTCTCAACATATCCTCTAAAAATGTATAACTCTTTCCATTGCCCGCCGTGATGTGGATGAAATGCGGTACTAAAATCAACCGCGCGTACCCAAAGCCCGATGTAACGCTCTCCAAAACCTCGGCGTAAATCTAGGATCTCTGCATGCGAGATGATCGACCTTTGGTACACCGTGCAACCTTACTATCTCCGCCACATACAACTTAGCTAACCAGGCGAGTAATCCACCCTTACAGGAATAAAATGAGTGACTTAGTCGGACGATCCACAATCACCCAAAGCGAGTCCTTCTTACTTGGCGTGAGGGTAATCCGCGACAAAGTCCATAGTGATCCTTTCCCACTTCCATCGTGGAATCTTCACCGGTGAAGTAACCCAGACGGCAATCGATGCTCGCCTTGACCTGGCGACACGTCGGACATTTACCCACAAACTCGGTTACCTCACGCTTGGACACTGCCACCAAAAGCGCTCTCTTAAATCCCGATACATCTTGCTACCTCCGGGATGCATAAGCGTATGGGCTGCTATGTGCGTCGAAAGAATCCTTTGTCTCAACTCAACATCCTTTGGCATACAAGCTCTCCCTTTAAAACACAATACTCCGTCCTTGGACAAACTATAATCCTCTAAACCACCATTACAACACAGTAACCTCCGATCATTCAAACCATCATCCTCTAAGCTGTTTCTCCTTGATGCGCTCTAACCAAGTCGGCTTGACTTGCAATTCACCAAAAGACTCCCATCGTCATATAAGCTAAGATGAGCAAACATCGATCTTAAGTGCGATACAACCTTTCGGCTCAACGCGTCACGCCACCACGTTAGCCTTGCCGGATGATACTCAATCGAGCGATCGTAGTCCTTCAACAACTCTATCCATCTCGCCTCAAGTTCAAATCCTTACGAGTTAAAAGATACTTAAGACTCTTGTGATCCGTGTAAACTATCGACTTCTCTCCATACAAATAGTGTCTCCAAATCTTCAAAGCAAAAACCACTGCAGCTAATTCCAAGTCATGCGTCGGATAGTTAACTTCATGTGGTCTCAACTTTCGAGATGCATAAGCCACTACCTTCCCTATCTTGCATCAAGACACATCCCAAACCAGTATGTGATGCATCACGAAGAAACCGTGAATTCCTTACTGCCTCGGGTTGAATCAAAATCGGAGCTTGATCGAATCTTCTTCAACTTGTCAAAACTTCCTTCTTCGCTTCTCGGTCCACACAAATGGAATTCCTTTCCTCAATAACTTAGTCATAGGTCTTTGCTATCAAAGAAAATCCTTCCACAAATCTTGGTAATACCCGCTTGGACCTAGGAAACTCCGAATCTCGACCATCGACTTAGGTGGCTTCCAATCCAACATCGCCTCAATCTTTCGAGGATCCACTCTAATCCCCTCGGTGATACTACGTGACCCAAGAAAGTCACCTCCTAAGCAAAAACTCGCACTTACTAAATTATGCATAGAAATTCGCTTTTCCTCAAAATCGCAACACTACTCGCAAATGCGCATCATGCTCCTCCTCCGACTTGGAGTATACCAAAATATCGTCTATAAATACCACAACAAACTGGTCCAAAAGCTATTTGGAATACCCGATTCATCATGTCCATGAATGCCGCCGCGTTAGTCAACCCAAAGCGGCTTTACGGACACTCGTAGTGCCCATATCGAGTGCGAAATGCCGTCTTATGGATATCAGCCTCTTTCACCTTCAGCTGATGATATCCAGACCTTAAATCAATCTTGGAGAAAACCGCTGCCCCCTTAAGCTGATCAAACAAGTCATCTATCCTTGGCAAAGGATACTTGTTTTTGATCGTCAGCTTATTCAACTGGCGATAGTCTATACACATCCGCATCGATCCATCCTTCTTCTTGACAAAAAGTACCGGTGCTCCCCAAGGCGAAACACTTGGTCGGATAAAACCTCGGTCCAACAACTCTTGAATTTGAGCCTTCAATTCCCCTAATTCCTTCGGTGCCATCCTATACGGAGCAATAGACACTGGCGCAGATTAAGATAATGATCTATACCAAATTCAACTTCACGATCCGGAGGCAATCCCGGAAGTTCTTCTGGAAATACGTCAACATATTCCTTTACCGTTTGGACATTCCCCACAGTAGACTCCTTAGCCTCCAACGTACACACATGAACCACAAATGCCTCACAGCCCTTCCTGACCAACTTCACAGCTTTCAACGCAGATACCACGTTGGATAGATAATCTCTTCTATTACCTATCATAACCACCTCTTTGCCCTCAGCTGTCTTCAAAACCATGCGTTTAGCAGCGCAATCCAAACTTGCTTGATACTTGACCAACCAGTCCATCCCAAGAATCAGATCGAACTCCTCAAACGGCAGTTCCATCAGATCAGCTACAAACATTACCCCTTGGAGTTCTAGGGATACATCTCTATCTGACTTATTTACTTCTACTGAGTGACCTAGAGGGCTAAATCTGTCATCTTCCTAGAAGTAGTCTCGAGTCTAGATTCATAGTCTCTACTATGCTACTAGCAACATACGAATGTGTCGAACCCACAACTATCAAAGCAGTATATGGTTCACCAAAGATTAAGAACGTACCGGTTATAACGTCCGGTGCGTCGCCCTCCTCTCAACGTCTCGCTCAATACACCAAACCAGGCTGTCTTGCCTCAGTGTTGCCGGCACTCTGCGCGGATGCTCCGCGGCCTCGACCGAACCATTACCTCCTCAACCATTACCACGACCTCTGCGGTGGCGGTCCCTCATTTCGAGCCCGAGCACGACCTTGACCCTCGGGACCGATTCTGGCTAGCTTATGTGGACAATCCCTCACACGATGATCCAAATGAGCCACACTCAAAACATCATTTCCCTCCGGTCCAACATTCGCCCCAATGAGATTTCCCACATCGGTTTACACTGTCTTTGGTCACGATTAGCGATGAATGAGGCCTCCCAGATTGATTCGCCCACTCGCTAACCCTCTTACGAGAATTATCGGTGACCCGGATGATCCAAAACCTCTCTTATGTTTATTCTTGTCATGCCTCGCCTTACAGATTCCTTTATCCCTTCAACTATCTTAGTCTTTTCAACTAGCGCGCGCAAACTCTCGCTTCGATGTGGAGCAATCGGCAATCTCACTCGTCCCTCAATTTATTCTCGAACCGGACACATCGCTCGTACTCGAAGCCACGATACCTCCAAAGATCTGGCTCAATCTTAAAAATTTGCGCATATTACGACACGGACTTACTTCCTGGACCAAACTCGAAATGCCTTACGCTGTGCATCAATGTAACTAGACCCAACATATTTCTTCCGATCTGTTTGCCTTAAAATAATCCCAAGTGAGATCCTCCGCCGCAAAGCACTATTCCGTCATTGTGAGCCACCACCGATATGACTCATCCCGAAGAAGCGACACTATCCCTTTCACTTTTCCTCGGCATTCGGATCCAAGTCATCCATGATTCGCTCCGTCGCCTCTAACCAATACTCTGCCGTCTTCGAGCCACACGAAACACCTCGAAATACCTCGGCTCCATTGGCTCAAGTCGCTCGATATCTGATTTTAATTCCCGCGCCTCCACCTATTCCGGCTACCCTCTCAAGAACTCGCGACATCGCTCGAGACAACTGCGTCATCCCCGTTTGATCCTCGATGCTCAACTCCAACCGCTGGTGGTGGGGTAGTGGTACCTCATTTTCGGATCCTTGACTGGACCTCACCGGCTCGGACACGACCATCCTACCCGACCACTTCCACGAGTAATACGACCTCGACCACGAGTACTCATGTCTAAAGTCTCGTCTTATCTGATTTAAAAGCGTTATGCATTAGTCATTATTCCACTTTCTTTAAAACACAGTTTTATGAATAATTTTAATAAGAAGTTGTTTCGCGAGTACATTCAACCTATAGTTTGGGTCTCTAGAGTAGTTTCTACTACTAATCAGTCATGCCATCATCATTATAATCATATCATCAAAAGCAACAGTTTGAGATACTTACCCGGGTGGATCGGTGTTGGAGACTCGGTGCCATGCCTTTCCAACCATATAATAAAAACATTTTAAGATCATACATTAAATCATTTTGGGCCTCGGGCCCACAGCCGAGCTTTTGAACTTGGCTCTGATACCAATTTGTAACACCCCAAACCCGGTCAATACGCCACGACCGAATTTGGTATGTCACAGGGGAAAACGTTTTGAAGAAAAACAAGTTAACGATTAAATTTTAGTGAAAAACTTTTTATTATTCTAAATTCGTAGAAAATTAAGTTGAAAATCGATATTTTACTTTGCAATTCCGTAAATAGATTTTTAAAACTTAGTCGCGACTTAGATTAAGTAAACCATTTATAAATTAAAGATAAACTAAAGCAATTAGGTTAAAAATCGTATCTAATAGAAATTTGGAAACTTAAGTGTTGTAAAATAGTTTGAGTTATCGAAAATACTTAAGTTGTTAAAATTATCAATTTATTTAGGTTACCCGATGGTAACGTTTTAAAACCATCGCGCTTTGTATTTTAGAAAACTTTGTTCACATATCATTAAATCAATCATGTAATTTGCAAGTTATTCCTAAAACAAATCCAAAGCATGTAAATAATCCAAAAACATAATTAAAGAGGCCTTATTACAAACCCATAAAAATGAAAACCAAATTAAAATCAAGTACCCAAATGGAAGTTCATGTAAAACCAAATTTCATTGCATGGCCTCCTCGAGTTCATCCGGCTCCCCATCCGCGAATTTACGAATTACGAAAAAAATAAGGGAGAAGGTGAGTCACCAAGACTCAGTGCATATTCCCTCTCTGGTAAATGCCACATACTTACACAAATTATAACCAAGCAATATATATATATAATGCGACCAACCTAGCCATCCAAAACTCCTTTTCTACCCCGTGTGGTACCAAAACCTTTGGTGGTGCCAAACCACTGGTGACCCAAAGTCACGATATCCAATAATGTGATGCCAAATCTTTGGTGACCGAAGTCACGAATAATCATGTTGTGGGGCCAACCCACGTGTGATACCAAATCACCGGCGGACGATCCCAATACATCAAATGTGGGGCCAACCCACGGTGGTGTGAAACCACTGGGACGAGTCGCTATGAGGTGCCAAACCTCTGGTGTCCCAAAGACACGAAATATGTGGTACCAAACCACTAGAGGTGCCAAACCTCTGGTGTCCCAAAGACACGGATATCAATCTTCCCTCTCCTCTCATATCGCCTATACCAATGCAATAGATAACAAATCATGTCATTATATTTTGATATAAACATATAACCAATATATATCGTAGATCGTGATATTAACAACATATATCAACATCATATTGAAACAGACTTACCCGTAACCTTGCTCATACCCATCAAGGTATCATTTTAAGATCTTATAGTTTTCGGCTTTAACAACATGAATAGTTATTAACACACACACATATATATATATACCGAATTATAAAGTGTGTAAGGTACACACCTTTCACTAACGCAAATACTAACTTCAGAAGATCCGATCTACCGCACTAGATCACCTTGTCCTACATTCGGCCATACCACAAAACTATAAGCAAAAATCCGTTCGGCCAACATCACATCTTAATCCCAATAGCCTTAGTCTTTATCCTCAAAAAGAATAATGAATCGACATGAATCTTACCACTTGACTTACCAACTTCGATTGCTAATGGAATGGCTTAGATCGATTGCTTCCAACGTCCCAAAGAGCCTAAAGGAAAAATCAGTTCCTAAATAATGGTTAGAACCTTGCAAACAAATGCCCAAGGATTCGGCCTTTGTCCACAAGAAAACGACTTAGAAAGGAGAAAGAAAAGAAGGAAAAACGGCCATGAACACTTACCCTTTTTTTTCAAAACCGATTGAAGAAAACCAAAGAGGATCCACCCTTGAATATTCGGCCAAAATAACCCCAAAAGAGAGGAAGAAGATTCGGCTATGGTGAAGTAAAAAAAGAAAAAGAAAAGAGAAATAGAATGGAAATGGATGAAAAAGAAATGGAACTTGAGAAGGAGAAGGATTCGGCCAAGAGAGAGTAAAAAGAAAATGTGATTATGATTCAATATCAAAAGAAGAAAAGAGAGATATGTGAGAGAGAGATTCGGCCAAACACTTATTTGCCAAAAAGAAAATGCACAAAAGCCAAGTGAGGTTTCGGTTTCAAGAGCAAAGATGAGAGAAAGGAAATAACATTTTTGGTTCAAACAAAATGAAGGCTAAACCAAAAGCAAAATTTGCACAAAATGCATAAGATACATTCGGCCAAAGAGGAGTTTTTGGAGAGGAAAAACAAATGCAAAAGATGCACAAAAACTAAAATTGGCCAACTATCCCCCAAGCTTCCTAACATCATTCGGCCACCCCTAGCCACACATGCCGTCCACATACATGCACTAAAGCCTTGAAAAAGTTTCCAAAACATCTTCCTTAAGCCAAGCCTTATGTCTCCCCAACCTTCCATAACCTTAAGATTCTTATCCCCAATTTCATGCTTTCTTTAAACCAATATTCAACTTTCCAAAAGTTGAGAGTCCAACCTATCATAAATAAAGGTTGACCATCCATAAATACTAGGATGAAAATAATGTCTCCCAAAAAGTTAATCATGCTACTCGAACTTCTAACCTCAAGCAACCCTTCAAGCATCCTAACCATCTTGCCACTAACTCCTATTGTTCTAAATTTAACACTTAAATTAACTTAAGTGTTAAGTTTACTTAATCCTCTTCACTAAATTTCCACACTAAAATTTATTCTAGCTTAGTTAATATTTCCAAGCCTTCGCACAAATATACTAAGCACACAATAACAATCATATCCGAGCTAACACAATAACAAGATGATACTCTGATATTTTTAGGATGTTACATACATACTGACTTGTCCACACGGCCACCAGACACGCTCGTGTGCCATGGCCAAGTGAAATTAAGCTAGCTACTGACTTGGTCACACGGCCACCAGGCACGCCCGTGTGCCACGACCGTGTAACCTGCCCAAGCACACTTCGAAGTGGCCCTTGAGCCACACGGCAGAGACACACGCCCGTGTCCCTTAGCCGTGTATGCAAAATAGGCCATTTGCAAGGCCAAAATGCCATCCACACTTGGGTCATACCTACAAGCACATACAAGCCTATTTTCACACACAATTTGGCAACCAAATACATGTAAAATGATCAACATATCATCCCATCCAATCTCATTTCTAATCATGTCAACTTATATACTAAATTGCACAACTACAACACATGCATAACCAAGCATGATTCATCCACAATATCACTAGATCACAATGGCATCAATCCATCACTAAGTTTACCATTCATAAGACTATTTCATTGCCACCAAACCATTCCAAAATATACTTCATATACCATAATCACTCATGCATATTACCAACATTTATCTAGCCACATCACATGGCTATTTACACATCTCAAACATATTTCAACACAACTAGCCTATACATGCCATATTCAAATATACACATCTTTAAAAGTACAAAAATAGATTGCCGATAGTGTGATAGAGATGCTGACGATCCCCGGATCCGAGCTAGCTTTACTGAAACTGTAAAATAGAGAAACGAATCACACAGTAAGCTTTCAAAAGCTTAGTAAGTTCGTAATATAATACATATTACTCAATAATACCACATCAATACATAATTAAACCATCACATAGATAAATACACAATTAGGCTCATCATCAATCTCAACCATATGCTCAAGTATCTTTTCATTCAACTTTTAAGGCTATCATCAACCACATAGGTTCAAACGTACCTTGATCATCACATAGTTACTCACCATTCATGCTACTCAATTGCTCGCTATTACCTCTCGTTCAACCTTTGCTATTCCTTTGATTTATCCGCACACTTAGTGCCAATTTCATAACCGAAACATAATCGTCACCGCACACTTAGTGCCATTATGTTAAACCGAACTTATATCGGTATCGTACACACAGTGCCAATTCGATAAGCCGAAGCTTCTATCTTTTCGCACACACAGTGCTAATCATCTCCATCTCGTTTCTAATTTCGCACACTTAGTGCCCTCTAATTCAATTCCACACATAGCATTTCTAATCTCATAGTTATATATATTCATTCAATTCACACCACATAGATATAATTTACAACTAGTATTATATCCGAACTTACCTCGGACGTCGAAATATCGAAACGGTCGATTAATCGAGCACTTTGTCTTTATCTCGATCTCAACCCAAACCTCTCCTTTCTTGGTCTATACACATTCAAATTTAATTCATTCAATCACCAATTCATTCAATTTAGTCCAAACACACATATTTAGGGCATTTTGCAAAATAGCCCTCACATTTTCACATTTCGACACTTTAGTCCCTAATTCACAAAATCACAAAATACACCAAATTTCTACTCACTCAAGCTTAGCCGAATTCTTCCCATGCTAATACAAGCCCACACATTTAATTTATTTCACATTTTAGTCCTTCAATTTACACTTTTCTCAATTTAGCCCAAATTACTCAGTTTCACTAAAAATTCAAAGACAAAACATGTTCATCCTTCACATATCTTTCATATTTCACTATCAACTAACACATAGCTCAAGCATTCATCAATGGAATATCTCAAAATCACCATTAATTTCTAAAATTTAAGCATGGGTTTGAAAAAGCACGAAGCAACAATCACAAAAACGTAGAAATTATCAAAAACCGATCAAAAACACATACCCGATTGAGCTATGATTGTATCGAAATTGAAGAAGCTTCAAACCCTATTTTTCTTTCTCAAATTCGGTGGAAGATGAACATTATAGCCACCAATTTCATGTTTGTTTAATTAATATTAACTTATTTGGCATTTTACCATTTTACCCTTAATGAAAATTAATAATAACACCTTATGCCATGCTATCATCTTCCACTAACTATAAAATGGGCTAATTGCAACATAATTCCTCCAAATTATAAAGACAACAACAATTAAGCACTTAACAATCAGCACACAACATTTTACTCTTTATACGATTAAGTCCTTTCTCACAATTCGACACACAATCGATAAAATTTTCACACCAAATTTTCACTCATGCTCAATCACATATTATAAACATTAAAAATAATATTAAAATATTTTTTCGACCTTGGATTTATTGTCTCGAAACCACTGTTCTGAGTAGGGTCTAAACCGGGCTGTTACAAGAGAATCAAGGCTCTCACATGCTATGTTTATCATCCTCAAACTAGTATAAATAGCCACCCTTATTCCCTTTCATTTCATCACTCATTCATTCACCATTCATATTTTCCTCTCACCCATCTGCTCTTATTTGCTCTTCCATTTTCCTTTCTCCCATTTTCGATTTTTTCCTCTTGAAAAAGAGCCTTTCAAGCCTTTTGGAGTAGCAAGATTTGGCATTCTGGAAGGCCTTTGTTCTGTAGAACAAAGCAGAGAGAAAGGGATGCATGCTAGTCTGACTTCGGAGAAACACTGGATTTGTCTTCCAGTTTCCTTCTCTTATTTCTTTTTAATTTGTTTGAGATCATAAACATGAATGCTAATTGTTTTCATGCTTTCAATTTAATTAAATGACTTATATTTTATTTGTGTTAGATTGATTGCATTCTATCTACTTAAATTGTTGAAATCATGTTTGTGATGTTATAGGCCTTGGTAATTTGTTCAATTAGATAAAATCATGGCTATTTTATTCTTACATTATAAATGTAAGGTTGCAATTGAATTAATTATTTAATTAGAATGAAAATATAATTAATTAACAAAATATCTAATTGGTGCATGTTTAATCTTCTTAAGTGTAAAATTAGATTAAATAAGTGATAGTATTAATTGATATTATCACCTTGCATAACCTAAGATTGTTGTGATTAAATTTGTTTCAATATATATTGTTACTACAATCTGTCTTAAGTCTGCTTATGAAAATTAATTAATTAATTTAACATAGACATATGCTAGAAAGATTAATTGATTTTAGTAAGTATGTTTGCATCAGTTAACGCCATGGAATTATCCGTAACATCATAAACATTGTTTGAATAATTTTAAGTTAATGAATAAAATTAATCTAACACACGTATGTCGTATTGCTTACACTTGTTAGGTGTAACACCCCTTACCCGTATTCAATGCCGAAACAGGGCTCGAGGCATTACCGGACTTATAACACAAGCATTCACACAATTCCGAGTCATAAATTTTTGTCCAAATTAAAACCATTCATATTCAATCATAAAGTCCCTTATACAAGCCTACGAGGCCCAAAACATGTATTGGAAGTGGTTCAGGACTAAACCGAGAACTTTAGAAAATTTTACAACACTTAGAAAATTTTTGCTAGATGTTGGGCTCACACGCCCGTGTGGTCCAAGGGACACGCTTGTGCTTCAGACCGTGTTCAAATTAGGGTTCTCTCTGACTTGTGTCACACGGCCGTGCCACACGCCCGTGTGCTAGGCCGTGTAGCACACATGGTTGAGACACATGTAACAGCCCGATTCTGGGCCTAGTCGGAATAGTGGTATCAGGACCACAAATCTGACACAGCAATGCTCATTTTTATTATATTTTTATGGTCTATAGTTTCACAGAATGATTTCGTGAAAATTTCGTTCGAAAATTTTGACGATTGGGCACTCAATTTAGTCAAAAGGACTAAATTTTAAAAAGTGCAAAAGTTAAGTTCTACATGCTAGAGTGCTATGAAATTTTGAATTAGAGGTCCTTAGATGGTAATTAGACCATTTTACCTTAAGTTGGACAAAAATAGACATGAGATAAGAGAATTTTAGTGTTTTGAGAAAAGGGCATTTTGGTCATTTGGTAAATAAAAGAATAAAAAGGAAAAATAAAGCCAAAATTTGCTCATCTTTCTTCAACCTTGGCCGAAACTTGGGAGAACACCATAGCTAGGGTTTTTTCATCTTTCAAGCTTGATCGTAAGTACATCCTAGCCACGTTTTTAATGCTCTTTACATCTTTGAAGTCGTTATCACTCGATCTACCTATTTCTACCATTAATTTATGGAATAATCAAGGTCTATGGTTTGAACCATGTTGTATATTTGTGTACTTTGATGTCTAATGGTGGATTATGCATGTTTGATGTGTGATAAACAACTTTCGCTAGGTGGTTTTTGATGAAAATGTCAAAAGGACCTATTTGTAAAAAGATTATAAAATGTGTGTAAAAGTGTGATTAAATGAAAAATATGGACTACTATAAGTAAAAAAGAGGATTGGCTAGGCTTAGGAATCGAAGAAATTGAATAGATTTCATTTTTTGAGCCTAAGGGCACAAATATAAATATGTCAAAGTTTAGGGCAAAAATGTAATTTTTCCATAATGTAGTTTTTGGACTGAATTAAATAATGTGAATAATAAATGAGTTAAATTTGCTATTATAGGTCAAGAGAAACGAGGTTCAGACCTAGATCAGGGGAAAAATAAAGTATTTGACGATTAGGTCCCATTCTTACTATTTTTGTACCGAGGTAAGTTCGTATGTAAATAATGCATTGTTATTTATGCTTCAATTTCTTTATTATTATATGAATTGTGATTTACTCTTGAATGAAATCGAAAAAGTTTGACAAACAGGAAATCCCGGTTGAACCTTAGGAATATGTAGGATACAAATGTCATGACATTAGGGTTAATTAAGATTACGTGTAAGACCATATCTGGGATATGGCATCGATATGAGATTTCATGTAAGACCATAGCTCGGCTATTGGCTTCAATATGAGATCCCATGTAAGACCATATCTGGGATATGGCATTGGTATAGTAATATGTGTGTGAGATTCCCTGAGTATCCTTTAGTATTCCAAGTGGTTCAACAGGAAATGTAACGGAAATGTTAACGTTGCAAAAGACCATGGTGTGTTGCTAATTGGTACAGGTATGTACGTAGAAATTATGCCTAATGAGCTTGATATGTGAAGAATCTCTCGGTAAGGTTATGATTGTGCAAGATATGATATTAAGGTTTCTAATAATATCCATGCCAAGTTGGACTATGAGATTTTTTTATGACATCTATGTGAATTCATTTCATGTTAGTTGCATGATAAATGTGTGTTTATGATGCTTATTATTTGCATAGGAACTTACTAAGCTTTAAAGCGTACTCCCTTTTCTTTTCCTTTTTCTTATAGTGTCACCAAGCTAGCTCGGGGATCGGAGACTGTCGGAGATCCATTCACACTATCAAATTATCATTTTGGTTATTTATGATTACAATATTTTGAGTTATGGCATGTATATGGACTTGGTCTTTTTGTTATGTGTCATAATTGATTTGGCCATATGTTCAATAGTTGAGAATTCATTTTGTAAATGGCCATTTGATATTGGCTAATATTGGTTAAGTATATATACATATGATGATGTTTTCATGAATGTGGGAAATTGCATGGTTTGAGATGCTAAGTATGTGATGTTTGTATGTGATAAATGATAACATGTAAATGATATGTGGATGCCTTGTGTATGGCTGATTGGGTTGAAAGTATATGCTTGTATTGGTGCTATGTTTTTTTGTGTAGGATGGTGCATGGAAGGGTGGCAAAAAGGCTTGGTAAATAGCCTTATATTTGTCCACATGGGTAGACACACGGGCGTGTGTCTAGGCCGTGTGTGACACACGGTCTGCCCCACGGGCATATGTTTCGGTCGTGTGTCCCCTGCACCTTAATTGTTACAAAACAAAATGCTCAGTAATGAGCACACTGGTAGAGACACGGGCATGTGTCTCAGCCGTGTGGACGGCACGGCCTCGAACACGGGCGTGTGCCCTGGCCGTGTGAAGTCTGCACCTATTTTATGAGAAATTATGAAAATTTAATCAATCACACGGCCTAAGCACACGGGCGTGTGACTTGACCGTGTGACCTTAATTTGATGATGACATCATAAACAGAAAGCTCCCTAATTTGAACATGGCCTAAAGCACGGGCGTGTCCCGAAACCACACGGGCGTATGACCCCTTTTTCATGAAAAATTTTCTAAGTTTTCCAAAAGTTTCCAAAGTTCTCGGTTTAGTCCCGAACCACTTCCGATGCATGTTTTAGGCCTTTTAGGCTCGTTTTAGGGACGATATGAATGTTTTTGAAAAATTTTAAATTTGAGTGGAAATTCTTGTCTCAGTTTTGAATGTTTGCTTATGAATAAATCCGGTAATGCCTCGTTCCCTATCCCGGCATCGGATACGGGTAAGGGGTGTTACAAAACACGCCCGTGTCTCTGCCTGTGTGCTAAATTCTGGACATTCTGTTTCTCAAAATTAAGGTGCAGGGGACACACGTGTAACGCCCCAGATTTGGGCCTAGTAGAATTGGGCCTATTGGGCTTTGGGCTTTGGGTCTCAGAAAATTTTTAAGTGAGCAAGAAAATGACAAACGACATGTTGGCTTTAAGGGTGTAATAAACTTGGAGTTTCTAGGGGTGCTGGAGAAGTTCTGGGTTCGGACTTTGAGGAGAAGGAATTTTTAGTTAATTATTAAAGGAACCAGGGCGGTGAGTAGTTGGGATTTTAAATAAAAATAGGGAAAAGTGGCATCAAAGAGTCTTGTGGTGGAGTGGCTAAGTGACTCCACTTAGGGTATAGAAAGGTGGTGTTATGGGCTAGCAAGGAGATCCTAGGTTCGAATCCTAGCTTAGTATTTTTTTAGAAGTTTAATTTTGGCCTTCTAGAAGGTTGGAAGTGGTGTGGTAATGGACTTTAAGGAGAGTGATCAGAAGAGAAAATTTAGGAAAAGGATTGGGGATTTATCAGGGAGAAAAATGAGGAGATGAGATGGGGAAGAGTTGGAGCCGATTGGGACTTTGGGGGGGTAGTCAGAGTTTCGGTTTTGTGTATAAAGAGGGGGTGCCGAATTCCCTCTATGCTATTTCGGCAATTGGAATTCCCTTTGTGCTATTTCGGCAACTATATTGCTCTGCCGAATTCTCCTTCACTTTTTCTGTTCTAAACCTCGCCTCTTCTATATGTTTTTTCTTTTCTTCTCTCCTAAAGCCTTAAATCGAATATCATTCTTTCTCCATTGCTTGTGCCGTCCCACCTTCATCTCAATTGTTGGGGACCAAATATTCGTGACTTCAAAAGCCGAAAACCTTTACTCTTGAAGTCGATTTCTTCATTGCCCCAAACCTTGTGCCGAATATTCTAGTGACCAAATCTCTGTCGTGCTATCATCATTCCTTTGATTTTTGGTGGATCGGATCTTGGAAAAAAAATCAGAATCAAGCTTGGATCTACAAGTCTCTACCGAAAAGCTATCCATACGTTTCGGCTTTTGGGTAAGTGTTCTTGATTTTGGGATAAGTTGGCCGAATAGTCTATAGTAAGGGAAAGGGTGACTTAAGTGGATACAATTCATCTATTATTTTGTCTTTAACGATTAAGATTGATGCAGATCTAGGGGATATTCGTGAATAGTAGCTAAGGAATGGCTACTAGAACTGGTGGCACACGGTAAGGTTATGGTAAGGCTTCGGTTTTTGGGTAATTATTGTGGTTAAGTGAGTGATTGATTGGAGATTGGTACTGGTTTTAGGTTCAAGGCTGGGGATAGTGTAGCACGTCGCATTAACCAGGTGTGTACATACACTTCACACACGACCAATCGCAAAAGCCGAAATCCCGAAAACCCGGAATGCCGAAAAGCTGAAAAGCCGAAAGGTTGGCCCCGGCAACCACACGAGCGTGCGAACATTTGTGTGGGAACACCGATACGATTACCGAGGTTGAGAGAGCGATCTCATGGTCTTGGGCCACTGTTTGGCCTATCGGGCCAGACGGGGCTAAATGGGCCTGCCGAGCTCGTGGGCCCAAATCGGCGAGAGTGATATGTGAAATTGAATGATTGATTGGTATGGATTGTTGTATGATTTGATCATGATCGGGCCTAATGGGCTACATAAACAGGATTCGGCTTAATGGGCTATATGGACATGATTGGGCTTAGTGGGCCTTGTGGGATTTTGGAAATGCATGCTAGGGTTTTAATGGACTCTAGGCCTAGTTCTGATAAATTCTTAAATAGCATAAAACTTATTTTTAATAATCAAACATGTTTGTGGACAAGTCGCTAGGATAGAGTGTGGCAATGGACATATGCATGTCTAGGATTGGATCTAGGGAGAGCTTGGTACTTAAGCGGTCCTAGTGACCCACCTCCTCTTCTCTGGGATCCTACCTGGTGCATAGTGTCTGTTCACTTTAGCCGCAAGGACTTGCTGATGGGCCAAAGTTCATAACTAAAACCCGAGATGAAAGGAATTATGAAAATACCCCTGTAGGGTAGAATTACGAAAATACCCTTGTAGGGTAGAATTACGAAAATACCCCTGTAGGGTAGATTTACAAAAATACCCCTGTAGGGTAGATTTACAAAAATACCCCTGGATAGTGAAATGACTAAAATACCCCTAGGTGCTTAATGTGTGAAAATATGTATGTTGCATTCATGAGATATATGTTGCACTTGGGTGGGTTTGATGATACGGAGGAAGATATGTGAGGATCGCATAGTCGCTTGACGACTGTGGATCCACCGGTGGCTTTAAGCCCGTTATATGCTTAGCAGCCTTGCTGCAACGTTTGAGTAGTGCTGCTGTTGGTGCTACCTTTGGAGTGTAGGGATGAGTGGGTTGATATTTATATCCCCACAGGAGTGTAGGGTTGGAAGGGAAATGGAGTGCAGGGTTGGATTTGGGATGGGAGCATTGCATTCATGTGATACTGATGTGATATGAGGTCATTGTGGGCTAAGGCCCAAGACCACCGATTTTGATAGGGCTTAGGCCCAATGTGATAATTGCATGTTGGTTGGATTACCAAGGGTCGCATACACCGAGTTTGAAACTCACACCCTTTTATTTAATGTTTGGTGACTCTCGATGTGGCTCGACGTAGAAGAGGACTCGGAGGTGGCCACACTGCAAACTACTTAGGAGTTTTTAATTAGTTTTGAATGACTTTATTTTAATTACTTTATTTTCATTGGGATGTAATAAGGCCTTGTATCTCCAATTTGAATTTACACTTGGGTTTTATTATTGTTTCAACTGCCTAATTATTAAACTTAAATAAATTTCTAAAGTTTAACATGGTTTTCGAAATAACTATAACATAGGGGCGTTTTCCTAAAACATGTGCTTTCTTCATAACTTAACAAGTTGCAAGGATTTTGGGTTTCTAAATCTTAAACTTAAATTTTAAACTAAACAAAGTCGTTTTGGAATTATCCCTTTGATGTGACATCACCAGATTCACTGAACTTTTCTTTAGAAGTGTTTTTAATGAAAACAAGGTTTTCGCGAAGACACTTCAATGTGACACGCTGGATTCGGGCCTAACTTCTAGGCTGGGTTTGGGGTGTTACAACACGGCTGGAACACATGCCCGTGGGGTAGACCGTGTGTCACACACAGCCTAGACACACGCCCGTGTGTCTACCCGTGTGGACAAAAACAAGGTTATTTACCAAGCCATTTTGCCACCCTAACTTGCACACATCTACACAACATCACATGGCACAAATTCAAGCATATAAATACAACCAAACAACCATAAACAAGACAATAACATGTCATTCTTATACCATCATTTATCATGCTTAAAATATCATAGTTAGCTCATTAAAAACATACTAATTTCACATTCACAAGAGGGCATTAACACATGAATAAACTTATAATCAGCATAAGCCATCATTCATGGCTATATATAAGATGAAGCATTAACAATTACAAGCCAACACATATGGCCAAATTAATCATGACACATATAACAAATTGACCTAGTCCCTATACATGCCATAGACTTAAAATACTTGAATTCATTTATACCCAAAATGACAGCTTGATAGTGTGATAGAATCTTTGGCGATTTCCAACCCGAGCTAGCTCAATAACCCTATAAGACATTGGAAAGGAAGGGGAGTAAGCTATATATATAGCTTAGTAAGTCCGTACGAAAATAATAAGCAACTCTTACCAATCATTTACCAAGTCCAACAATATAAACATAAGATAGTACAAATTGCTATTAATCTCACAATTATAATTTATTCAGTTACATTGTTTACTCTATCAACTTATAAGCATAATTTAACACATCCTGGCATTAGCCTAACAACCGTAATCTCTCCTTTGCAACATATTACAACAATTAACAACTCATTTCAAACCTCATAGTAAACATGTACATTAACCTTGTGTGCTCATATCTTCCCTTACTTCCATAACTATTTTGAATGGGCAATTATGCCAATTTTCCCTTTTTTCTCATATCCGATAAATCACAATTTAAGTGAATAAAACATGCTATGTCATAACTCAATTTGGCCCGAAAGCCAATCCTGTGATCTTTATCCGAATTTACCATGAATTTCATACATCACAAGTATAAACCAATAGTCACAAGGTTCTCACAAATCATTCTCATGGAAATCATGAACTCATAATTTCATGAAGTCAATGCTTACAAAATTTACGTACATACCTGTATCAATTCGTAATACTTACATACTCTGTCACACCCCTTACCCATATTCAACACCGGAACCGGGCACGAGGCGTTACTGAATTAAAGACCTCAAGATTGCCACTTAGGCACAACATGACCACTCTTTTTGGCCATCACAACAACCTCAATCCCGACCTACGAGGCCTCTCTCAAACACATGAGGGCTCTCGAGACCATATCGAAAACTCTTACGATCTTAAAATTTTTCCATCTATACAGGGCTCACACACCCGTGTAAGATTTGGCATGCCCGTGGATGTCACACATGCCCATGGTCACTACCCGTGCATGAAAACTCAAGCATTCTGCCAATGCCCCACGGTTAGGGCACACGCCTGTGCTCTCCACCCGTGGTGCACACTGACAACCTTAACACGGCCTAGAGTCTAGGCACACGCCTGTGTAGCTAGCCCGTGGCCAACACTCATTAACACACACGTTCTAGGCACACGCCCGTGTGACTAGTCCGTGGTGTATTCTGATTTAAAATACTAACATGCAGGGGACACACGGGCAAGTCACACGCCCATGGGCTGACCGTGTGTCACACATGGCCTAGACACACACCTGTGTGTCTACCCACATGGACAAGAACAAAGCTATTTGCCAAGTTCTTTTCACCTTTCTAGCATACACAATCATGCACTCATTCAACACATCCATAATCAACTCAAAGTCTTACAATCTCACATAGATAACTTCATCTTTTCATATAATAAAGTGCCAACAACTATGGCATTATACAAAATAGATTATCCATCTAAAGGCCAACACATAATAGCCATAAACAACAAAATTCACTAACTTGTCTAGCCCCTATACATGCCATATACAAAACATTGAGTCTAATGTACCAGAGTGTGCTAATAGTTTGGGCGATCTTTCAATTGATCCTTGTATCTCGATTCAACACTTTTGTTCTATAAGACAAAGGAAAAGAAAGAGAGTAAGCTTTGAGCTTAGTAAGTTTACACATAAACAATTAAGCAACATAGTATAAGCTAAACAATAATTAGCATTATACTAACATATAATGTACAACTATGCTTACTCTTTTTATCCCTTACCACATTTCCGACACATCATGTGTCACTTACTCATAACCATTGACATGCACCCCTGCATTCAATATCACATTTACACAATATACAACACATCGTTATTTCTCAATAATACATCCACACAGCTATGCTACTCACTATCACATCCACACAGCAAATCTCTCGGTGGTTCCGCACTAAGCCCACCACAATCTATTAATAAGGTAGTATCGCACTTAGCCTACCAACAAGGTATTCATAGTGGTTTCGTATATAGCCCACCAGATAATATACCTAACGATAGCATCGCACATGCTTGACTCATCGTCAATATGCATTAGGATGGTTTCGCACTTAGCCCACCATTTAGCATTATTACAACACATTCACAAATCTACTTACTTAATCATTCATTTCACTTGAACCACATAGGTTCTCAATCATTCTCAACCATGCTATACACTAGCTAGCATTAACAAATTGTAAGTATGAATGCATTGTTTGTGCATAGACTTACCTCGATACTCAAAAGTATAGAAACGTGCAATTTAGTCCACCACTTTATTCTTGCCTCGGTTTCGATCCGGGCTTTGTCTTTCTTGATCTATAATGAATAAATCAGCTTATTCAATACACACATTGACCAAATTGACCCACATCTCATACTTTGGCAAAATTACCCTTTTGCCCTAAATCTTTCTCATAATTACACTATAACCCCCAAGGCTCGTAAAGTGATTTTTATTCAACTTTCTAGCCTTTCATGCTTAGCCGAATCACTTACTCAACTAAAGCAATCATCAATTTTCACTACATCACACATGTATGACTGTAACACCCCATACCCGAGTCCGAGACTAAAACTGGATACGAGACATTACCATGCTTGAACTCACTTAAACATGTACTCACAGGCTATAAAATTTCGTTCCAAATTAAAAACTTCTCTTTCTTAGTCAAATCAGACATTTCATGGGCCTACGAGGCCTCAGACTTACGTCCCGAAACTTTCAGAACTCATCTGGAAACTTTCTTTTGAACAGGGTTCACACATCCGTGTGACTTGGGACACGCCCGTGCACCCCTAAAACATGCCCGTGTCTTTCACCCATGGTGGATACTGGCAAATTACACACGGCCTGGACACGCCCGTGGCCCCAAACCGTGCCTAAAACCCTAGCATTCTGCCAATGCTCTACGGCCAAGGCACACGCCCTTGCTTACCACCCGTGGTGCACACTGACTACCTTAACACGGCCTAGAGTCTAGACACATGCCCGTGTAGCTAGCCCGTGGCCAACACTGATTAATCCCACACGCCCTAGGCACACGCCCGTGTGACTAGTCCGTGGTCTATTCTGACTTAAGATACAAAGGTGGAGGGTGCACACGGCCTAGACACACGCCCGTGTGTCCATCCGTGTGGGCACTTAGAGGCTATTTACCAAGCCAATTGCCACCCTGAAATCAAGACCAAACTCATGCTCAATTCAGCAACTCAAGTATTACATCTAACATGAACAAGGATGCATACTTCATTGATAGATTAAAACATACATACTTAATCATTCATGACTCATCTCTTTGGCCATATACAAAAAGAATACTAAGCTTGATAGCCAACACTTTGGCTAGTTTTAAAACATAACTCAAAATGAAATGTTTCCTATACATGCCATACTTAATATAAACACTTGGCAATACCAAAATATCGATTGATAGTGTGCTCTGAGCTCCGATGATGATGATCCACGAGATTAGCTAGGCGGGACTACATGGAAAGAAAGAATAAAGGACGTAAGCATTTAGCTTAGTAAGTTTGCATGTAATTCTCATAGCAATATATTTGCTTAACATTAACCATTCATCATAAACAATGGCATTATGAATCTCAAGTATTCAAGCTTACTTACTCTTATCGATTCTTACATATCTCATGGTACTTACTATTCTCATGCTCAAATGACAGTAAACAATATACTGTATCACTTGATCACATAGATCAGTATACTTTATTACGATAAGTATAATCTCAACTTCATCGTTCATATCATGAATAATACTCTTAACTAGCATAACTTGATAATAACTTTACTTACTTTACTTTCTTACTATATCATTTGAGCTTTACTCTCTTGCCCGATGAATTTCTATGAATAACCGAGGATACTTGAATCTCATCCCACATAACTCGATGCCAAAGCCATATCCTCGATATGGTCTTACATGGGATCTCTCATCTTGGTATTGATGCCATGTCTTGACATGGACTTACTCAAAGTCTTCCTTGTGTGTTCCCTTGGGAACTTACCATTGCCATGTCTTGACATGGTCTTACTTGGTATCTTTACTCATGAACTGGTCAATGCCGAGCCTTGGCTTGGACTTACATGAAATCTTTGTTGTTACTCACCAATGCCATGCCTTGGCTTGGACTTACATGGATTCTCTGCCTCATGATAGCTTTTCAATGCCAAGACTTGTCTTGGACTTACATGACATCTTTGCTTGGAGACTCACCAATGCCATGCCTTGGCTTGGGCTTACATGGGTCTTCATCTCATAATAACTCTTCAATGCCAAGACTTGTTTTGGACTTACATGATAACTTGCTTGATTGCTGATGCCATGCCTTGGCTTGGTCTTATACGGACTTTCTTATCTCGTGTGGTAGATCGAGTATCCTAAGTAATTCAACTTCAATCGGGACTTTCTCATGCTTAATCTCATTAATTTCTTTATTTAACATAGAAATAAGCATTTCTATGGTAATAATGTACATTATACTAAGCAATTCAATGATAATAATCATAAAGCTTAGAAATCATACAAACTTACCTCAATATACAAAATGTATGTAGATATGCAATTTAGTCCTCAACTTTGTTCTTGCCTCGGTTTCGATCCGGGCTTCATTTTTCTTGATCTATAATAATAATTAGATCATTTAATACTCATATTGACTAAATTGACTCTTAACTCATATTTTGGCAAAATTACTATTTTGCCCCTAAACTTTCTCATTTTTGCACTTTTGCCCCTAGGCTCGTAAAATAATTCTCATTCAAAATTTTTAAACATCATGTTTAGCTGATTCATTTTCTCTACTATAACAATCATCAATTCTCACTATTTCTAATAGGTATTATCAATTTCATAACTATTACAAATTAGTCCATACCATCATTTTTCATGAAATTCACTAAGGAAAAGATGTTTATCTAACTTCAAATTCCCATAATCTTCTATAAAATATCATTTTACATGCATGATACACATGGGTAGATTTTTGAACATGCTTCTTAGCTCATCTTATAGCTAAAAATAGCTAATTCATAATACGAGGGCTCAAAAAATACGAAGAATAGTAAAAACGGGGCTAGGATGACTTACTTGCAAGCTTCAAAAATTTGAAGAACCCTAGCTATGGAGTCTCCCAATTTTCGGCACAAGAAAGAAGATGAATGAAATTTTTATCATCTTTTTCCCTTTTTAATCATTTAATTGGTAAATGACCAAAATGCCATTCTCTTTAAAAATTTGCAATTTACTAACTCATGTCCATTTTTGTCCAAAACTTATAATTTGGGCAAGTTGCAATTTAAGGACTTCTAATTAATATTCTAAAGATATTTCATACAAAAAGCTTCTAGAAACTCATATTTTGTAACTTTTGCAATTTAGTCCTATTTGATCATTCCATGTCAATTTCACAAAATTTCTATATGGAACTTTAACACTATCATGCAAACATGCCATAAACCTTAAGAACTCAATTTACTAACTCAGATTTGTGGTCTCGGACCACTATTCTGACTAGGCTCTGAAT
The DNA here is from genome assembly GCA_025698515.1 of Gossypium sturtianum. NCBI lineage: Eukaryota > Viridiplantae > Streptophyta > Magnoliopsida > Malvales > Malvaceae > Gossypium > Gossypium sturtianum. Next base: position 95,320,574 of record CM046954.1, on the reverse strand, counting down.
CGGGCTGTTACAATTCTCCCCCTCTTAGGAATTTTTGTCCTCGAAAATCTTACCAGCAAACAGGTTTGGCTACTGGTTTCTGATGCTCTCTTCTGGTTCCCACATAGCTTCTTCTATTCCATGTCTTTGCCACAATACTTTTACCAGGGCAATACTTTTATTCCTTAGCTGCTTGACTTCCCGAGCTAAAACCTTAATTGGTTCTTCACCATAAGTCATGTCGGGATGAATCTCTATCTCTGACGGGGTAATTACATGTGAAGGATCTGATCGGTAGCGTCTCAACATTGACACGTGAAACACATCGTGAATCTTTTCAAACTCTGATGGCAAAGCCAATCGATAAGCTACCGACCCAACTCTTTCAGTAATCTCGTATGGTCTAATAAAACGTGGACTCAACTTGCATTTACGGTCAAATCTGAGAACTTTTCTCCATAGTGACACTTTCAATAAAACTTTATCTCTGACTTGATACTCTATCTCTTTTCTCTTTAAGTCCGAATAGGACTTCTGTCTATCTGATGCAGCTTTTAAACATTCTCGTATCACTTTCACTTTCTCTTCAGCTTCTCTAACCAAATCAACCCCGTGAATTTGGTTTTCCTTGAGTTCAGTCCAAAATAAAGGCGTTATGCACTTACGCCCATATAGAGCCTCATAAGGCGCCATCTTTAAACTCGACTGAAAGCTATTATTGTAGGCAAATTCTACCAATGGGAGAAACTTTTCCCTACTGCCTTGGATTTCAAGAATACAACATCTGAGCATATCCTCGAGCACTTGAATTAACCTCTCCGACTGACCGTCAGTTTGAGGATGAAAAGCGGTACTAAAGTTCAACTTTGTACCCAAGGCCTCTTGTAACTTCTTCCAAAATCTGGATGTAAACCTCGGATCTCTATCCGAGATGATTGACAACGGAACACCGTGAAGCCTTACTATTTCTAAAACGTACAAGTTTGCCAACTTGTCTAGTGAGTAATCAACTCGTACATGTATAAAATGGGCTGACTTCGTAAGTCTATCAACCACGACCCATACAGCATCTTTCTTGCTCGGAGACAATGGTAAACCCGTTACAAAATCCATAGTAATACGGTCCCATTTCCACTCCGGAACCAGAATGGGCTGAAGCAAACTCGAAGGTACTTGGTGTTCAGCCTTTACTTGCTGACAAATCAAGCATTTGGAAACAAACTCTGAAATATCTTTCTTCGTTCTCGGCCACCAATACTGTTGCTTTAAGTCATTAAACATTTTGGTACTACCCGGATGTACAGATAAACATCTGTTATGTGCTTCATGCAAAATTCTCTGAATAAGCTCGCCCTTTCTTGGTACACAAATTCTATCTTTGAACATCGGACTTCCATTGGGACTAATCTCGAAATCGACTCAACATCTGTCTCAGATCGAGCTCTCTTGACTTGCAATTCACTATCTTCTTTTCGAGCCTCAAAATCTCTTGGAGGAATACTGGTCTAGCTTTCAACTCACTAGAATAGAACCATCGTCGGATAAAGTCATCCGTGAATTCATTACCCTTAATACAAATAGGGACTTTCTACTCAAAGCATCGGCGACCACATTCGCCTTCCCGGGATGGTAGTCAATGACCAATTCATAGTCTTTTATCAACTCTAACCATCTCTGTTGCCTTAAGTTCAACTCTTTCTGTGTCATCAAGTACTTCAAACTTTTGTGATCGATGAAGATCCGACATCTCTCACCATATAGGTGGTGTCTCCATATCTTCAATGCGAAGACTATGGCAGCCAACTCTAGATCGTGGGTCGGGTAATTCTTCTCATGTGGCTTCAACTATCTTGAGGCGTAAGCAATAACTTTGCCTTCTTGCATAAGTACACAGCCTAATCCATTTAAGGATGCATCGCTGTAAATCACAAATTCTTTCCCTGTCTCAGGTTGTACTAAAGCTGGAGCTTCTGTCAACATCGCTTTCAGCCTCGAAACTTTTTGGAATCTTTCTGCCCACTCAAACTTCACATTTTTCTCAGAATAATTTAGTCATCGTGGTTGCAATCATAGAAAACCCCTTGACGAATCGCCTATAATAGCCACTAGGCTTAGAAAACTTCTAACCTCAGAGACATTTCTTGGTGGATTCCAGTCCATTATGGCCGAAATCTTAGTTGGATCTACTCGGACTCCATCTCCCGAGACAATATGTCCCAGAAATCCTACTTCCTTGAGCCAAAATTCACTTTTACTAGAACTTGGCATATAATTGATTTTCTCGAAGTGTCTGTAAAATTGTCCGTAGGTTCTCAGCATGCTCATTCTTATCTCAGGAATAAATCAGTATGTCGTCAATGAAAACGACTACAAACTTGTCGAGGTATGGTCTAAAAATACGGTTCATTAAGTCCATGAATACCGCAGGAGCATTGGTCAAACCAAAGGGCATGACTAAAAATTCATAATGCCCATACCTTGTTCGAAAAGTTGTCTTAGACACATCTGATTCCTTTACTCTTAACTGATAGTACCCTGATCTCAAGTCTATTTTGGAGAACACAGTGGCTCCTTTCAATTGATCGAACAAATCATCGATCCTAGGCAATGGGTACTTGTTCTTAACTGTCACTTTATTAAGTTAACGGTAATCTATGCACAATCTCATGGTGCCATCTTTCTTTTTCACAAATAAAACGGGAGAACCCCAGGGAGAACAACTTGACCTAGCAAAGCCTTTATCTTTCAACTCTTGCAACTGTGACTTCAGCTCCTTTAACTCCGTTGGAGCCATTATGTAAGGAGTAATAGATATTGGTACGAAGATCGAGCTAGCTCAATCTTTGAACTCAACCGCTCTAATCGGTGGTAGTCCCGGTAATTCTTCGGGGAAAAACATCCACGTACTCACATACTATTGGTACTGACTCAATCTTTAAATCTATTTCTTTATCATTCATCACAAAGGCCAAATATGCCTCATACCCCTTTCTTACGTATCTCAGTGCCGTCATGTGAAAAATCATTGCCGGTGATTTACTTTGCTCATCTGATTCTATATGGAGAGTATCCCTATTCTCACATCTCATCTCAATATATTTCTTCCCACAATTAACTATTACATCATGAGTGGTCAACCAGTCCATACCAAGAATGATGTCAAACTCATCAAATGGTAGCAACATAAGATTTTCTTTAAAGTAATGACCTCTAATCATTAATGGACAATCTTTACATACTTCATCAACTAACACACTCTTGCCTAAAGGATTAGACACCTTAATCGTAAATTCTGTAGAATCTATAGGCATATTCATACTGGATACTAGTTTCATACAAATGTAAGAGTGTGTGGATCCGGGAACTATTAAAACAATAACTTTGATATCATAAAGAGAAAAGGTACCCGTAATAACATCAGGAGAAGATGCCTCTTCGCGAGCGCGAATGGCATAAGTCCTTGCAGGCGCCCTACCCTCGGGTCTCGCAGCCTGCTCTCTAGGGTTACCTCTTCCACTTGCCCCACTTCCTGGGTTCCTCTGCGGTCTTCCTCTGACCACACTCCCGGATCTCGGGTTCTGAGCTCTATCTTCTTTCATTGCCTCTGGACAATCTTTTATGTAGTGGTCCTGGGAACCAAATCTGAAACATGCATTTTCATGTGCTCGACATTCTCCAAGATGACGTCTGCCACACTGTGGGCCTTCGGGTCTACCCGATCGGATGTTCCCCACACTAGCAACCGAGGTCGCTCAGTGCCCTACTTCCCTAACATCGCTTACTCTTGTCCTTCCTTGAAAACCCAGTGGAAGTAGCCGATCGGGTGGAGAAATCTCTTGACTTCTTGGATGAGGATTGGAATGACTTATTCCACTGTCTCTTTTTAGAGTCACAAGACTCTACTTCATATTTTCTCTTCTCCTTTACTAGTTCTTCGGCTTTACAAGCCCTCTCTACTAGCACAACGAATTCCTTTAGTTCTAGGACAGCAACAAACAATTTGATGTCCTCATTTAGCCCATCTTCAAATATCTTACTCATGATGGCCTTGGTGGACACGCATTCTCGAGCATATTTGCTGAGCCGTACAAACTCATGCTCATAATCAGTCACAGACATCTTGCCTTGCTTTAACTCTAGAATTTCCTTTCTTTTCTGGTCCACGAACCTTTGACTGATATACTTTTTCTTGAACTCTTTTTGGAAAAATTCCCATGTGATCTTTTCCCTCGGTATCACCGACACAAGGGTGTTCCACCATTTGTAAGCAGAATCTCTTAAAAGAGAGACTACACACTTCATGCATTCCTCAGGTGTGCATGACAACTCATTAAATACCCTGATAGTATTTTCTATCTAGAACTCAGCCTTTTCCGGATCATCATCTTTTCTAGCCCGGAATTCTTCTGCCCCATGTTTCCTAATCCTATCAACCAGAGGCTTCTCTCCTCTTACCACCTCTACTACTTGAGGGGCTTGGGATAGGTTGAGGAATAGGTGGGGTGGAGGGGTTGCGATTCGGGCTCGCATTTAACGAACTCCGTATACCATGTATTCATCATATGGAGGAAGGCTTTCTAGCCTTTTCTCCTCCTTCTTGACTCACCGTAGTGGGTCTATTCTCATTCTCGTCAAAGCACCGTCCCCCCTTGGGGAGCCGGCACGTTACTTTCTACGTCATCCGCCACAGCTTTATCGGGATCCATTTACTAAATGTATAAACATAATTTAAGTCGTCAGGAATCGTCACACTATCATTATAAAAACATTCTTATGTATGGCATGTATAGCTAGACTCGTGCTCGTGCTACGTTAGTCCTAGAACCGACTAAACCGTAGCTCGATACCACTAAATGTAATCAGAACACCCCAAACCCGCCCACGAGCCTTGACCAGGATCTCGGTTATGTCACCGCATGAAAGACGGTTGAAAATCTTTTTGACTTTTGGATAAAATATGAAAATTGTTAACTTTTGAAAACCATGTCCATTTAAAATTATAATTAAAACTTTGTTATTATACAATGCCCATATTAAAACTTTATTAAAATGATATATATATATATAATTTGAATAAATAAGTTGCTAAAATAAAGTTATCTTCACTTAGTAATCTAATTTGAACAAGCCATAAATAATAATAAAATAATACCAAAATAATAAAAATAAGGCCCTTATTACAACCCAATATTTAAACCCAATACTTAATATTAAAAACATAAAATAATCAAAATAATCTCCTCTCGCATGGCCACCTTTGTATCCTCCAACCCGGTCCATTAATCACGAATCACCGAAATGGTTGAGAAAAATAGGGTGAGTCCACCGACTCAAAGTGCATAATCATTACACATGCTTCCCACACGTATGGGCTTGGCCCATATCCACACAGCATCATACTGGTAAATATGCAATTACGAAACCCAACCCAACCTAGGTCCATCCGTTACACCAACCTTAGCGCACTTCGCTCAAGGCCGTGGCTATTCCACCGATCACAACCGAGTGATCCCACAAATCCTACCTTGGCTGCACTGCCGCACATGGCCGTGGTTGAGCCACCGATCACATCGTGATCCCAACATTAATCCGCTCTACGGTGATGCACTCACTATCAACCGCCGAGATGGGCACCTAGCCAACATCTCCTTGATGAAGCACACACTAACCATCAAGCGCTAATGTAGCACGAGGTCGACATTAGACCACGCACATAATATGTGTACTCCCGCCCTTCCTTGCTCAAATCCGATCCCCATGCACATATGTCAATATATCGTGTCAAATCAACATATAGAGTGAGTATAATAGCATGCTCATTACCATATCAAATGTGCACCATAAATAATTTAATATCATAAAACACTAACTCTGTTAACCTAAGTTACTCCCAAACATGGGTATCCACCACTTTAGCCTTTATTGTCGGCTATCACATATCATACACAAATATATGTATATAACAATACACAAAATAGGGAAACAGTCACGATAATTACGCACCTTATTAGCATGATCTACTAAACTCGAAACCCAAAGTCTAGACGATTTGCACTCCTACAATTTTCGAACTCCCTTCTCAATGCCGATTTGGTCCTTTGCCAAATCACAAAGGCTTGCTCCTTGAAGTTGTCGAAATCCCAAAAGTCTCCAAATCCCGAAAGATCACCTCTTGGTTCACCACTAGACTAAAAGGGGTTAGATTTTGGTTTCGACTAACCAAAGATAAAAGAAAGAAGAATAACGTTAAAGAGTTCCTTACCATACCATCCGAATCGATCGACCGCTTGCACCCAAAGTCTCCTTGAACACCGAGAGATTTGGCTTTTAGGGAATGACAAAAAGAGTAGTTTTCGGAAAAGATGATAATACAAAAGAACAAGAAAGAAGAATAACTAGACTACCACCTTCGGCTTTGAAGTTCAAAGTGAATGATTCGGCCCAACAAAAGATACAATCGGCACCAAAAGAGGGAGATTCGGTTTCAAGGTTTCAAGAAAAGAGAAAAGGTAGAGAGGACTACAATATTCGGCAAGAGGCACTAGAGAAAAAAACAATTAAAATTCAACACTTAATCCCCTAAATGACCTAAATTCAAACACCACCCAAAAGACCCTTTGGCCGGCCAACGCTTCCTTTTTAATCATATCCCAAATTCCTCTCCTAATTTATCTCTTAACCACTCACTTGAACTAAATAAAATAATCCTTATTTATCTCTTATCAACATTCAAAATAAACAAAATAAAAACTACCTTTTATCCATTATCACCTCTTCAATTAAAATACAAAATAAAACTAATAATAATCCATTCTTCCAAATTAATTTAAAATCAAAATATTAAGCTTATCATATTGGAGTCCACATGTCGCCCAACTCTCCCCTCACATTGCGTCAAAAGCAAAATTAAAAGGCTCAAAATATTGCTTCTCTTGTGTCTTGAACCCATGACCGCACTCAAGCCCCTTTAAGCTTTAACGCCCCATGCCATTCTCGCAGAGCATTTTTTGTGACATAAACTCGCCACATATTCTTTTAAGACCTCATTCCTTATTTCCCCTTGTCTTAACGCCAAAACTAAAATAAAACACACCAGCGCTTCCTCATGGCTCGAACTTGGGTCCCTTCGCTAAGACCCTTAAGTGGCGCCCCAAGCCACTCCACCAACCCGTCTTTCTTGTCCACCAATGCCCACAAAATCCTTTAAACCCTCCTTAACTCAGCCCTTCCTTTTAACGCCAACCCCTAAAAATAAAACACCTTGTCGCCACCCCGATTCGAACATGAGACCCCTTAGCACCTTGAGGCGCCACCTTCCTAAAGCCCCAAGTAGCGCCTCCATGCCACTCCACCAGAGCAATTCTTGTGTCTTAACCTTCCAAGTATTTCTTTAAGACCTCTAAAGCCAAGCTCCCTCTAATTAACACTTAAAACAAAAATTTTCCTTATAGCTCTAGCCTTCTCTTAGCTTATAACTAGCACCTAAAATACCTCTATCAATACCAGAATGACCACACTTAAGCAAAATAAATTAAAAGAAATTTTACCCCTATTCCAGGATGTTACAATTCTACCTCTTAAAATAATTTCGTCCTCGAAATTACTTGGTTAGACTAACTATGCGACATCTAAATTCACCACACTATGATATAGTCACAAGACTCACACCTTAAAGAGCTATCCACCTTTTCTAAGCACAGTTTCTAAGTCCATACTCAAGGTTCCAAATACTTTACTAACAAATGTAAAACAACCCGACTTAACCACAAGCAAGGCAATGAGGGGTATTCTAGGAATAAAGAACGCACTGTGGTCAAATCGCACATCTTCTTCCTCGCGACGCCTGGCTGCAGAAACCAACCTTGGTCGCTTTATGCTCGCACCTTCACCTCTGTTTTGGTGCTTCACGACCTCGGCTCGAACCATTTCCGCCATGGTTCGCACCACGACCTCTTGTCACTTGGTCGACCATCTCTACCCTACTGTACATAACCTTGGCCTAAAGTCCGAGTCCTGCTCGGATCCCGAGGACAATCCTTAATCAAATGAGTCTTAGACTTACACCAAGCATTCTCGATCCCGATTCCAAAGACTCACCAACATGGTACCTTCCACACCGAGCACATGGACGGCCCATTTTTTCTCAGAGTCGGGCTTAGCAACACGAACAGAATTTTCAACCCTCGCCTTTTTCTCAAAACCCCTGATGATTCAGATGCTCCAAAACTCCCCTATCCCTGGTTCCTATCCTTATCTCTGCTCGCCTTACCGAGTTCTTAATTCCTCGCCTACCTTAGCTTTTTCGACTAACACCGCGAACTCCGTTCTCGGTGAGGAGCTATCAACAGCCTTAGGTCGCCCCTTAATCCGTCCTCAAACCGGACACATCGCTCATGTTCTCGAGCAACCACTCCTCGAGCATATCGGCTTAACCTTAGGAATTCGGCCTCAGATTCCGCTACGGTCTTGTTCCCTTGAACCACCCCTAGAAACGCCTTCCTCTCGCGCATCAATATAATGAGTTCCAACATACTTCTTCCGTACGCCGCCTTGACATACTCCCAAGTGAGATCCTCACCGTGGCACTATCCCGAATGTTAGCCACCATTGATATGCCTCGCCGCGCTGACGCCGCCACCATTCCTTTCACTTTCTCCTCAGACTCGGATCGAGCTCATCCATAATTCGCCGGTTGCTTCCAACCAATATTCACCGCATGGGTGCCACGCCCGATACGCCTCGAAACACCTCGGCTCCATTAGCTCTGAGTCGCCAGTATGCACTTCCTTGCTCTCGATTTCCACCCGCCCCAGCCCACTATCTCCAAAACTCGCAAAGACGACCGCGATATCGCGTCATCCCCGTCTCCGCTTTGCCGCCATTACCAAAGGTGGTGGTGGAGGTGGTACCTCATTCTCGCACCCTTGACCCGATCTAACGGGTTCCGACACGCCATTCCGCTCGACCACGCCCACGACGACCACGCCCCTCTAGAACTCATTTCTAGCGCCTCGATTTAGTCCGATTTAAGAAATTTTATGCATTAGAAATTTTGTTCCACTATTTATCCACGAGCAAATTTTATGAAAGAAGGGTATTCGTAAGTAGTTCTTTCGATCACACAGGGTTCGGATTCGAGTTTTACTACTCTAATTCGAGGAATCACTTCAAATTCATCAATAGAGACACCTTCATTTCTCAATGAAGACACATTCATTCATCATCAAAACACATTCATTCCTCAAGAGTGGCACATTCAGTGGTATCTACCACACACATTCACTATTCGGACCTTTCTCGCCTGCTTTCTACCCTGTGTAGGTATTTCCGTCATTTTGTCCTACAGGACATTTCCGTCATAAACCAGTGCACATTCAAAACTTTAATAGACCAGGACATTTTGAAATTTCCACAACTTGGAGGGTATTTCTGAAAATTTGTCAAATTAGAGATACAGCAAAATTTTTTAAAACCAGGGGTATTTTAGTAATTTTCAACATAGGGGTATTCTTCTTCTTTTTTTTTTTTTTTTTTTTTTTTTTTTTTTTTTAGAAATTTTAAAACTAAGGGTTTTAAAGCAGTTGAGGCAAATCCCTTTCGGGTTTTAATAATGGGTTTAGCCTATGAACAAGTCCTCTTGGTTAAGGTGAACCGTAGCTACGCACTGTAGGATTCCAAGAGGAGGTGAGTCACGAGGATCGCTTAAGTACCAAGCTCTTAGGATCCACTCCTAGACATGCGCACAATGGTTGCCACACCTTAACTCTCGCGACTTAATCACGGTGTTTGTTTAGTAGCTTTAAGTTTTATGCATATGTTTGAGTAGACTAGTCCTAGGGTTCAATAGATCCTAGTTCACTAATCTACGAGCCCAACTAAGCCCATAATAGTTCATATAACAAGCTACTTCACAAGTCCAAGTACTTACCGCGGACTCGGCCTGAGGTACAGTGCCATGCCGTAAAACCTCAAATATTTCTTAAAAGCCCATATTTTTTTAAAAAGCCCATTTTGAAACGTTTTTGGGCCCAAAACCTCAAAGCCGAAGTTTTGAACCGGCTCGATACCAAATCAGAACACTCCCAAACCCGCCCACGAGCCTTGACCGGATCTCGGTTATGTCAACTGCTGAAAGACGGTTGAAAATCTTTTTGACTTTTGGATAAAATATGAAAATTGTTAACTTTTGAAAACCATGTCCATTTAAAATTATAATTAAAACTTTGTTATTATACAATGCCCATATTAAAACTTTATTAAATGATGATATATATATATATATATATAATTTGAATAAATAAGTTGCTAAAATAAAGTTATCTTCACTTAGTAATCTAATTTGAACAAGCCATAAATAATAATAAAATAATACCAAAATAATAAAAATAAGGCCCTTATTACAACCCAATATTTAAACCCAATACTTAATATTAAAAACATAAAATAATCAAAATAATCTCCTTCGCATGGCCACCTTTGTATCCTCCAACCCGGTCCATTAATCACGAATCACCTGAAATGGTTGAGAAAAATAGGGTGAGTCCACTGACTCAGTGCATAATCATTACACATGCTTCCCACACGTATGGGCTTGGCCCATATCCACACAGATCATACAGGTAAATATGCAATTACGAAACCCAACCCAACCTAGGTCCATCCGTTACACCAACCTTAGCGCGCACTCCGCTCAAGGCCGTGGCTATTCCACCGATCACAACCGAAAGTGATCCCACAAATCCTACCTTGGCGCACTGCCGCGACATGGCCGTGGTGAGCCACCGATCACATCGTGATCCCAACATCAATCCGTCTACGGTGATGCACTCACTATCAACCGCCGAGATGGGCACCTAGCCAACATCTCCCTTGATGAAGCACACAGCTAACCATCAAGCGCTAATGTAGCACGAGGATGACATTAGACCACGTACATAATATGTACTCCCCGTCCTTCCTTGCTCAAATCCGATCCCCATGCACATATGTCAATATATCGTGTCAAATCAACATATAGAGTGAGTATAATAGCATGCTCATTACCATATCAAACAGGCACCATAAATAATTTAATATCATAAAACACTAACCTGTTAACCGGTTACCCCAAACATGGGTATCCACCACTTTAGCCTTTATTGTCGGCTATCACATATCATACACAAATATATGTATATAACAATACACAAAATAGGGGAAACAGTGCGATAATTACGCACCTTATTAGCACAGTCTACTAAATCCTGAAACCCAAAGTCTAGACGATTTGCACTCCTACAATTTCGAACTCCTTCTCAATGCCGATTTGGTCCTTTGCCAAATCACAAAGGCTTGCTCCTTGAAGTTGTCGAAATCCCAAAAGTCTCCAAATCCCGAAAGATCACCTCTTGGTTCATGCCACTAGACTAAAGGGGTTAGATTTTGGTTTCGACTAACCAAAGATAAAAGAAAGAAGAATAACGTTAAAGAGTTCCTTACCATACCATCCGAATCGATCGACCGCTTGCACCCAAAGTCTCCTTGAACACTGAGAGATTTGGCTTTTAGGGAATGACAAAAAGAGTAGTTTTCGGGAAAAGATGATAATACAAAAGAACAAGAAAGAAGAATAACTAGACTACCACCTTCGGCTTTGAAGTTCAGTGAATGATTCGGCTCCAACAAAAGATACAATCGGCACCAAAAGAGGGAGATTCGGTTTCAAGGTTTCAAGAAAAGAGAAAAGGTAGAGAGGACTACAATATTCGGCAAGAGGCACTAGAGAAAAAAAACAATTAAAATTCAACACTTAATCCCCTAAATGACCGAAATTCAAACACCACCCAAAAGACCCTTGGCCTAGCTAACGCTTCCTTTTTAATCATATCCCAAATTCCTCTCCTAATTTATCTCTTAACCACTCACTTGAACTAAATAAAATAATCCTTATTTATCTCTTATCAACATTCAAAATAAACAAAATAAAAACTACCTTTTATCCATTATCACCTCTTCAATTAAAATACAAAATAAAAACTAATAATAATCCATTCTTCCAAATTAATTTAAAATCAAAATATTAAGCTTATCATATTGGAGTCCACATGTCGCCCAACTCTCCCCTCACATTGTCAGTCAAAAGCAAAATTAAAAGGCTCAAAATATTGCTTCTCTTGTGTCTTGAACCCATGACTGCACCAAGCCCCTTTAAGCTTTAACGCCCCATGCCATTCTCGCAGAGCATTTTTGTGACATAAACTCGCCACATATTATTTTAAGACCTCATTCCTTATTTCCCCTTGTCTTAACGCCAAAACTAAAATAAAACACACCAGCGCTTCCCTCATGGCTCGAACTTGGGTCCCTTCGCCAAGACCCTTAAGTGGCGCCCCAAGCCACTCCACCAACCCGTCTTTCTTGTCCACCAATGCCCACAAAATCCTTTAAACCCTCCTTAACTCAATTTCTTCCTTTTTAACGCCAACCCTAAAAATAAAACACCTTGTCGCCACCCCGATTCGAACATGAGACCCCTTAGCACCTTGAGGCGTCACCTTCCTAAAGCCCCAAGTAGCGCCTCCATGCCACTCCACCAGAGCAATTCTTGTGTCTTAACCTTCCAAGTATTTCTTTTAAGACCTCTAAAGCCAAGCCCTCTAATTAACACTTAAAACAAAAATTTTCCTTATAGCTCTAGCCTTCTCTTAGCTTATAACTAGCACCTAAAATACCTCTATCAATACCGTAATGACCACACTTAAGCAAAATAAATTAAAAGAAATTTTACCCCTATTCCAGGATGTTACAGTAACACCCCATACTCGATTTCGAGACTAAGACTGGATACGAGACATTACCATGCTTGAACTCACTTAAACATGTACTCACGGGCTATAAAATTTCGTTTCGAATTAAAAACTTCTCTTTCTTATTCAAATCAGACATTTCATGGGCCTACGAGGCCTCAGACTTACATCCCGAAACTTTCAGAACTCATCTGGAAACTTTCTCTCGAACAGGGGTCACACGTCCGTGTGACTTGGGACACGCCCGTGCACCCCTAAAACATGCCCGTGTCTTTCACCCGTGGTCGATACTGGCAAATTACACATGGCCTAGACACGCCCGTGGCCCCAAATCGTGCCTAAAACCCCATCATTCTGCCATTGCCCCACGGCCAAGGCACACGCCCGTGCTTACCACCCGTGGTGCACACTGACTACCTAAACACGGCCTAGAGTCTAGACACACGCCCGTGTAGCTAGCCTGTGGCCAACACTGATTAATTCCACACGCCCTAGGCACACGTCCGTGTGACTAGTCCGTGGTCTATTCTGACTTAAGATACAAAGGTGCAGGGTGCACACGGCATAGACACACGCCCGTGTGTCCATCCGTGTGGGTACTTAGAGGCTATTTACCAAGCCAATTGCCACCCTGAAATCAAGACAAAACTCATGCTCAATTCAGCAACTCAAGTATTACATCTGACATGAACAAAGATGCATACTTCATTGATAGATTAAAACATACATACTTAATCATTCATGACTCATCTCTTTGGCCATATACAAAAAGAATACTAAGCTTGATAGCCAACACTTTGGCTAGTTTTAAAACATAACTCAAAATGAAATGTTTCCTATACATGCCATACTTAATATAAACACTTGGCTATACCAAAATATCGATTAATAGTGTGCTCCGAGCTCCGATGATGATGATCCACGAGATTAGCTTGGCGGGACTACATGGAAAGAAAGAATAAAGGACGTAAGCATTTAGCTTAGTAAGTTTACATGTAATTCTCATAGCAATATATTTGCTTAACATTAACCATTCATCATAAACAATGGCATTATGAATCTCAAGTATTCAAGCTTACTTACTTTTATTGATTCTTACATATCTCATGGTACTTACTATTCTCATGCTCAAATCTGACAAGAAACAATATACTGTATCACTTGATCACATAGATCAGTATACTTTATTACGATAAGTATAATCTCAACTTCATCATTCATATCATGAATAATACTCTTAACTAGCATAACTTGATAATAACTTTACTTACTTAACTTTCTTACTATATCATTTGAGCTTTACTCTCTTGCCCGATGAATTTCTATGAATAACCGAGGATACTGAATCTCATCCCACATAACTCGATGCCAAAGCCATATCCTCCATATGGTCTTACATGGGATCTCTCATCTTGGTATTGATGCCATGTCTTGACATGGACTTACTCAAAGTCTTCCTTGTGTGTTCCCTTGGGAATTTACCATTGCCATGTCTTGACATGGTCTTACTTGGTATCTTTACTCATGAACTGGTAAATGCCGAGCCTTGGCTTGGACTTACATAAAATCTTTCTTGTTACTCACCAATGCCATGCCTTGGCTTGGACTTACATGGAATCTCTACCTCATGATAGCTTTTCAATGCCAAGACTTGTCTTGGACTTACATGACATCTTTGCTTGGAGACTCACCAATGCCATGCCTTGGCTTGGGCTTACATGGGTCTTCATCTCATAATAACTCTTCAATGCCAAGACTTGTCTTGGACTTACATGATAACTTGCTTGATTGCCGATGCCATGCCTTGGCTTGGTCTTATACGGACTTTCTTATCTCGTGTGGTAGATCGAGTATCCTAAGTAATTCAACTTCAATCGAGACTTTCTCATGCTTAATCTCATTAATTTCTTTATTTAACATAGCAATAAGCATTTCTATGGTAATAATGTACATTATACTAAGCAATTCAATGATAATAATCATAAAGCTTTGAAATCATACAAACTTACCTCAATATACAAAATGTATGTAGATATGCAATTTAGTCCTCGACTTTGTTCTTGCCTCGGTTTCGAACCGAGCTTCGTTTTTCTTGATCTATAATAATAATTAGATAATTTAATACTCATATTGACTAAATTGACTCTTAACTCATACTTTTGCAAAATTACTATTTTGCCCCTAACCTTTCTCATTTTTGCACTTTTGTCCCTAGGCTCGTAAAATAATTCTCATTCAACTTTCTTAAACATCATGTTTAGCTGATTCATTTTCTCTACTATAACAATCATCAATTCTCACTATTTCTAATAGGTATGACCAATTTGATAACTATTACAAATTAGTCCATACCATTATTTTTAATGAAATTCACTAAGGAAAAGATGTTTATCTAACATCAAACTCCCATAATCTTCCATAAAATATCATTTTACATGCATGATACACATGGGTAGATTTTTGAACATGCTTCTTAGCTCACCTTATAGCTAAAAATAGCTAATTCATAATACGAGGACTCCAAAAATACGAAGAATATTAAAAACGGGGCTAGGATGACTTACTTGCAAGCTTCAAAAATTTGAAGAACCCTAGCTATGGAGGCTCCCAATTTTCGGCACAAGGAAGAAGATGAATGAAATTTTTATCATCTTTTTCCCATTTTAATCATTTAATTGGTAAATGACCAAAATGCCCTCCTCTTTAAAAATTTACAATTTACTAACTCATGTCCATTTTTGTCCAAAACTTATAATTTGGGCAAATTGCTATTTAAGGACTTCTAATTAATATTCTAAAGCTATTTCATACAAAAGCTTCTAGAAACTCATATTTTGCAACTTTTGCAATTTAGTCCTATTTGATCATTCCATGTTAATTTCACAAAATTTCTACATGGAACTTTAATACTATCATGCAAACATGTCATAAACCTTAAGAACTCAATTTACTAACTCAGATTTTTGGTCTCGCACCACTATTCCGACTAGGCCCTGAATCGGGCTGTTACAATGACCAAACTCAAGATTTTTACAAACTAGTCCCTACATGCATTTTCTATGGAAACTCATTTAGCAAAAGATGTTTCTACTACATCAAGCTTTCATAATCTTCCATAAAACATCAAAATACATGCATGCCATACATGGTTACATTTTTGAACATCCATCATAGCTCATCAAATAGCTAAAAATAGCTTACTCTTGCAACAAGGATTTCAAAAATACAAAGAATATCAAAAACGAGGCTAGATGCACATACTAGCAAGCTTGAAATTTTTGAAGAACCCTAACAATGGCTCTCTCAAATTTTCGGTAGCCTTGGAGAAGAAGATGAATGAATTTTGTTATCTTTTCTCCTATTTTAATCACTTAATTGTTAAATGACCAAAATGCCCTTTTTGATAAACTTTCTATTTTAACTCATCCATGCCCAAATTTGTCCAAAAATTAGAAATTGGGAAAATTGCTATTTAAGGACCTCTAATTAATATTCTAAAGCTATTTCACACAAATAGCTTCTAGAATCTCACATTTTGCAACTTTTACAATTTAGTCCTTTTGGACAATTCAACCGCAATTTCACAAAATTGCTTCATGAAACTTTCACACTGACATGCATACATAGCATAAACCTCAAAAACTCATTCATATACCTCAGATTTGTGGTCTCGCACCACTATTCCGACTAAGCCCTAAATCAGGATGTTACAACTCTCCCCCCCTTTAGAGATTTTCGCCCCCAAAAATCTTACCAGTAAAGAGGTTTGGATGCTGCTCTCTCATAGCTTCTTTCGTTTCCCACGTAGCCTCTTCCACACCGTGTTTCTGCCATAACACTTTCACTAGTGCTATGCTCTTATTTCTCAACTGTTTCAATTCTCAAGCCAAGATCTTAACGGGCTCTTCATCGTAAGACATATTCGGTCTTATCTCAATTTTCGTCGAAGGAAACACATGTGAAGGATCGGAGCGATACCGTCGCAACATCGACACATGGAACACATTATGAATCTTTTCCAACTCTACTGACAAAGCCAACCGGTATGCTACTGGCCCAACTCTATCTATAATCTCATACGACCCTATGAATCTTGGACTCAATTTTTCTTTTCGTCCAAATATCATAATCTTCTTCCATGGGGACATTTTCAAAAACACTTTTTTGCCCACTTCAAACTCAATTTCTTTTCTTTTTAGATCCGCGTATGACTTCTGTCGGTCCGAAGTAACTTTCAAACTATTACGGATTATTTTCACTTTCTCCTAGGTCTCTTTTACTAGATCGACCCCATGGATCCGCTTCTCACTAAGCTCGGTCCAATACAAAGGAGTCCAACACTTACGACCATACAGGGCCTCATACGGAGCCATCCGTATACTTGACTGGTAACTGTTGTTGTAAGCAAATTTGACTAAAGGTAGACATCTCTCCCAACTACCCTCGAATTCAAACACACAGCATCGAAGCATATCTTCGAGAACTTGAATCACTCTTTCTGACTGACCATCGGTTTGCGGATGGAACGCAGTACTAAAATTCAACTTTGTTCCCAAAGCCTCTCGCAACCTCTTCCAAAACCTCGAAGTGAACCTCGGATCCCTATCTGATATTATAGACACCGGTACACCATGTAACCTCACTATCTCTCGCAACATACAACTCGGCCTAACTTATCCAAAGTGAATAATCAACACGTACTGGAATAAAGTGAGCCGACTTCGTTAGTCTATCCACAAAAACCCACACAGCATCTCTCTTTTTCAGAGTCATCGATAACCCCGTCACAAAATCCATGGTAACTCGATCCCACTTCCATTCGGGTACCATCACTGGGTCAAGCAATCCCGAAGGCACTTGATGCTCGGCTTTCACTTGTTGACAAATCGGACACTTTGTCACGAACTCAAATATCTCTTTTCATACCCGCCACCAATAAGACTTCTTCAAGTCATTATACATTTTCGCATCGCCCGGATGTACTCGACAAACATCCTTTGTGGGCCTCATGCAAAACCATTTGGATTAACTCCTCATCTCTAGGTACACAAATTTCGCACGCAGACAAAGAAACAACCATTCGAGCCCACTCAAAAATCGGGATAACTTTCTCGACTCACGCTTATCTCTCTTAGTGACATCTCACCTGCTCATTTCTCCGAGCTTCACATATCTCATTGAACAAATAGTGGCTTAGCTCTCAACTCGCTGCGAGAATAGCACCATCATCGACAATGCCAAACTCGTCCTCATAACTCTTAGAGCATACAAGGATTTCCTACTCAGTGGCATCCGCAACCACATTCGCTTTCCGGGTGGTAATCAATGACTAACTCATAGTCTTTCAACAACTCAAGCCACGCTCTCTATCGCAAATCCAGATCCTTCCGATCCATCAAATATCTCAAACTCTTGTAATCCGTAAAGATTCGGCACTTCTCACCATATAAGTAATGTCACCAAATCTTGAACGCGAAAACAATCGCAACCAACTCCAAATCATGAGTCGGATAATCTTTCTCGTGCGGTTTCAACTCGCCTCGAGGCGTAAGTTTACTACCTTACCCTCCGCATCAACACGCAACCGAGACCATTAAACAACGCACATCGCGAAACCACTTAACTCTTTCCCCGATTCTCGTTGACCAAAAAACCGCCCTCGGTCAATAATGTCTTCTTGGGTCTCTCGAAACTCGTTGACATGTCTCATCCATTCAAACTTGACATCTTTGTGCAATAGTTTCGTCATCGGGTAGCAATCACAAAGAACCCTTTTACGAAACATCTGTAATATCATGCTAATCCCAAGAAACTTCTGATTTCCGACACGTTCTTCGGCAATTTCCAATCCACAACAGTCGATATCTTACTCGGGTCAACTCTAACACCATCACCCGACACAATGTGTCCTAGGAATCCGACCTCACGGAGCCAAAACTCACTCTTGCTAAACTTAGCGTACAACTGCTTATCTTTTAAAGTTTGCAAGACAATTCTCAAATGTTCTTCATGATCGTTCTCATCCCGAGAATAGATCAATATGTCGTCAATGAAGACAACTACAAACTTGTCCACATATGGTCTGAAAACACGGTTCATCAGATCCATAAAAATCGCCGGTGCATTCGTCAAACCAAACGGCATAACCAAAAACTCATAATGGCCATACCTTGTTCGAAATGCAGTTTTCAACACATCCTGCTCTTTCACTCTCAACTGATAATAACTGCACCTCGTGTCTATCTTGAGAACATCAGAGCTCCCTTCAGTTGATCAAAAAGATCATCAATCATTGGTAAAGGATACTTATTCTTAACCGTCACTTTGTTAAGCTATCTATTGTCTATACATAACCTCATAGACCCATCTTTCTTCTTCACAAACAATACCGGAGCACCCCACGGTGAGTAGCTCGGTCTTGCAAAACCCTTATCTGTCAACTCTTGCAACTGAACCTTCAGTTCTTTCAACTCTAAAGGTGCCATCCTATACGGAGCATTCGAAATAGGTGCTATTCCCGGAACTAACTCAATCCCAAACTCAACCTCTCTCACTGGAGGTAATCCGGGTAACTCTACCGGGAATACATCCGGATACTCACATACCACTAGCACTGTTTCAAACTCTACTCCAACCTCTCGAGTATTCAACACAAAAGCAAGATAGGACTCACACCCTTTTCTCAAGCATTTATCAGCCACTAAGGAAGAAATCATCACTGGTAGACTATCCGATCCACCTGATTCAACCCGAACCACATCTCCACTCTCACATTTCAAATCAATAAACTTATTACCACAGTTCACTAAGACACTATGGGTAGTCAACCAATCCATGCCTAGGATTAAATCAAACTCATCAAACGGCAACAACATTAGGTTTGCTGTAAAGCAATGACTCTCGGTCATCAAAGGACAATTCTTACACACCTTGTCCACTAACACATGCTTACCTAACTGGGTTTGACACCTTAACCACAAAGTCCGTAGACTCAACAATCATACTCAAACTAGATGCCAATCTCATGCAAATATAAGAATGAGTAGACCTCGGATCTATTAAAGCAATAACAAGGGTGTTAAAGAGAGAAAAAGTACCCGTTATCACATCGGGAGGATGCCTCTTCGCGAGCGCGAATGGCATACGCCCTCGCAGTGCCCGACCCTCCGGCCTCACAAAGCAGAGTCTCTAGATGCACCTCTACCACTATTCCCGCCTCTCGGGTTCCTTGGTGGTCTACCCCTTGCAGACACATCATTGGATCTCATCTCTTGCTTCTCTTCCTTATCGTCCCTCTCTAGGGCAATTTCGAGATAACATGGTCGGGGAACCACACTTATACGATTTTGATTTGTTACCCCAACACTCTCTGGTGTGATATCTACCACAACTTGGACACTCCAGTTTACTCTTTGGATTGCCCACACTTTCCATCGAGGTAGCTTGGACTCTTGAACCCAAACGAGTATTGCCCAAGTCTCGATGTGAATAACCCACTAGTGCTGTCGTCTTAGGACTCACTTCCTTGGACCTTTTCGACTGGGCTTGATACAACTTGCCCATCGGCCTCTTTCTAGCATCTCAGGCTTCACTCACAGCCCTTTTCTTTTCTGTACTCAACTCTTCCGCCTTACTTGCCCTTTCGACCAACACTACAAATTCTTTCAACTCCAAAATACCCACTAGGAGTTTGATGTCCTCATTCAAATCCGCTCTTGAACCTCTTACACAATATGATCTCTGTCGACACACATTCTTGAGCGTATTTGCTAAGCCTAACAAACTCACGCTCATATTCTCGCTCATCGACATTCTTCATTGCTTCAACTCAAGGAATTCCTTCCTTTTCCGATCAAAACCTCTCGGCTTATATACTTCTTCCGAACTCTTCCAAAAAGAAGTCCCACGTCACCCGCTCTCGGGACCACCGACGCCAACGTCTTCAACCAATGGTATGCCGAGTCCTCAAAGCAAGGATATGACACACTTCAAGCTCTCTTCGGTGTACAAGAGAGTTCATCGAATACTCTCATCGAAGTTCTCTAACTGAACTCTACCCTCTCGTGGTCATCATCAACCTTAGCTCTAAAACTCTCACCGTGTTTTTTAATCTTATCTACCGGGGTTTTGATATCCTCACTACATCAACACCTTGAGGAGCCACAGTGAATTGGCCGAGGTATAGGAGGAGGAGGTGAAGGAGGTTGAGCATTAGGGTTCGCTCAAACATAACTGAGTACCAATTACTCATCATCGGAGAAGGGCTTTCCGAGCCCTTCCCTTGACCCCTAGCCTCGGGTCCACTTTGAACAGCACGGTTCCTTGCGCAGAGCCGCGCAGATTACTAGTCAGCTTCATCGGCAGTCAATGGATCGGAATCCATATTCTATATAAAACAAGATTTAAAATCATCAGAAGCCACCACACTATCATTGTACACTTATGGCATGTATAGCTAAACTCTTACACCCGCTACGGTAGTTCTAGAACCGACTAAACCATAGCTCTGATACCACTAAATGTAACACCCCTTAACCATATTCAATGCCGAAACTGGGCACGAGGCGTTACCAAATTAAAGACCTCAAGATCACCACTTAGGCACAACATGACCACTCTCTCTGGCCATCACAACAACCTCAATCCTGACCTACGAGGCCTCTCTTAAACACACGAGGGCTCTCGAGACCATATCAAAAACTCTTACGATCTTAAAATTTTTCCATCTATACAGGGCTGACATGCCCGTGTAAGATTTAGCATGCCCGTGGATGTCACACACGCCCATGGTCACTACCCGTGCATGAAAACTCAAGCATTCTGCCAATGCCCCACGGTTAGGGTACACGCCCGTGCTCTCCACCCGTGGTGCACACTGACTACCTTAACAAGGCCTAGAGTCTAGGCACACGCCCGTGTAGCTAGCCCATGGCCAACACCGATTAACACACATGTTCTAGGCACACACCCGTGTGACTAGTCCGTGGTCTATTCTGATTTAAAATACTAACATGCAGGGGACACATGGCCAAGTCACACGCCTATGGGCTGACCGTGTGTCACACATGGCCTAGACACACGCCCGTGTGTCTACCCACATGGACAAGAACAAAGCTATTTGCCAAGTTCTTTTCACCCTTCTAGCATACACAATCATGCACTCATTCAACACATCTATAATTAACTCAAAGTCTTACAATCTCACATAGATAACTTCATCTTTTCATATAATAAAGTGCCAACAACTATGGCATTATACAAAATAGATTATCCATCTCAAGGCCAACACATCATAGCCATAAACAACAAAATTCACTAACTTGTCTAGCCCCTATACATGCCATATACAAAACATTGAGTCTAATGTACCAGAGTGTGCTGATAGTTTGGGCGATCTTCCAATTGATCCTTGTATCTCGATTCAACACTTTTGCTCTATAAGACAAGGGAAAAGAAAGAGGGTAAGCTTTGAGCTTAGTAAGTTTACACATAAACAATTAAGCAACATAGTATAAGCTAAACAACAATTAGCATTATACTAACATATAATGTACAACTATGCTTACTCTTTTTATCCCTTACCACATTTCCGACACATCATGAGTCACTTACTCATAACCATTGACATGCACCCCTGCATTCAATATCACATTTACACAATATACAAAACATCATTATTTCTCAATAATGCATCCACACAGCTATGCTACTCACTATCACATCCACACAACAAATCTCTCGGTGGTTCCGCACTAAGCCCACCACAATCAATTAATAAGGTAGTATCGCACTTAGCTTACCAACAAGGTATTCATAGTGGTTTCGCACATAGCCCACCAGATAATATACCTAACGATAGCATCGCACATAGCCAACTCATCGTCAATATGCATTAGGATGGTATCGCACTTAGCCCACCATTTAGCATTATTACAACACATTCACAAATGTACTTACTTAATCATTCATTTCTCTTGAAACACATAGGTTCTCAATCATTCTCAACCATGCTATACACTAGCTAGCATTAACAAATTGTAAGTATGAATGCATTGTTTGTGCATAGACTTACCTCGATACTCAAAAGTATAGAAACGTGCAATTTAGTCCACCACTTTGCTCTTGCCTCGATTTTGATCCGGGATTTGTCTTTCTTGATCTATAATGAATAAATCAGCTTATTCAATACACACATTGACCAAATTGACCCATATCTCATTCTTTGGCAAAATTACCCTTTTGCCCCAAATCTTTCTCATCATTACACTATTGCCCCCAAGGCTCGTAAAGTGATTTTTATTCAACTTTCTAGCCTTTCATGCTTAGCCGAATCACTTACTCAACTAAAGCAATCATAAATTTTCACTACATCACACATGTATGAAAAAACTCAAGATTTTTACAAACTAGTCCCTACATGCATTTTCTATGGAAACTCATTTAGCAAAAGATGTTTCTACTACATCAAGCTTTCATAATCTTCCATAAAACATCAAAATACATGCATGTCATACATGGCCACATTTTTGAACATCCATCATAGCTCATCAAATAGCTAAAAATAGCTTACTCATGCAACAAGGACTTCAAAAATACAAAGAATATCAAAAACGAGGCTAGATGCACTTACTAGCAAGCTTGAAATTTTTGAAGAACCCTAACAATGGCTCTCTCAAATTTTCAGCAGCCTTGGAGAAGAAGATGAATGAATTTTGTCATCTTTTCTCCTATTTTAATCACTTAATTGTTAAATGACCAAAATGCCCTTTTTGATAAACTTTCCATTTTAACTCATCCATGCCCAAATTTGTCCAAAAATTAGAAATTGGGAAAATTTATATTTAAGGACCTCTAATTAATATTCTAAAGCTATTTCACACAAATAGCTTCTAGAATCTCACATTTTGCAACTTTTGCAATTTAGTCCTTTTGGACAATTCAACCGCAATTTCACAAAATTGCTTCATGAAACTTTCACACTAACATGCATACATAGCATAAACCTCAAAAACTCATTCATATACCTCGGATTTGTGGTCTCGCACCACTATTCTGACTAGGCCCTAAATCGGGATGTTACATACTCTCTCTCTTCTTTGACATACCCGTTGAATTTCCCATTGAACCATTTGGAATACTAAAGGATACTCGGGAATCTCGTACACACAGTACCGTACCAATTCCATATCCCAGATATGGTCTTACATGTAATATCGTATCGATGGCAATAGCCCAGCTATGGTCTTACACGAAATCTCATATCGATGCCATATCCCAGCTATGGTCTTACACGAAATCTCATATCGATGCCATATCCCAGATATGGTCTTACGAAATCTCATATCGATGCCATATCCCAGATATGGTCTTACACGTAATCTCAGTAACCCTAATGTCATGAAATTTGTATCCTATCTATTCCTAAGGTTCAACCGGGACTTTCGCTGTATCGGATCTCTGTCGGTCATTTCTGTAGTAACGTACTTAATAACATTCACATTTCATTTCAATAATATAGCATTTACCACATTTATAACAATTAAGCATTTATACATATATAATTTAATGCTTATTAAACATACGAACTTGCCTAAGATAAAAAGCAGAAAAGGACTAAATCACAAATACTGTTTTCCCCGCTCTAACTCCGAACCTCATTTTTTCTCGATCTATAATATCACATTTAACTTATCTAATCATTATACTATTCAAATCAACCCAAAATCACATTATGGAAAAAATTACATTTTTGCCCCTAAACTTTTAACATTTTACATTTTAGTCCCTAGGCTCGTAAAATGATTTTCATTCAATTTCGTTACACCCAAGCCTAGCCGAACCTATATCATGCTCATAACAACCCACATTTTTCATTTATTCAAACTTTTACTACTCATTTTACAACTTTTACAAACAAGTCCTTTTAGGCATTTTTACCGAAAATCACTTAGCAAAAGTCGTTTAATAAACAACAAACATGCATTTTCCACCATCAAACATCAAAATACATACATGTTCAACATGGGTAAAATTTTAGACTTTGACATCTCTTCAATTTGGTGGTAGAAATAGATAGATCATGTTACAAGGATTTCAAAAACATAAAAATCATTAAAAACGGGGCTAGAACGGACTTACAGTCGAGCTTGAAAGTGGCCAAACCCTAGCCATGGTTTCCCCCTTGTAAAATTCGGCCATGAGGAAGAAGATGGAAAAATTTTGGCTTGATTTTTTCTTTTTAATTCATTTTAATTACTAAATTACTAAAATGCCCTTAATGAAAAACTTTAGAAACATACCAAACCATGTCCATTTTTGTCCACCAACTTAAACAATAGTCTAATTACCAATTAAGGACCTCTAATTTAAAATTTCATAGCAATTGGACACCTTTAACATATAGAATTCAAGTTTTGCACTTTTTGCAATTTAGTCCTTTTGACTAAATTGAGTGCCCAAACATCAAAATTTTCGAATGAAATTTTCATGAAATAGTTCCATAAAACTGTAGACCATAAAAATATAATAAAAATGAATTTTACTGTGTCAAATTTGTGGTTCCAAAACCACTGTTCCGACCAGACGCAAAATCGGGCTGTTACATTAGGTATTTGCTTTCAGCTTGTATTTTTAATTTAATTTAATTTAATTTGTTACTTAGTTAATTATTAGTCTAGGTAATAGCTCACTTTACTCAAAATATTTTTCCACTACCAATTTATGAGTATATATTTCATAAATATTTGCTTGTTCAGTCCTTGTGGAGACGATAACTCAACATATTTATCACTTTATTATTTGTTACGATTGTATACACTTCCACATTACCATCATTCCAATCCTAAAGTGATGAAAAATCATATTTTATAAAAATAATTAAAATGCATAAAAATAAAGACAGAAAAATGATTTGTAGACTTTATCAATTCTAAGGATAGAAGACTAACTTACTTCGATGGTCATAATTAACTCCTATTTCAGGTTCTATTCAATCAACTAGTCATTAACCTAGCAGGATCTCTCAATCTTCCACTAAACTAATGAGTCAGTAAGAAGTACTTATCTCTCGACCTCACATTCTAGACAAGATTGGGGTAAGGTGTTCACGGATAGGCAATACCAATTTTAGGTTCATTCTCACCTAAATGACTTCATAGGGTTTTCAGGCCTAGGGTTTTAAGTTCTTCCTATCCCAACCAGTTGATCCGCTAAGAAACACTACATAAGAGTTAATTACTCCCACATCCACTCGTTAATCTCCCGTTAAGGGATTCGTTCCTCATTGATCTCATAAACATCATCAACTTGATTAAAGAAATAAACATAAATAGTAAATCAATAATAGAGTTTGTAACAACCCATTTTTAGTGAAATCGGAACAGTGGTTTCGGAACCACAAATTCGAGTCATAAAGAAAATTTATTTAAATATTATTGCATGGTCTGCATTATGATAGGAAAGACGTATGAAAATTTTGATAAGAAAATTTTATCGATTTCATGTTTAATTATGGAAAGGACCAAATTGCATAAAATGCAAAAATTGAATTCTAGTAGCTATAAGGATTAATTAGCTATGGAATTAAAAACTTGAGGTCCTTATATGGAAATTAGACCATTAAATGGAATTAGTAGATTTTTTTATGAATCATCCATGGAAAATTAGAAAAAGAAAAGGACTAAATTAGAAAGTGGAAAAATTAAGATGATAATCAAATTAAATAGAAAATATCATCTTATTTTCATCATCTTCCCCAAATTAAAACATGGAAACCCTAGGAAAGAGAAAAATGTTCAAGCAAACTTTCTTGGCTTGATTAGGTATGTTTTCTTGTCTCGCTTTTAGTAATTTTTGTATTTCCAAGATCGTAATAGCTTAATTTATCTATTTTGGGGATTAATTTGTGAAGATACCAAAGTATGAAAATTTTTCCATGGACGTAAATGCTGAAATTTTGAAATTTATGGTAGAAAATGAAAGGTTGTTGATAGATTAATAACTTTTACAAAGAGAATTTTGATGAAATTATGATTTAGGGACTAAATTGAAAAATGGAAAAATTCTGATTTTTGTGAAATTCATGGGCTGTTATTAAAACATGTAAAAATCGGTTAGGCTTGGAATAAGGATTAAATTGCATGAATTTTATTTTCCGAGCCCAAGGACAAAATTGTCATTTATGAAAAGCATAGGGGCAAATGGTAATTTTGCCTAGGAAGTGAATTGAGTTCAATTGAGTATGAAATGGATTAAATTGATGTTAAATTCATTTATATAGATCCAGAAAGATCAAATAAAGAGTTAGATAAAGGAAAAGAAAAGGTGACGGATTAGTATATTTTCATAAACGAACAAGTGTCAAGGTAAGTTCGTGTAACTTAATTATGTATATTAATATGTTTGAATAGAATGTTGTATTTGCGTGAATTGTATAAATGTTTAATGTATGAAACTAATCACATGCTCGTTATTGCTCGATAAATGAAAAGTCACATTTGAATAATGAAATGCGATGGATACAGTATTTTCCCGTATTAATTATAGTCCTACATATGTTGCGAACATTATAGCTCAGACGGGCATCCTGTTAAAAGCCTTCTCGAGCATTCCTGTTATATGGTTCCTATGAGCATCCTGATCGGTAGTGATTCTGCATGTGTTGCAAACTACCGCAGCTCTTTGTGAGCATCCTATGTATTGATCGGTTGTGATCCTGCATATGATGCGGACACAAACACAGCTCTTTATGAGCATCCTGTTATAGCTCGCTTGAACTTCCAGTTAAATAGCTATCCGGAGCTCCCTGATAATAACTCTTCGGAGTTACCTGTTAAGCTCAATGAGCTTCCTGTTCTAAACTCTTATGAGTTTCCTGTTTAGCCCGGATGAGCTTCCTGGTACATGGCTCACATGAGCATCCTGTTACATGGCTCGAGAGAGTGCTTCTTGATTATGTGCCCTAAATGGGTACCCCTAAATACGAATTGATGGATTTACAGCTTGGTACATTTTGAGTGTACTATCGATGTATCCATCAATATTTCAAATAAATTCAATAGGCAAAGTTTCAACATCTCTAAACTAAACTTGAGATGACTTGTTATGAAAATGTATGAGTTATGTGAAAATATGAAAATGTATGAGTTATGTGAAAATATGATATGAAGGATTATGTACACGAAAGTTATTACCTGATGAGCTCATCATTATTACTTGAAAAGTATTTAGAAAATTTATGACTAACTTGCTTGATTGAGTGTATGTGATTAGGCAAATGGCTAATTTGTTGGGATGCATGTTATTGATATGTTTATTAATAATGAACATGATTGGTAAGTGAAATTTTTGTTATGCGAACTTACTAAGCATTAAATGCTTACGCTGTTTTATTTTCTCTATTTTATAGTGTTCGGAGGCTCGAGAAGGTTGGACCTTGCTCGGAGTCACATCACACTATCCCTTAGACTTCTCGATATATGAAACATGTTAATTATTAGTATAATGGCATGTATAGTCTAAATTGGCCAATGTTGGCATGAAAATGGTTGTTTGTAATCTAGCCATTGAAAAGGCTAGAATGGTATGTTTTGGTACATATTTATAAGGTCATAATATGTTGAAATGGTTGAATGGTAGATGATATACAAACCAAATGGTGAATGGAATTGAGTTAGTATAATTTATAAAACTTACAAATTAAACATAAATGAAGTTATGGTAAGTTAAACATTTAAACATATGTGTTAATAAGTTATACATAACACTTCCATTTGGTTTGGTTTATATGTACCAAATTGATTTGGAAATGTGTTCAGATGTTGTTATAAGTGATGAAAAGTTTGGGTGAGAAATAAGGCTAGAAAATGGCCTTATTTTGTCCACACGGGTAGACACACAGGCGTGTGTCTTAACCGTGTGTGACACACGACCATGCGCATGGGCGTATGGTTTGGTCGTGTGTCCCCTGCATCTTAAAATTTAGAAATAGAATGCTCAGAATTGATCACACGGGTAGAGACACGGGCATGTGTCTCAACCGTGTGTGACATATGGCCTAGCACACGGGCGTGTGTCTTGGCCGTGTGAAAAATGCATGTAATTTTCAAAAAATTGAATTGACCACACGGCCCAGCACACGGGCGTGTGGCTGACCGTGTGACCTAAGTCAAAGAGTTACACGGGTATGTACACGGGCTAGGACACGACTGTATGCCTCACATGAATGCCCACACGACCTGAGACACGGGTGTGCCACTTGACCGTGTGAGTCACACGGCCTACTCACACGGGCGTGTGACCCCTGTATTAAAGAAAAATCTAGGAATTTCATGAAAATTTTCTGAATTTTCGATTTAGTCCCGACTTGTTTCTAATGCATAAATTGGGCCTTGATGGTCTATTTAAGGGACGATATGGTTAGTTTCGGATATGAAAAGTAAATGACATGAATTATCTGTAATTGTTCTGTAAACTCCGATAATGCTCTGTAACCCTATTTTGGTAATAGATATGGGTTAGGGGTGTTACATTTATTGGTATCAGAGCTACGATTTAACCGATTCTCAAACTAACGTAGTGAGTACGAGTTTAGCTATACATGCCATTATATAATTTGTGATAGTGTGATATCTTTTGATCGTTTTAAATGTGTTTTTCATATAGTAATGTTGTTCAACCAAGCTAGAGCTGAATCCAAGGAAGCTGAGAGCACTACTCAAGCTTCTGTACAAAGAGCTGCATCTAGTAGTAGTAGAAGGCCCGTATCTAAGGGCCGAGGTGAGGAAGCAAAAGAAGCCTTCTTTCAAATGATGAATGAGTGGTTTACTGAATACTTGAGAACAAATCTTGCTGTATAAAAACCTCCCCCTCTTGCTCCTCAACCGGTTCCTGACATGCCACAAGGTCTGAACCTGTTAGAACTGGTAAGCCTCCGGTAGATAAAATCCGTAAATATGGGGCAGAAGAATTTAGGGCAACTGTCGAAGATGATCCGGAAAGGGCTGAATTTTGGTTGGAAAATACTATTAGGGTTTTAGATGAATTATCATGTACACCAGCTGAGTGTTTGAAATGTGCTGTATCATTGTTAAAAGATTCAGCTTATCAGTGGTGGAATACTATAGTTTCTGTTCTATCAAGGTAAAATATTATATGGGAGTTTTTCCAAACGAAATTCAGAAAGAAGTATATTAGTCAGAGATTTCTGGATCAGAAAAAGAAGGAACTTTTAGAGCTCAAACAGGGAAATATGACAATATCTGAGTATGAACGAGAATTCGTTAGATTGAGCAAGTATGCAGGGAATGTGTTCCGAATGAAGCTGATATGTGTAAACGTTTTGAAGAAGGATTAAATGAAGACATCAAACTATTGATAGGAATTCTTGAATTAAGGGAATTTGTAGTACTGGCTGATCGGGCACACAAAGCTGAGGAATTAAGAAAAGAGAAGAGACAAGCAGAGAGAGAAGCCCGGATTTCTAGTAAGAGATTTATGGGGAAATCACAATCATCTGCTTCAAAGATATCAAAGGAATACCATGATCGTGCTACCTCATTTACGGGGTATTCTGGAAAATAACGAGGCTTTCAATGCTCTAATCTAAGATCTCCATCTTCATCTGTAACGAGTGTTAGAAGTGTTGGTAACCCCAAACCTAGATGCAAAGATTGGAGCAAATTTCATTTTGGAAAGTGTCATATGAGAAGCGGAGCCTGCAGATGTGGTTCTCTTGACCATTATCTTAAAGATTATTCAGAAAGAATTGAAAAAGATACTAATTAGACTTCAAAGCCAAGTAACCCCGCCTCAAGAGGTAGACCACCCCGACACCCTGGCAATGTTAGTGGTAGCCGAAATCCTACGAAAGATTCAACAGTTAAATCTGAAGCAAGAGTATCGGCAAGGACATATGTTATGCGTGCAAGGGAGGATGCCTCTGCACTAGATGTCATTACAGGTACATTTTCTCTTCTTGATACTGATATTACTGCTTTGATTGATCCTGGTTCAACACATTCATACATATGCATAAATTTAGTGTCTATTAAAAATTAACCTGTTGAGTTCACTGAATTTGTGGTTAAAGTTTCAAACCCCCTGGGCCAGTAAGTTATGGTGGATAAAGTTTATAAAAACTGTCTGTTGATGGTAAAGGGTTATTGTTTCTCTGCTGATTTGATTCTACTGCCTTTTGATGAATTTGATGTAATTTTGGGAATGGACTAGCTAACTTAACATGATGTAGTGGTGAATTGTAAACAAAAATACATTGTTTTGAAATGTCAGAATGGTGAATTACTTCATGTTGAATCTGATAAACTGAATGGGTTATCTAATGTAATCTCAGCTATATCAGCACAGAAATATGTCAGAAAAAGGTATGATGCTTATCTTGCATATGTGTTGGACACTAAAGTATCTGAATCGAAGATAAGTCAGTGCTAGTTGTTTGTGAGTTTGCTTATGTGTTTTCGAAAGAATTACCTGGTTTACCACCTGTTAAAGAGGTAGAATTTTCTATAGATCTTATTCCAGGAACAACTCCTATATCTATAGCACCTTATCGAATGGCCCCAACGGAGTTAAAAGAGTTGAAAGCACAGTTGCAAGAATTGACATATAGAGGCTTTGCTCGACCTAGTTTTTCACCTTGGGGTGCACGATTCTGTTTGTAAAGAAGAAAGATTAATCGTTGAGGCTGTGTATTGATTACAGGTAGCTCAATAAGGTTACAATCAAGAACAAGTATCCATTGCCTTGAACTGATGACCTGTTTGATCAGCTGAAAGGTGCCACCTTGTTCTTTAAAATAGATCTCCGTTATGGATACTATCAGTTGCGAGTGAAAGACTCAGATGTACCGAAGACAGCTTTCAGAACCAGGTATGGACATTATGAGTTCCTTGTGATGCCGTTTGGTTTGACAAATGCACCAGCTGTATTTATGGATTTGATGAAAAGAATTTTAAAACCATATCTAGATAGGTTTGTGGTGGTATTTATTGATGATATCCTGGTATATTCTCGAGATGAAAATGAACATGCTGATCATTTGAGAATTGTGCTGCAAACTTTGCGTGAGAAACAATTGTATGCCAAATTTAGTAAATGTGAATTTTGGCTTTGGGAAGTTGGTTTTCTTGGACATATAGTATCTGCTGAAGGTATCAGGGTGGATCCGAATAAAATTTCAGCAATTGTTAATTGGAAACCACTGAAGAATGTGTCTGAAGTTAGAATTTTTCTTGGATTAGCTGAATATTACCGGAGTTTTGTAAAAGGATTCTCGACGATAGCTTCTCTGATGACTCGTCTATTGCAAAAAGAGGTGAAATTTGAGTGGTCTGTTAAATGCTAGTAGACTTTTGACAGATCGAAAGCTTTGTTGACTGAGGCACCTGTGTAGTTCAGCCTGAATCGGGTAAAGAATTTGTAATTTAGAGTGATGCATCGTTGAATGGTTTAGGCTGTGTATTGATGCAATAAGGTAAAGTAATAACTTATACTTCTAGATAGCTAAAACCACATGAAAGAAATTACCCGATACATGATTTGGAGTTAGCAGGTATTGTATTTGCATTGAAAATTTGGCGGCATACTTTTTTGGTGAAAAATGTCACATATTCACTAATCATAAGAGTTTGAAGTATCTAATGTCACAAAAAGACTTGAATCTGAGACAACGTAGATGGCTTGAGTTAGTAAAAGATTATGACTTGGTTATTGATTATCATCCGGGAAAGGCTAATGTGGTTGCTGATGCTTTGAGTAGGAAATCTATATTTTCTTTGTGAGCAATGAATACCCGATTATCTTTGTCTGATGATGGTTCAGTCATAGCTGAGTTAAAAGCTAGACCAATATTTTTGCAACAAATTTGTGAAGCTCAGAAGAGTGTCGATGAATTACAAGCTAGACGAGTGCAGTGCGAGTTGGATTCTGATTCAGAATTTTAGATTGGGTTTGATGGTTGTCTGCTATTCAGAGGTAGGATATGTGTACCGAAGAATTTAGAACTTGTATAGAAGATTTTGTATGAAGCTCACAATGGTACAATATATATTCATCCTGGTAGTAACAAGATGTACAATGATTTGAAAAAGATGTATTGGTGGCCGGGAATAAAACGGGATATTTCTAAATTTGTATCTAAATGTTTGACATGTCAGTAAGTAAAAGCTGAACATCAGGTGCCTTCGGGATTATTATAGCCAGTTACAATACCGGAATGGAAATGGGAAAGAGTTACCATGGATTTTGTATCCGGATTACTCTTATCTCCGAAAAATAAAGATACTATTTGGGTAATCGTTAACCATCTAACAAAGTCTGCACACTTTATTCCAGTACGTATGGATTTCTCCTTGGATAGATTGGATAAATTATATGTTTCTGAGATTGTTAGACTACATGGAGTGCCAGTTTCCATTATTTCAAAAATCCTCGATTTACATCCCGATTCTGGAATAAGTTGCAAGAAGCACTGGGTACTCAATTGCATTTTAGTATTGCCTTTCATCCTTAGACTAATGGACAGTCTGAACGTCATTTTTTCATTAACAAGAATATTAAAATTTAATTATGCTCTCAGTACATGCTTGATTTAGATTTGCACTCAATCATTCAATCAATTCAACAGTTTCATTGGTATGTAAGATACGATACAATCTAGTCATGCCTAATACGTAGTTTGAATAGTGGCATTGTACGTCAAACATTACACATAGATCCCACATTCAATGAACTCGATATAACCTCAATTCAAAGCATGTCACAATCAACATACATCAATCCATAACTTTGGCAATCAATCAGACAATCAAGTATCACAGTTGCGCATACACATAATCTCGGTAAACGCTTAACCATTCAATTAGTAGTTTTAAAGTCACATACATTGTTCAGAAACTTTTAATACGCCTAATAGGCCATTCAACCATGCCCAACCAATAATAATTTTATAAAAAAAATTAATTTATAATAAGAATTTAGCAACCGATTAAATAAGGTTAGGATTAACACATTGTTATGCACTTTGCAGCACTAAGTCGTTAGAGTCCATGTTTCCACATTAATGTGTTAAATGTACCTAAAACCATATTACAAAATCTAACATGTTAAAATACTATTAAAACCAGACTTGAAACACCCCTTAAGTGTAATAGCCCGTTTTTGGTCAAATCAAAACAGTGGTTTCGGGACAACAAATCTAAAGTCAAAATAATTATTTTATTATTATTTTAATGTTTACAGCATGATAGTATGTTTGTGTAAAATTTTCGTAAAGAAATTTTATTGTTTAAGTGTTCAAATTGAAAAAAAGGACGAAATCGTGTAAAGTGTAAAACTTGTATTCTATTAGTTAAAGGTGCCTAATGGCTATAGAATCTTAAAGTTAAGGTCCTTATGTGGTAAATAGATCATTAATTAGATAGTGGATGATAATGGCTTGGCATAATTGAAATTTTGAATTATTAATAAGGTTATTTTAGTAAAATGGTAATTAAAGTTAAAATAACTAAAACAAAACCAAAATTTTTGTTCATCTTCATCTTATTGCCAAAAATACAAGAAAA
Organism: Gossypium sturtianum; assembly: GCA_025698515.1. Taxonomy (NCBI): domain Eukaryota; kingdom Viridiplantae; phylum Streptophyta; class Magnoliopsida; order Malvales; family Malvaceae; genus Gossypium; species Gossypium sturtianum. The sequence goes on along the minus strand of CM046954.1, from coordinate 95,286,232 downwards.
AAACACCATTTTTGGGCTTTGAGCATTTGGTCACTTCTCCTTGTGCATGTAAGTTCGTTTTCGTTCCATTTTTAATCATTTCTATGTTTTTGAGATCGTTTCAGCTTAGTCTAGCTAGCCCAGGGACTATTTTGCAAAACTATTAAAGATTTAGAATGTTGCCATTGATGAATAAGCATGTATTTTGATGATTGACGATAGATTATAAATGTTTGATGATAGTTATACAAGTTTTGTTAAGTGATTTTTAGTGAAAATGCAAATTAGGGATTGAATTGTGAAATGTGGAAACTTTGTGGTTCAAATGTGAAATAAATGAAAAATATGGGCTGCTAGGGACCTAATTGAAATTCAGCTATCATGGGTTGTGGTTAAGTTTCATGAATTTGTGATTTTATAAAATAAGGACTAAAGTTGTGAAATACTTGGGGCAAAAGTGTAAATGTGCTTTAATGAGTGTTTTGGACTAAATTGAATAGAGAGATGATTAAATAAGTTAATTTTGATTACATATAGATCAAGAAAAGTGAAATTTGGATCTAGATCGGGGAAAGAACAAGATTTTGGATTAGTCGACTCGTTTTACCGTTTTTACATTCGAGGTAAGTTCGTATATAATAAATTACGTTATAAATGTATTTTAAAAGCTTTGATATGGCATAAACTGTGAATACGAGACTACGAACATATTCAATAATGATTCGATGACGATTCGGCATTGGAAATCTCGGTTGAACATTAGGAATAAATTAGGATACAAATGACATGTCATTAGGGGTTATGTGATTATGTGATCCAGGTGTTGGTCCTGTACGTCCTACCGGAGGCTGAGTATACTGGCATGTGTTGCGGTTACTTGACAGCTTGTGTGAGCAGCACCATGTAGCTTGTAACAGCCCGATTTTGGGGCTAGTCAGAACAGTGGTTTCGGGACCACTAATTCGAGACCCGAGAAATTATTTTAATGTTATTTTATGTGTTATAGCATGATTATGAGGATGCATGAAAATTTCGGTGCTTAAATTTTAGCTGTTTTATGCTTAATCGCGAAAAAAGACTAAATCGCATAAAGTGCGAAAGTTTCATTTTACAAGCTAGAGGTGTCTAATAGCTTTAGAATATTAAATTGGAAGTCCTTAATGTGCAATTAGGCCATTGGGGAAGGGATGGCCGGCCATAGGGACAAGAAAAATCAATTGGTCAATGGTTAGGTGAGTTTGGTGACTTAATGAATAAAATAAGAGAAAAATAAAGAAAGAAAAGATATCATCTTTTCTCATTCTCCCTACCACCGAAAATTCCAGCAAGAGAAGGGGTTTAGAAGCTTGAAAATTTTCAGCCATTTCAATCTCTACAAGTAAGTGATTTTGGTGGTTTTTATTGATAATTTTTGTACTTTTGGAACCCCTAAAGCTTAAGCTAGCTAAAGAGGGGACTATTTTGCAAAATGGTTGAAAGTTTAGGGATTTTCCATGAGAGTGTTTATGTTATTTCCTGAGTTTTTATGGAAGAAAATGAATGTGAGAGGGTTAAAGAACAACTTTTGTGAAAGGTGTTTCCATGAAAACACCTAAAAAGGGACCTATTTGTAAAGGTTATAATTGAGTAATAAATGCATGAAATGATGGGTTTTATGAATTTTTATATGAGAAATAAATGTTCAGCTAAGCTTGTTTAATGAGAAAATGTGATGAAAAATGATTTACGAGCCTAGGGGCAAAATTGTAATTTTGCCAAAGTATAAGGGCAAAATGGTCATTTTTGCCAAAGTAGAAATTTTGATGTATCATGAGTTATATAGTGATTGAATGAGTAAATTTTATTATTATAGATCAAGAGGAACGCGTAAACAACCTTGACCGAGGAAAAGGCAAGGTTACGGACTAAACCGTCAATTAACACATTTTGCATCGAGGTAAGTTTATGTGTAAATGATACATCTTTAATACATATGTTGTTATCTATTGATGCATTGTATGGGAGTAAATACTTATTGGTGAGATTGATTGAAAATGATAGAAATGAGTAGTTCTCGAATGAACCTAGGAATAGAAATATGGGCACGGGTAAATATCCATCAATATGTAATTGTCGATGGGCTGTGTGCGATACCATCGTTTTTATTATCATTTGGTGGGCTTTGTGTGATACCACCTTGTTATCTATTCACGATGGGCTATGTGTGATACCATTGTTTATATTATCATTTGGTGGGCTATGTGCGATACCACCGTAATTATCATTGTTGTTGGGTTGTGTGCGATACCACCCTATTATTGATTAATGGTGGGCTGTGTACGAAACCACCGGGTATCTTGTATTATTTTGAAGGGTTCATCGAGAAACTTGTTTAAGTAAATATTTCATGTGGCTTTGTGGTGTTAAGTGTAGGGCATAAGTATAAGGAAATGTGAGCAATGTATATGATATGTGGTTGGGATGTGGTAAGAGTTGAGATGAGTAAGCATGAATATGAAAATGTGAATTGTTCATACATAGTTTGTAATGTTTTTGGTTGATTAGCATATAGTATGATGCTTATTGTTTACATGTAGACTTAATAAGCTTAAAGCTTACTCTCTTTCTTTTCTCTTGTTTTATAGTGTCAAAGAGCCAGCTTGGGATACGAAGATAATCAGAAGATCACCCACACTATCAGCACATCTCGGTATAGTTAGACTTAGCATTTTGAGTATGGCATGTATAGGGACTAGAGTTGGTGAAATGTCTTGTTGTTTTGGCCAAGTGTGTTGGCTCTTCTAAAGATGAACTCTTTTGTATATAGCCAGAGTTGATGGCTCATTATTATTAATATATGAGAAGATGAGGTTATTCATAAATGTTTATGATGCATGATTGAGTTGCTTGGTTAATGCTTGAATGTGATTTATGTTGTATGAGTTAAGGTTATAAAAAGAGCTTGGAAAATAGCCTTCTTCTTGTCCACACGGGTAGGCACACGGGTGTGTGTCTAGGTCGTGTGTGACACACAGTCAGCCTTATGGGCGTGGGGATTGGTCGTGTGACCCCTGCATGTTAGTGATACAAGTCAATGTCGACCACGGGCCAGACACATGGGCGTGTGACAGACCGTGTGATGCAAGTCAGTGTCGACCACGGGTGGAGCACACGGGCATGTCGAGGTCGTGTGAGGGACACGGGCCATAATCACGGGCGTGTGTCCGGCCATGTGAAAACCCCTGTTGGTTTGAATTGAAAAATAATTCCACACGGGTGTGGAACACGGGCATGTGATATGCCACATGGGCGTGTCCCTTACTCCACACGGGCGTGTGAACTGTTTAGTGAAAATTTTCTAAGGTTCTCTAGAGGGCTTCAGAAGGGTTTGATTTGATCCCAACCCATTCCTAAAGGGAGGATTTATGCCATATAGGCTTGTTTAAGAGGTACTATGAAACGTTTTAAATTCAAAGTAGAAAGTCAGGTCTCGGAGTTGTATGATTGTTTGCGTGTAAGCCTAGTAATGCTTCGTACCCTATTCTGGCATTGAATACGGGTAAGGGGTGTTACATAGCTGCGTCTTGACCCATAGCTTGTGTGAGCAGGCCCGTTGATAGCTCGAGAGTGAGCATATATGTGATATGAGATTGAGATAGCATTGGCTATGTATTTGGCACTTCGATGCGAGTTTCCCGAGTATCCGAGAGTATTCCGAATGGTTCAACAGGTAAATGAAAGACGTGGTTGAGTATGAGATTGATACGAGATGGTACAGGTATGTACATGAACCGCATAAGCTTTAAATCAAAGAAATTGAGAAGTTTGCATATAAACTTATGATAAAAGATGTGAAAGGTTTGTTAGATAATATGAGCTACATATCGATATATTCGAATTGTTGAATTGTGTATTTATGATTTCATTGAGGTTATTTCATACGAGCATACTAAGCGATAATGCTTACTTTGTTTATTTTACCATGTTTTATAGTGATTTCAAAGCTAGCTCGGATTCGGGGATCGTCGGAGACTTCGTCACACTATGTTTTGGTTATATGGCATGTATAGGATTATGGTTATTTTGGTTATGACTAGATAATGCTTATGGTCATTTGAAATGGCTTGTAAATGTTAAATGTTTTGGCTTGTATATAGCCATGAAAGTTGGCTTAATTTTCTTAGTTTGATTATGTATATATATGTGTGTATATGGCCTATATTATGTGGTTGAGGTTGGTTTTGTAATGTTTATTGATAGTTGGTATTGTGGATGCTAAATGGTTGAAATTATAGAACATTCGTGTTTGTGAAATTGAGCACATTGATGCATATTTAGAAGTGTATAATTAGTTGAATTGTATATGTGATTTTGGTATAAATGGTATGGTCTATTTTGTGACATGTGTGTATTGAGAAAGGTGGTTTAGAATATGCATGAATTAGGCTTGAATTGGTTGGTTTAAATGCCAAATTATGCTTTGTTTTGGTGCAAATTGGGTTGATGTAGGTGTGCAAAAGTTTGGGTGGCAAATTGGCTTGGTAAATAGCCTATTTTTGTCCACATGGGCGTGTGTCTCAGCCGTGTGTGACACACGGTCATGTACACGGCCGTGTGTCCCCTGGTGTTGAGTTAGAAACCAAGTTAGTATGCTCTACACGGCCTCATACACGGGCGTGTGACTTGGCCGTGTGGCATAAGGCAGTATACCCTACAGGTTTGGCACGGCCTAGCATATGGCCTGGCACACGGGCGTGTATGGCCATTTTTAGGGCACACGGGCTAGCCACATGGGCGTGTGTGTTGTCCGTGTGACCCAAGTCAGAGAGTTACATGGGGTCAGACTCCGGCTGGGACATGGCCATGTGCTCCCATTTCGAATGTCCACACGGCCTGTGACACGGGCGTGTCTCACACGGCCGGGCCACACGGGCGTGTGTCCCCTGTATTTTGCAAAAAATTTCTAAGTGTTCAAAAAGTTTCTAAAGTTATCGGTTTAGTCTCGAACTACCCTGAATGCATGTTTTGAGCATTGTAAGCTCGTATTAGGGACATTATGATAGAGTTTGAATGATAGTTGCATGAAATATGATAATGTATATTAAATGAATGTTTAATTGATTTATAAGTCCGGTAATGCTCCATAACCCTAGTTCGGCATTGAATAAAGGTGAGTGGTGTTACATTTATTGGTATCAGAGCTACGGTTTAGTCGATTCTAGGACTAACGTAGCGTATGTGAGAGTCTAGCTATACTAATCATATATAACCTGTGATAGTGTGATGACTCCTGACAATTTAAACTATGTTTTCGTATAGCAAATGGATCCCAATCGAGCTGTAGCTGATGATGTTGATAGTAATGTGCCAGCTCCCGCTCAAGGGATAGCGTCGTCTAAATCTAGAAATGTATCGAGTAGTCGCGGAGGAGAGGCTAAAGAAGCCTTTTCCAAATGATGCATGAGTGGTTCATGGAATTTGTTCGAACAAATCCTGCTGCTGAACAACCTCCACCCCCACCTAATCCCCAACCAGTTCCCGTAGCTCCTCAAGGTGTGGAACTTCTACGATTAATTAAACCGCCAGTTGATAAGATCTGGAAAGACGCGGCCGAAGAGTTCAGAGCTACCGTTGATGATGATCCCGAGAGAGCTAAATTTTGGCTTGAAAACACTATTCGTGTATTCGATGAACTGTCGTGCAAACCAGATGAGTGTTTAAAATGTGCTATTTCATTATTGAGGGACATTGCGTATCAGTGGTGGAATACTCTAGTATCAGTGGTACCGAGAGAAAGAGTTACCTGGGAATTCTTTCAAGCTGAGTTCCGGAAGAAATATATAAGTCAGCGGTTTCTTGATCAAAAGCACAAAAAGTTTCTAGAATTGAAACAGGGCCGTATGACTGTGACCGAGTACAAAAGAGAATTCGTAAGATTAAGTAAGTATGCTCGGGAGTATGTTTCTACTGAAGAAATCATGTGCAAACGGTTCGTTGATGGGTTGAATGAGGATATTAGACTTCTAGTAGGAATTCTAGAATTGAAAGAATTTGTTGTCTTGGTTGATAGAGCTTGCAAAGTCGAGGAGCCTAGTAAAGAAAAGAGAAAAGCAGATTCAGAGGCTAGAGACTCGAGAAAAAGATCGATGAATAAGTCATATCAATCTTCGTCAAAGAAATCTAGATATTCGTACACTCGTTCAAATGCTTTAATCGGGTATTCAAATAGAGATCTTGGAAAACAATGCTCAAATCCTAAAGCTCAAGCTACATCAGTATCGAGTGTTGGCAGTGTGATAAACTATAGACCTGAATGTCAACAATGCGGAAGACGACATCATGGTGAATGTAGAATGAATAACCGAGCTTGTTTCAAATGTGGTTCGGAAGAACATTTCATACGAGATTGCCTTGAATTAAATGAGAAAGACAAATTCCAGAATGTAAGACCGAGTAACACAGCCACTAGAGGAAGGCCACAGAGAAATGCGGGAAATGTGACCAGTAGTAGAGGTGCGACAAAAGATTCGGCTATGAAATCTGAAGCAAGAGCACTTGCTAGAGCTTACGCTATTCGCGCTCGCGAAGATGCGTCATCACCAGATGTTATCATCGGTACATTTTCTCTTTATGACACTAATGTGATTGCTTTGATTGATCCTGGATCGACTCATTCATATATATGTATGAAATTGGTGTCTAATAATAGTTTGCCTGTTGAGTCTACTGAGTTTTTGATTAAAGTATCGAACCCCTTAGGTAAGTATGTTCTAGTTGATAAAGTTTGCAAGAACTGTCCTTTAATGACTTGGGGTTACTGTTTTCCGACTAATTTGATGCTACTACCTTTTGATGAATTCGATGTAATTCTGGGTATGGATTGGTTGACTTTGCATGATGCCGTTGTAAATTGTAGACGAAAGATTATTGAATTGAAATGTCAGAATAGTGAAATCATTTGAATTGAATCAGATGAATCGAGAGAATTGCCAATTGTGATTTCGTCTATGTCAGCTCAGAAAAGTGTGAGAAAAGGTTGTGATGCTTACCTAACTTATGTTTTGGATACAAAAGTGTCAGAATCTAAGATTGAATTAGTGCCAGTTGTCTATGAGTATGCGGATGTGTTTCCATAAGAATTACTGGGGTTACCACCGCTAAGAGAGGATGAATTTGCTATTGAGTTAGTACCAGGAACTTCACCGATATTGATAGCCCCGTACAGAATGGCTCCGACAGAATTGAAAGAGTTGAAATCTCAGTTGCAAGAGTTAACAGATAGAGGTTTTACACGACCTAGTTTTTCGCCCTGGGGTGCGCCAGTGTTGTTTGTAAAAAAGAAAGACGGATCAATGAGAATGTGTATTGACTATCGTCAACTAAATAAGGTTATGATAAAGAAAAAGTATCCGTTGCTGCGAATAAATGATTTGTTTGATTAATTGAAAGGGGCAACAGTATTCTTGAGGATTGATTTGAGATCTGCCTATTATCAGTTGCGAGTTAAAGATTCAGATGTGTTGAAAACTGCGTTCAGAATGAGGTACGGACATTATGAATTTCTTGTTATGCCTTTCGAATTTACTAATGCTCCTACAGCTTTATGGATTTGATGAATCAGATTTTTAGACCATATTTAGACAGATTCGTTGTTGCATTCATTGACGACATTCTGATCTATTCTCGAGATGAGTCTGAGCATGCCGAGCATTTGAGAATTGTGCTTCAAACCTTGAGAGATAAACAACTGTTTGCTAAATTCAGTAAATGCAAGTTTTGGCTCCGAGAGGTTGGATTTTTGGGACACATTATTTCAGCGGAAGGTATACGAGTTGATTCGAGCAAGATTTTCGCAGTTGTTGATTGGAAACCACCGAGAAATGTATCAGAAGTCAGAAGCTTTTTAGGGTTAGCTGGTTACTATCAACGTTTTGTTAAAGGATTCTCGATGATTGCTACACCGATGACTAGATTGCTACAAAAAAATGTGAAGTTCGAGTGTTCAGGGAAATGTCAACAGAGTTTTGATCAGTTGAAAACATTGTTAACTGAGGCACCAGTGTTGGTTCAACCTGAGTCGGGTAAAGAGTTTGTAATTTTCAGTGATGCGTTATTGAACGGTTTGGGTTATGTTTTGATGCAAGAAGGAAAAGTGATAGCTTATGCCTCCGGACAGTTGAAGCAGCATGAAATGAATTATCCGACACATGATTTAGAGTTGGCCGCTATTGTTTTCGCACTGAAAATTTGGCGAAATCATTTGTATGGTGAAAAGTATCACATCTTTACCGATCACAAGAGCTTGAAATATATAATGACCCAGAAAGATCTGAATTTGCTACAACGAAGATGGCTCGAGTTGCTAAAAGATTATGAGTTGGTGATTGATTATCATCCAGGGAAAGTGAATGTAGTCACGAATGCTCTCAGTAGAAAATCATTATTTGCTTTGAGAGGGATGAATACTCAGCTAAGCTTATCTGATGATGGTTCGATTCTAGCAGAGTTGAAAGCCAAACCGATTTTTCTTCAACAAATTTGTGAAGCTAAGAAATGTGATATTGATTTGCAAACCAAAAGAATGCAATATGAGTCGACTAGAGATTCAGACTACCAGATCAGATCCGGTGATTGTTTAATGTTCCGAGATAGAATTTGCATACCAAAGAAATTTGAGCTCATTCAGAAAATTTTACAAGAAGCACACAGTGGATATTTATCTGTTCACCCGAGGAGTACTAAAATGTACAATGATTTGAAATAGTTGTATTGGTGGTCGGGTATGAAACGAGACATTTCAGAGTTTGTATCGAGAATTTTAGTTTTTCAACAAATTAAAGCTGAACATCAAGTGCCTTCAGGATTACTACAGCTTGTGATGATAATAGAGTGGAAATAGGATAAAGTTATGATGGATTTTGTATCGGGTTTGCCTCTGTCTCCAAAAAAGAAAGATGCTATGTGGGTTGTCGTAGATCGACTAACGAAGTCTGCACATTTTATTCCGGTTCGTACAGACTATTCACTTGATAATTTAGCTGAATTGTACATTTCTGAGATCGTTAGATTGCATGGGGTGCCAGTTTCGATTATTTTGGATAGAGATCCGAGGTTTACGTCGTGATTTTGGAAGAAATTGCAAGAAGCTTTGGGTACGAGGCTAAATTTTAGTACAACATTTCATCCGCAAGCTGACGGTCAGTCTGAGAGAGTAATACAAATTGTCAAAGATATGCTTTGTTGTTGTGTTTTAGAATTTGAAGGCAACTGGGAGAAATATTTTCCATTGGTTGAATTCACGTATAACAACAGTTTTCAATCGAGTATAAAGATGGCACCGTATGAAGCTTTTTATGGTCGCAAATGCCAAACTCCATTGTATTGGACCGAGCTTAGTGAGAAAAAGATTCATAGGGTTGATTTGATCCGAGAGACTGAAGATAAAGTGAAAGTAATTCACGATAGTTTGAAAGAAGCTTCAGATCAATAGAAATCGTACACGAATTTGAAACGAAAAGACATTGAATTTCAGATCGGTGACAAAGTATTTTTGAAAGTATCTCCGTGGAAGAAAATTTTTCATTTTGGTCGTAAAGGCAAACTGAGTCCGCGATTCATCGGGCAGTATGAGATTATTGAAAGAATAGGACTAGTAGCATATCAATTAGCTTTACCGTTAGAGTTAGAAAAGATCCACAATGTGTTTCATGTGTCGATGTTACGTCGTTATAGATCAGATCCATCACACGTAATTTCTCCGTCAGATATTGAGATTCAACGTGATATGACATACAACGAAGAACCGATCAGAATTTTAGCTCGAGAGGTTAAACATTTGAGAAATAAAAGCATAGCTTTAGTAAAATTTTTGTGGCAATGGCACGGTGTCGAAGAGGCTACGTGGTAGCCCGAGGAAGCTATGAGAAAACAGTACCCTAACCTTTTTTCGGTAAGATTTTCAGAAACGAAAATTCCTAAGGTAGGAGACTTGTAACAGCCCGTTTTTCTGTCAAATCAGAATAGTGGTTTCGGGACCACAAATCTGAAGTCAAAATAATTATATTATTATTATTTTAATGTTTACATCATGATAGTATGTTTGTGTGAAAGTTTCGTAAAGAAATTTTATTGTTTAAGTGTTCAAATTGAAAAAAAGGACGAAATCGCGTAAAGTGCAAAACTTGTATTCTATTAGTTAAAGGTGTCTAATGGCTATAGAATCTTAAAGTTAAGGTCCTTATGTGGTAAATAGATAATTAATTAGATAGTGGATGATAATGGCTTGGCATAATTGAAATTTTGAATTATTAATAAGGTTATTTTAGTAAAATTGTAATTAAAGTTAAAATAACTAAAACAAAACCAAAATTTTTGTTCATCTTCATCCTATTGCTGAAAATACAAGAACAAAACACCATTTTAGGGCTTTGATCATTCGGTCACTTCTCGTTGTGCATGTAAGTTCGTTTTTGTTCCATTTTTAATGATTTTTATGTTTTTAAGATCATTGCAGCTTACTCTAGCTAGCCCAATGACTATTTTGCAAAACTGTTAAAGATTTAGAATGTTGCCATTGATGAATAAGCATGTACTTTGATGATTGATGATAGATTATAAATGTTTGATGATAGTTATACAAGTTTTGGTAAGTGATTTTTAGTGAAAATGCAAATTAGGGACTAAATTGTGAAATGTGGAAACTTTGTGGTTAAAATGTGAAATAAATGAAAAATATGGGCTTCTAGGGACCTAATTGAAATTCGACTAGCATGGGTTGTGGTTAAATTGCATGAATTTGTGATTTTATAAAATAAGGACTAAAGTTGTGAAATACTTGGGGCAAAAGTGTAAATGTGCTTTAATGAGTGTTTTGGACTAAATTGAATAGAGAGATAATTAAATAAGTTATTTTTGATTACATATAGATCAAGAAAAGAAAAATTAAGATCTAGGTCGGGGAAAGAATAATATTTTGGATTAGTCGACTTGTTTTGCCGTTTTCACATTCGAGGTAAGTTCGTATGTAATAAATTAAGTTATAAATTATTTTAAATGCTTTGATATGGCATAAACTGTGAATACGAGACTACGAACATATTCAATAATGATTCGATGATGATTCGGCATTGGAAATCCCGGTTGAACCTTAGGAATAGATTAGGATACAGATGACATGTCATTAGGGGTTATTGTGATTATGTGATCGGGTGCTGGTCCTGTACGTCCTACCGATGGCTAAGTACACCGGCATGTGTTGCGGTTACTTAACAGCTTGTGTGAGCAGCACCGTGTAGCTACGTCTTGACCCACAGCTTGTGTGAGCAGGCCCGTTGATAGCTCGAGAGTAAGCATATATGTGATATGAGATTGAGATAGCATTGGCTATGTATGTGGCACTTCGATGCGAGTTTCCCGAGTATTTGATAGTATTCTAAATGGTTCAACGGGTAAATGAAAGACGTGGTTGAGTATGAGATTGATACGAGATGGTACATGTATGTACATGAACCGTATAAGCTTTAAATCGAAGAAATTGAAAAGTTTTCATATAAACTTATGATAAAAGATGTGAAAGGTTTGTTAGATAATATGAGCTACATATTGATATATTCAAATTGTGTATTTATGATTTCATTGTGTTTATTTCATACGAGCTTACTAAGATATAAAGCTTACTTTGTTTATTTTACCATGTTTTATAGTGATTTCAAAGCTAGGTCGGATTCGGGGATCGTCGGAGACTTCGTCACACTATCCTATTATCACCTTGGTACTTTTGAACTTATGTTTTGGTTATATGGCATGTATAGGATTATGGTTATTTTGGTTATGACTTGATAATGCTTATGTTCATTTGAAATGGCTTGTAAATGTTAAATGTTTTGGCTTGTATATAGCCATAAAAGTTGGCTTAATTTGCTTGGTTTGGTTATGTATATATATATGTGTGTATATGGCCTATGTTATGTGATTGAAGTTGGTTTTGTGATGTTTATTGATAGTTGGTATTATGGATGCTTAATGGTTGAAATTATAGAACATATATGTTTGTGAAATTGAGCACATTGATGCATATTTAGAAGTGTATAATTAGTTTAATTGTATATGTGATTTTGGTATAAATGCTATGGTCTATTTTGTGACTTGTGTGTATTGAGAAAGGTTGTAATAGCCCGAATTTGGGCCTAGTCAGAACTGTGGTTTCAGAACCACTAATCTGAGGCCGGAGAAATTATTTTTGAATATTATTTTATGTGTTATAGCATGATTATATGAGTACATGAAAATTTTGGTGAATTAATTTTAGTGATCACTTGCTTAATTTCGAAAAAGGACTAAATTGCATAAGGTGCGAAAGTTTTGTTCTACAAGCTAAAGGTGTTAAATAGCTATGGAACACTAAAGTAGAGGTCCTTATTGAGTAAATAGACCAATAAAATTATGGTGGCTGGACATGGAATTTTTAATTGGAGACAAAGTCATAAAAATTGTCAAAATTAGGTGACATTAGGTGACTTGTTTAATAAAAAAAGAAAACAAAAAGAGAGGAGGCTATCAACTTCTCTTCACCATCGAAATTTTCAGCAAAAAAAGGGGGGGTTTGAGTGCTCAAATTTTAGCCAAGCTTTTCTCTTGCAAGTAAGTGATTTTGGTGGTTGTTTTTGTTAATTTTTGTGTTTTTGGAACCCCTATAGCTTAATCTAGCTAATGAAGGGAAAGGCGAATGTGGTCGTCAATACTTTGAGTAGGAATTCATTGTTTATCTTGAGGGCTATGAATACTGTAACATCCCGATTTAGGGCCTAGTTGGAATAGTGGTGCGAGACCACAAATCTGAGATATATGTATGAGTTTTGAGGTTTATGCTATGTTTTCATGTTAGTGTGGGAGTTTCATGAAGCAATTTTGTTAAATTGCGGTTGAATTGTCCAAAAGGACTAAATTGCAAAAGTTGCAAAATGTGAAATTCTAGAAGCTAATTGTATGAAATAGCTTTGGATTATCAATTAGAGGTCCAAATTCTAATTTTTGGACAAAAATGGGCATGAGTGGATGATATTGGAAAGTTTAGTGGGAAGGGGCATTTTGGTCATTTATCAATTAAATGATTAAAAATGGGAAAAGATGATAGAATTTCATTCATCTTCTTCTCCAAGCTGCCGAAAATTTCAAGAAGCCATTGTTAGGGCTCTCCAATTTTTCAAGCTTGCTAGTATGTGCATCCAAGCCCCATTTTTGATATTCTTCGTATTTTTGAAGTCCTAGTAACATGAGTAAGCTATTTTTAGCTATATGTTGAGCTAGGATTGATGTTAAAAAATGTACCCATGTATGACATGCATGTATTTTGATGTTTTATGGAAGAATATGAAAGCTTGATGTAGTAGAAACATCTTTCGCTAAGTGAATTCCATAAAAAAATGCATGTAGGGACTAGTTTGTGAAAGTCTTGAGATTGGTCATACATGAGTGATTTAGTGAGAATTGATGATTACTTTAGTTGAGTAAATGATTCGGCTAAGCATGAAAGGCTAGAAAGTTGAATGAAAATCACTTTACGAGCCTTGGGACAAAAGTGTAAATATGAGAAAGTTTAGGGGCAAAATGGTAATTTTGCTAAAGTATGAGATAAGGGTCAATTTAGTCAATGTGTGTATTGAACGGGTTGATTTATCATTTTAGATCAAGAAAGACGAAGCCCGGATCATAACTGAGGCAAGGGCAAGGTAGTGGACTAAATTGCACATCTCCATACTTTTTGAGTACCGAGGTAAATTTACGTATGAACGATGCATTTATTCGTATACATTGTTAATGCTAGCTAATGTGTATCATGATTGAGAACCTATTCGATTCTAGTGGAATGAATGAGATAGTAGTTGTGAATGGATGAATGTATTACAAAATAGACATGTGAATGTGTAGTGATAATGCTTGATAGTGGGCTAAGTGTGATACCACCTTGATACTTAACAATGATGGGCTGTGTGCGATACTATTGTTAAGCATATTTTTTAGTGAGCTATGTGCGGAATCACTATAAGTATCCTTTCTGGTAGGCTATGTGCGATACTATCTTATGATCTGATTGTGGTGGGCTAAGTGCGAAACTGCCGAGTAATTTAGCTATGTGGATGTATTATTGAGAAATAATGATGTGTTGTATTTTGAGTAAATGTGCTATTGAGTGCAGGGGTGCATGTCAATGATTATGAGTATGTGACTCATGACGTGTTGGAGATGTGGTAATGGATAGAAAGAGTAAGCATAGTAGTGGATGTGAATTACATATGTTAGTATAATGCTAATTGTTGTTTAGCTTATACTAGAATGCTTAAATTGTTTATGTGTAAACTTACTAAGCTCAAAGCTTACTCCTTTCTTTTCCCTTGTCTTATAGAGAACAAGGATTGAATCGTGATACGCGGATTAATCGGAAGATCGCCCACACTATCAACACACTCTGGTGCATTGGACTTAATGTTTCGTATATGGCATGTATAGAGGCTAGACACGTTAGGGTATTTTGTTGTTTTGGCTAAGATGTGTTGGCCTTTAGATGGATAATCTATTTTGTATAATGCCATAGTTGATGGCTACATTATTATATGAAAAAGATGTATTTATCCATGTAAGATTGTGTTCATTATGAGTTGGTTATGGATGTGTTGAATGAGTACTTGTTGTGTATGCTAGAGGGGTGAGAAGGGCATGACAAATAGCTTTGTTCTTGTCCATGTGGGTAGACACACGATCGTGTGTCTAGGCCATGTGTGACACACGGTTAGCCCATGGGCGTGTGACTTGGCCGTGTGTCCCCTGCATGTTAGCATTTTAAGTTAGAATAGACCACAGACTAGCCACACGGGCGTGTGTCTAGGCCGTGTAAAGTGGTCAGTGTTCACCACGGGTGGAGAACACAGGCGTGTCCAGGCCGTGTGAATTTAGTCAGTGTCGACCACGGGTGGAAGACACGGGCATGTCTTGAGGGCACACGGGCGTGTCCCATTCCACATGGGCGTGTGACCCTTATCTAAGTGAAAGAAATTTTAAGATCGGTAAAGTTTCGGTCGAGCCTCGAAAGCTCTCGTATGTATGTTTAAGACCTCGTAGGTCCTTAATGAGGTAGTTGTGGTAGCTATTTAGAGTAGTCACGTTGAGCCTAAGTGGCGATCAAGTGGTTTTAACTCGGTAATGCCTCGGGCCCGGTTTCGGTGTAGAATACGGGTAAGGGGTGTTACATTTTGTGGTATCAGAGCTATGGTTTAGTCTGTTCTAGGACTACCATAGCGGGTGTAAGGGTTTAGCTATACATGCCATAAGTGTACAGTGATAGTGTGGTGGTCTCTGATGATTTTAAACCTTATTTTATATAGTATATGGATCCCGATCAATCGACTGCTGATGAAGTAGCTAGTAATGCACCGGCTCCTACGCAAGGAACCGCGCCTGTTGAGAGTGGACCCGGGGTTAGGGGTCAAGGGGAAGAGGCTCGGGAATCCTTTCTCCAGATGATGAGTAATTGTTACTTAGATTATGCTCGAGCGAACCCTAATGCTCAACCTCCTCCACCTCCTCCTATACCTCAGCCAATTCCAGTGGCTCCTCAAGGTATTGATGTAGTGAGGATATCGAAACCTCTGGTGGATAAGATTAGGAAACACGGGCTGAGGAGTTTAGAACTAAGGTAGATGATGACCCCGAGAGGGCAGAGTTCTGGCTAGAGAACTCAATGAGAGTATTCGATGAAATCTCTTGTACACCTAAAGAGAACCTGAAGTGTACTGTATCTTTGCTGAGGGACTCGGCAAACCATTGGTGGAAGACGTTGACGTCGGTAGTCCCTAGAGAGCGGGTGACGTGGGACTTCTTTCTGGAAGAGTTCCGGAAGAAGTATATAAAGCCCGGTTTCATCGATCGAAGCGAAAAGAATTCCTTGAGTTAAAGCAAGGAAGAATGACAGTAGCAGAATATGAGCGCGAATTTGTTAGGCTTAGCAAGTACGCGCAAGAATGTGTGTCGACGGAGACCATCTTGTGTAAAAGGTTCGAAGATGGACTGAACGAGGATATTAAGCTCCTAGTGGGTATTTTGGAGTTGAAAGAGTTTGTGGTGTTGGTTGAAAGGCCGAGGAGTTGAGTAAGGAAAAGAAAAGGGCTGTGAGTGAAGCCCGAGATGCGAGAAAATGACCGATTGGCAAATCATATCAAGCCCAGTCGAAAAGATCCAAGGAAGTGAATCCTTGGACGACAACACCAGTGGGATATTCACATCGAGACTTGGACAACACTCGTTCGGGTTCGAGAGTCCAAGCCACCTCGATGGAAAGTATGGGCAATCCGAAGAACAAACCGGAGTGTCCAAGTTGTGGTAGGTATCATACCGGAGAGTGTTAGGGAAACAACCGAAGTTGTTATAAGTGTGGTTCTCTCGACCATTTTATCCGAAATTGCCCCGAGAGGGATGACAAGGAAGAGAAGCAAGAGACAAGACCTAGCGATATGTCTGCAAGGGGTAGACCACCAAGGAACCCGAGAGGTGGGACTAGTGGTAGAGGTGCGTCCAAAGACTCTGCTGTGAGATCGGAGGGTCGAGCACCTACAAGGACGTATGCCATTCGCGCTCGCGAAGAGGCATCCTCCCCAGATGTGATAACGAGTACTTTTTCTCTTGTTGACACCTTTGTTATTGCTTTAATAGATCCAGGGTCTACTCATTCTTATATTTGCATAAGATTGGCATCTAGTTTGAGTATAACCGTTGAGTTTACGGATATTGTGGTTAAGGTGTCAAACTCGTTAGGTAAGCATGTATTAGTGGACAAGGTGTGTAAGAATTGTCCTTTGTTAATTATGAGTCGTTGTTTTCCGGCAAACCTTATGTTGTTGCCGTTTGATGAGTTTGACTTAATCCTTGGCATGGATTGGTTGACTACTCATAGAGTCTTAGTAAATTGTGCTAGTAAATTTATTGAATTGAAGTGTGAGAGCGGAGATGTTATTCGGGTTGAATCAAGTGGATCGAATAGTCTACCAGTGATGATTTCTTCCCTAGTGGTTGAGAAATGTTTGAGAAAAGGGTGTGAGTCCTATCTCGCTTTTGTATTGAATACTCAAGAGGTTGGAGTAAATTTTGATACAGTGCTGGTGGTTTGTGAGTATCCGGATATATTCCTAGAAGAGTTACTCGGATTACCTCCAGAGAGAGAGGTCAAGTTTGGGATTGAGTTAGTTCCGAGAACAGCACCTATTTCAATTGCTCCGTATATGATGGCACCTTTAGAGTTGAAAGAACTGAAGGTTCAGTTGCAAGAGGTGACAGATAAGGGTTTTGCAAGACCGAGCTACTCACCGTGGGGTGCTCCAGTACTATTTGTGAAAAAGAAAGATGGGTCTATGAGGTTGTGTATAGACTATAGGCAACTTAACAAAGTGACGGTGAAGAATAAGTATCCTTTACCAAGGATTGATGATTTTTTTGATCAACTGAAAGGAGCTACAATGTTCTCCAAGATCGACCTGAGGTCTGGTTATTACCAGTTGAGAGTGAAAGAGCAAGATGTGTTAAAAACTGCATTTCGGACAAGGTATGACCATTATGAGTTTTTAGTCATGCCGTTTTGTTTAACCAATGCACCTGCGATTTTTATGGATTTGATGAACCGTGTCTTCCGACCGTATATGGATAAGTTTGTAGTTGTCTTCATTGACGACATATTGATCTATTCTCGGGATGAGAACGATCATTAGGAGCATTTGAGAATTGTCTTGCAAACTTTAAGGGATAAGAAGTTGTATGCTAAGTTTAGCAAGAGTGAGTTTTGGGCTCGAGAGGTCGGATTCTAGGACACATTGTGTCGGTGATGGTATTAGAGTTGACCCGAGTAAGATTTGGCTATTGTGGATTGGAAGCAGTAGAGGAGCGTGTCGAAGTCGAAGCTTCTTGGGATTGGCGAGGATATTACAGACGTTTCGTAAAGGGGTTCTCTGTAATTGCTACCCGATGACTAAATTGTTGCATAAGGATGTCAAGTTTGATTGGGTGAGACATGTCAATGAGTTTTGAGAGATTGAAAACATTGTTTCGAGGCGCGATTTTGGTTCAATCGAGAATCGGGAAAGAGTTCGTGGTTTTCAAAGTGGACGCATCGTTAAATGGTCTCAGTTGCGTGTTGATGCAAGAGGGTAAGGTAGTTGCTTACGCCTCGAGGCAGTTAAAACCGCACAAGAAGAATTATCCGACTCATGATTTGGAGTTGGCTGCGATTGTTTTCGCGTTAAAGATTTGGCGACATTATTTATATAGTGAGAAGTGTCGAATATTTACGGATCACAAGATTTTGAAGTATTTGATGGATTAAAAGGATTTGAATTTGCGACAGAGGCGGTGGCTCGAGTTATTGAAAGACTATGAGTTAGTCATTGATTACCACCCGGGAAAAGCAAATGTGGTTGCGGATGCCTTGAGTAGGAAATCCTTGTATGCTCTAAAAGTTATGAGCACGAGTTTAGCATTGTCCGATGATGGTGCTATATTGGCGAGTTGAGAGCTAAGCCGTATTTGTTCAATGAGATATGTGAGGCTCAGAGAAATGATAGTGAGATGCAAGCTAAGAGAGCTAAGTGTGGATCAGAAAGTGATTCTGATTTTTGAGTGGGTCCAGATGGTTGTTTATTGTACCATGACAGAATTTGTGTACCTAGAGATGAAGAATTGATCCGAAAGGTTTTACATGAGGCACATTGTGGTTATTTGTCAGTACACTTGGGCAGTACGAAAATGTACAATGACTTGAAGAAGTCTTATTGATGGCCGGGTATGAAAAGAGACATTTCTGAGTGTGTGGCAAAGTGTCTGATTTGTCAACAAGTGAAAGCTGAGCATCAAGTGCCTTCGGGATTGCTTCAGCCAGTGATGGGTCCCGAATGGAAATGGGATCGGATTACCATGGATTTTGTGACGGGGTTGCTTATGACTCCAAAAAAGAAAGATGATGTGTGGGTTATTGTGGATAGATTGACAAAGTGGGCTCATTTTATTCCAGTACGTGTTGATTATTCACTGGACAAGTTAGTTGAATTGTATGTTGCAGAGATAGTGAGGTTACATGGTGTGCCTATGTCTATAATATCGGATAGAGATCCGAGGTTTACTTCAAGGTTTTGGAAGAAGTTGCAAGAGGCCATGGGTACGAGGTTAAATTTCAGTACTGCGTTCCATCCACAAACAGATGGTCAGTCTGAAAGAGTGATTCAAGTTCTCGAAGATATGCTTCGATGTTGTGTGTTAGAATTCGAAGGTAGTTGGGAGAGGTATCTACATTTGGTCGAGTTTGCCTACAATAACAGTTATCAGTCGAGTATACAGATGGCACCGTATGAAGCTTTGTATGGTCGTAAGTGTCGAACTCCTCTGTATTGGACCGAGCTTAGTGAGAAGCGGATCCATGGGGTCGATCTAGTAAAAGAGACTGAGGAGAAAGTTAAAGTAATCCGTAATAGTCTAAAAGTTGCTTCGGACCGACAGAAGTCATACGCGGATTTGAAAAGAAAAGAAATTGAGTTTGAGGTGGGTGACAAAGTGTTTTTGAAAGTGTCCCCGTGGAAGAAAATCATGAGATTCGGACAAAAGGGGAAATTGAGTCTGAGATTCATAGGGCCGTATGAGATTACAGATAGAGTTGGGCCAGTAGCATACCGGTTGGCTTTGTCGGTAGAATTGAACAAGATTCACAATGTGTTCCATGTGTCGATGTTGTGACGGTATCGCTCCGATCCTTCACATGTGATTCCTTCAATGGGAATTGAGATAAGACCGGATATGTCTTATGAAGAGGAGCTGATTAAGATCTTGACTTAAGAAGTGAAACAGTTGAGGAATAAAAGCATAGCCCTAGTGAAAGTGTTATGGCAAAAACATGGTGTGGAAGAGGCTACGTGGGAACTGGAAGGAAGCATTAGAGAGCAACATCCAAACCTTTTTACCGGAAAGATTTTCGAAGGCGAAAATCTCTAAAGGGGGGAGAGTTGTAACGTCTCGATTTAGGGCCTAGTCGGAATAGTGGTGCGATACCACAAATCCGAGGTATATGTATGAGTTTTGAGGTTTATGCTATGTTTACATGTTAGTGTGGGAGTTTCATGAAGCAATTTTGTTAAATTACGGTTGAATTGTCCAAAAGAACTAAATTTCAAAAGTTGCAAAATGTGAAATTCTAGAAGCTAATTGTATGAAATAGCTTTGGATTATCAATTAGAGGTCCTTAAATAGTAATTTTCCCAAATTCTAATTTTTGGACAAAAATGGGCATGAGTTGATGATATTGGAAAGTTTAGTGAGAAGGGGCATTTTGGTCATTTATCAATTAAATGATTAAAAATGGGAAAAGATGATAGAATTTCATTCATCTTCTCCAAGCTGTCGAAAATTTCAAAAAGCCATTGTTAGGGCTCTCCAATTTTTCAAGCTTGCTAGTAAGTGCATCCAAGCCTCGTTTTTGATATTCTTCGTATTTTTGAAGTCCTGGTAACATGAGTAAGCTATTTTTAGCTATATGTTGAGCTAGGATTGATGTTAAAAAATGTACCCATGTATGACATGCATGTATTTTGATGTTTTATGGAAGAATATGAAAGCTTGATGTAGTAGAAACATCTTTTGCTAAGTGAATTCCATAAAAAAATGCATGTAGGGACTAGTTTGTGAAAGTCTTGAGATTGGTCATACATGAGTGATTTAGTGAGAATTGATGATTGCTTTAGTTGAGTAAATGATTCGGCTAAGCATGAAAGGCTAGAAAGTTAAATGAAAATCACTTTACGAGCCTTGGGACAAAAGTGTAAATATAATAAAGTTTAGGGGCAAAATGGTAATTTTGCTAAAGTATGAGATAAGGGTCAATTTAGTCAATGTGTGTATTGAACGGGTTGATTTATCATTTTAGATCAAGAAAGACGAAGCCTGGATCATAACCGAGGCAAGGGCAAGGTAGAGGACTAAATTGCATATCTCCATACTTTTTGAGTACCGAGGTAAGTTTACGTATGAACGATGCATTTATGCGTATACATTGTTAATGCTAGCTAATGTGTATCATGATTGAGAACCTATTCGATTCTAGTGGAATGAATGAGATAGTAGTTATGAATGGATGAATGTATTACAAAATAGACATGTGAATGTGTAGTGATAATGCTTGATAGTGGGCTAAGTGCGATACCACCTTGATACTTAACAATGATGGGCTGTGTGCGATACTATTGTTAAGCATATTATTTAGTGAGCTATGTGCGAAATCACTATAATTATCCTTTGTGGTAGGCTAAGTGCGATACTACCTTATGATCTGATTGTGGTGGGCTTAGTGCGAAACCACCGAGCAATTTAGCTGTGTGGATGTATTATTGAGAAATAATGATGTGTTGTATTTTGAGTAAATATGATATTGAGTGCAGGGGTGCAAGTCAATGATTATGAGTATGTGACTCATGATGTGTTGGAGATGTGGTAAGCAATAGAAAGAGTAAGCATAGTAGTGGATGTGAATTACATATGTTAGTATAATGCTATTTGTTGTTTAGCTTATACTAGAATGCTTAAATTGTTTATGTGTAAACTTACTAAGCTCAAAGCTTACTCCTTTCTTTTCCCTTGTCTTATAGAGAACAAGGATTGAATCGTGATACGCGGATTAATCGGAAGATCGCCCACACTATCAGCACACTCTGGTACATTGGACTTAATGTTTCGTATATGGCATGTATAGAGGCTAGACACGTTAGGGTAATTTGTTGTTTTGGCTAAGATGTGTTGGCCTTTAGATGGATAATCTATTTTCTATAATGCCATAGTTGATGGCTACATTATTATATGAAAAGATCTATTTATCCATGTAAGATTATGTTCATTATGAGTTGGTTATGGATGTGTTGAATGAGTACTTGTTGTGTATGCTAGAGGGGTGAGAAGGGCATGACAAATAGCTTTGTTCTTGTCCATGTGGGTAGACATACGGTCGTGTGTCTAGGCCATGTGTGACACACGGTTAGCCCATGGGCGTGTGACTTGGCCGTGTGTCCCCTGCATGTTAGCATTTTAAGTCAGAATAGACCACGGACTAGCCAGACGGGCGTTTGCCTAGGCCGTGTAAAGTGGTCATTGTTCACCATGGGTGGAGAACACGGGCGTGTCCAGGCCGTGTGAATTTAGTTAGTGTCGACCACGGGTTGAAGACATGGGCATGTCTTGAGGGCACACGGGCGTGTCCCATTCCACATGGGCGTTTGACCCTTGTCTAAGTGAAAGAAATTTTAAGTTTGATAAAGTTTCGGTAGAGCCTCAGAAGCTCTCGTATGTATGTTTAAGACCTCGTAGGTCCTTAATGAGGTAGTTGTGGTAGCTATTGAGAGTAGTAACGTTGAGCCTAAGTGGCGATCAAGTGGTTTTAACTCGGTAATGCCTCGAGCCCGGTTCCGGTGTAGAATACGGGTAAGGGGTGTTACAAATACCCAGTTGCCTATGACTGATGATGGTTCGGTCATAGCAGAGTTAAGAGCTAGACCAATGTTTCTGCAAGAGATTTGTAAAGCTCAGAAAAGTGATAAAGAGTTACAAGACAAGATAACTCAGTGCGAGACGGGTATTGAATCAGATTTTCAGATTGGTACCAACGGTTATTTGATGTTCCAAGAGAGGATCTGTGTACCTAAGGATGAAGAGCTTATTCAGAAGATTTTGCAAGAGGCCCATAGTAGTTGTTTGTCTATCCATCCGGGTAGTTTGAGAATGTATAATTACTTGAAGAAAATGTATTGGTGGTCGGGAATGAAAAGAGACATCTCAGAGTTTGTCTCTAAGTGTTTAATTTGTCAGCAAGTGAAAGCCGAACACCAAGTACCTTCGGGTTTACTTCAGCCTGTGATGGTTCCCGAGTGGAAATGGGACTGTAGTACCATGGATTTTATGTCTGGATTGCCATTGATGCCAAAGAAGAAAGATGTTGTATGGGTTGTGGTTGATAGGCTAATTGAGTCGGCTCATTTTATACCGGTGCGTACCAATTATCCACTTGAGAAATTGGCCGATTTGTATGTTTCTGAAATTGTGAGGCTTCACGGGGTACCTTTACCGATCATTTCAGATAGAGATCCGAGGTTCACATCACGATTTTGGATAAAGTTGCAAGAAGCGTTAGGGAATGGCTGAATTTTAATCGCTTTCCACCCGCAAACTGACGGTCAGTCGGAAAGAGTAATTCAAATTCTTGAAGATATGTTGCGGTGTTGTGTTCTTGAGTTTCAAGGCAGTTGGGAAAGGTACTTACCGTTGGTAGAGTTTGCCTACAACAATAGTTATCAGTCGAGTTTGAAAATGGCGCCTTATGAGGCTTTGTATGGGCGTAAGTGCCGAACGCCCTTGTATTGGACCAAACTTAGAGAAAATCAGATTCACGGGGTTGACTTAGTTAAAGAAACTGAAGAAAAAGTTAAGGTGATTCGTGATTGTTTGAAGGCAGCTTCGGATAGACAGAAATCCTACGCGGATTTGAAATGGAAAGAAATTGAGTTTCAAGTCGGTGATAAGGTGTTTTTGAAGGTATCCCCGTGGAAGAAAGTCCTCAAATTCGGCAGGAAAGACAAATTAAGTCCACGTTTTATTGGACCATATGAGGTGACTGAGAGAATTGGACCGGAAGCATACCGATTAGCTTTACCGTCCGAGTTAGAGAAGATCCATGATGTTTTCCATGTGTCTATGTTGCACCGTCTGACCCTTCACACGTTATTTCACCAGTAGAGGTTGAAATTCGACTGGATATGACCTATGGTGAAGAGTCAGTTAAGATTTTAGATCGAGAGGTCAAGCAATTGAGAAATAAAAGTATAGCACTCGTGAAATTACTATGGGATAAACATGGGGTTGAAGAGGCCACATGGGAGCCCGAGGAGACTATAAGAGATCAATAACCAAACATTTTTAACGGTAAGATTTTCGGGGACGAAAATCCCTAAGGGGGGAAATTATAACAGCCCAAATTTGGGCCTAGTCGTAACAGTGGTTTCGGAACCACTAATCTGAGGCCGGAGAAATTATTTTTTAATATTATTTTATGTGTTATAGCATGATTATATGAGTACATGAAAATTTTGGTGAATTAATTTTACTGATTACTTGCTTAATTTCGAAAAAGGACTAAATAGCATAAAGTACGAAAGTTTTGTTCTACAAGCTAAAGGTGTTAAATAGCTATGGATCACTAAAGTAGAGGTCCTTATTGAGTAAATAGACCAATAAAATTATGGTGGCTGGAGATGGAATTTTTAATTGGAGACAAAGTCATAAAAATGGTCAAAATTAGGTGACATTAGGTGACTTGTTTAATAAAAAAATAAAACAAAAAGAAAGGAGGCTATCATCTTCTCTTCACCACCGAAATTTTCAGCAAAAAAAGGGGGTTTTGATAGCTCAAATTTCAGCCAAGCTTTTCTCTTGCAAGTAAGTGATTTTGGTGGTTGTTTTTGTTATTTTTTTGTGTTTTTGGAACCCCTATAGCTTAATCTAGCTAATGAGGGGACTATTTTGCAAAATGGTTGAGAGTCTAGGGTCTTGCCATGAGAGTATTTATATTGTTTGCTGAATTTTTATGAAAGAATATGAAACTTGGTTGTTTAATAAACAACTTTTGTGGAAGGATTTTTCATGAAAACACCTAAAATGGACCCTTTTGAAAATCTTATAAAATAGGTAGTAAATGTGTGAAATAATTGGATTTATGAGTTGCTATAAGCTTAAAATAGATTCGGCTAGGCTTGGTTAATGAGGAAATTTGATGAAAATCGTTTTACGAGCCTAAGGGAAAAACGGTAATTTTGCCAAAGTAGGAATTTTGGAATGTCTATATTAATGTGGTGATTTAATGAGGGAATTTTATCATTATAGATCAAGAAAAACAGGAT
This sequence comes from Gossypium sturtianum, assembly GCA_025698515.1. NCBI lineage: Eukaryota > Viridiplantae > Streptophyta > Magnoliopsida > Malvales > Malvaceae > Gossypium > Gossypium sturtianum. The sequence goes on along the minus strand of CM046954.1, from coordinate 95,261,318 downwards.
CCGGACTTAGACAGGGGGAAAACCAAGCTATTGGACTAAATCGAACTAGTCGCCCATATTTTGTATACCGAGGTAAGTTGTACGTAAATAATACAACTATATTGTTATTTTGCATTAAACAATTGATATTGCATAAAATGTTTGATTATTGTTATGAATATGCATGACGAAATTTGAGGTGGTATACTCCCGGTTGAACCTTAGGAATAGATCAGATATCCATGCCATGACATTAGGGATATATAGAGCCAGTGTAAGACCATGTCTAGGACATGGCATCGGCATTGATATGAGAGCCAGTGTAAGACCATGTCTGGGACATGGCATCGGCCACATTATGAGAGCCAGTGTAAGACCATGTCTGGGACATGGCATCGGCATTGAGACGAGAGCTAGTGTAAGACCATGTCTAGGACATGGCATCGGCCTCGACATGTGAGCCAGTGTAAGACCATGTCTGGGACATGGCATCGACATTTTACCCTCTTGTGTGAGGCTTATCGGATATCCTTTAGTATTCTAAATGGTTCCACGAGTTATTTAAGCTTATGATAAAGATATGAAAGGATATAATCATGTTGTGTTTAACATCCCGATTTAGGGCCTAGTCGGAATAGTGGTGCGAGACCACAAGTCCGAGGTTTATAATGAGTTTTTGAAGTTTATGCTATGTTTGCATGCTAATGTGAAAGTTTCATGAAGCAATTTTGTGAAATTTCGGTTGAATTGTCCAAAAGGCACTAAATTGCAAAAGTTGCAAAATGTGAGATTCTAGAAGCTATTTGTGTGAAATAGCTTTAGAATATTAATTAGAGGTCCTTAAATAGCAATTTCCCAATTTTTAAATTTTGGACAAAATTAGGCATGGATGAGTTAAAATAGAAAGATTGTCAAAAAGGGCATTTTGGTCATTTGATAATTAAATGTTTTAAATGGGAAAAGATGATAGAAATTCATTCAGCTTCTTCTCCAAGGCTGCCAAAAATTCAAAGAGCCATTGTTAGGGTTCTTCAAATTTTTCAATCTTGCTTGTAAGTGCAACCAAGCCCCGTTTTTGATATTCTTCGTATTTTTGAAGTCCTAGTAGCATGAGAAAGCTATTTTTAGCTATACGTTGAGCTAAGATGGATGTTCAAAAATGTACCCATGTATGACATGCATGTATTTTGATGTTTTATGGAAGAATATGAAAGCTTGATGTAGTAGAAACATCTTTTGCTAAGTGATTTTCCATGAAAATGCATGTAGGGACTTGTGTGTGAAAGTCTTGAGATTGGTCATACATGTATGATTTAGTGAGAATTGATGATAGCTTTAGTTGAGTAAATGGTTCGGCTAAGCATGAAAGGCTAGAAAGTTGAATAAAAATCACTTTACGAGCCTTGGGGCAAAAGTGTGAATATGAGAAAGTTAGGGGCAAAATAGTAATTTTGCTAAAGTATGAGATAAAGGTCAATTTAGTCAAAGTGTGTATTGAATAAGTTGATTTATTCATTATAGATCAAGAAAGATGAAGCCCGGATCGAAACCGAGGCAAGAGCAAGGTGGTGGACTAAATTGCACATCTCTATACTTTTGAGTGCCGGGGTAAGTTTATGCGTAAACAATGCATTCATACTTACAATTTTGTTAATGCTAGCTAGTGTGTAGCATGATTGAGAATGATTAAGAACCCATGTGGAATGAATGTGGTAGAAATTGTGAATGGATGTATGATTAAGTAGATATGTGGATGTGTAGTGATAATGCTAAATGGTGGGCTAAGTGCAGTACCATCCTAAGGCATAACGACGATGAGCTGGCTAGGTGCGATGCTATCATTAAGTATATTGTCTAGTGGGCTATGTGCAAAACCACTACAATTACCTTTGTGGTAGGCTAAGTGCGATACTACCTTATTAATTGATTGTGGTGGGCTAAGTGCAAAACCATCGAAACATTAGCTGTGTGGATTAGCTGTGTGGATTAGCTGTGTGGATGTATTATCGAGAAATAATGATATATTGTAAATTGTGTAAATGTGATATTGAATGCAGGGATGCATGTCAATGGTTATGAGTATGTGACTCATGATGTGTTGAAAAAGTGGTAAGGGATAGAAAGAGTAAGCATAGTTGTACATTACATGTTGGTATAATGCTAATTGTTGTTTAGCTTATACTATGATGCTTAATTGTTTATGTGTAAACTTACTAAGCTCAAAGCTTACTCCCCTTCTTTTCCCTTGTCTTATAGAGCAAAAGTGTTGAATCGAGATACATGGATCAATTGGAAGATTGCCCACATTATCAGCACACTCTGGTACACGAGACTCAATGTTTTGTAAATGGCATGTATAGGGGCTAGATGAGTTAGTGAATTTTGTTGTAAATGGCTAAGACGTGCTGGCTTTTAGAAGGATAATCTATTTTGTATAATGCCATAGTTGTTGGCTACTTTTTTATATGAAAAGATGTAGTTATCCATGTGAGATTGTAAGACTATGAGTTGGTTATTGATGTGTTGAATGAGTACTTGTTGTGTATGATTGAGGGGTGAAAAGAACTTGGCAAATAGCTTTATTCTTGTCCATGTGGGTAGACACAAGGGCGTGTGTCTAGGCCATGTGTGACACACGATCAGCCCATGGGCGTGTGACTTGGCCGTGTGTCTGATCACTGTGATTTGTCAAAGTTTTAAAATTTATAAAGAGAATGATCAAACCTGGAAACTAACTATGACAACGATTTGAGGCAAGCACACCTATCGAACAGTAGTTAGTTAAGGCAAGACCGGATTGTCGAACCCAAAGGAACTAAAAGTACTAATACTAACTTTGTAACATCCCAAAAACGGGGCTATTTGGAAATGAATTATTTTTCTTATGTATGAACTGCTGTGTCATTATTTATGGAATAATAATGGTCAAGTTAAGGCTTTGTGTTGGCTCGATTTGGTAGGAAATTTTAGTTTTTAACTTTTAAAAGAAGGGAGCCTTGGTAAGTGGTGTTATAAGAATAAATGTGGGTATTATTAACACTAATTAGGCCTTGGTAAAGTGGCAAAAAGAAGCCCACTTAAGAGCTACATGTGACGCCACATTAAGGGGGGGAAGGAGAGCCTTGGTTGAGTCACAAGGATCCCTCCTTTTTGCATTTTGGATGGGCTGGCACTTGTGGAGAGTTTTTTCTCCTCAAATTCTTTTTATTTTGGATAATAAAGGGGTTTTATTAAGGGATAATTTAAGCATTTTAAATTAGATTTAATTTGCTTAAACCTTTTGATAATACAAGAGATATGATAATTGCATCAAGGATATTATTTAAATTAAAAGGGATTATTAGGTGATTAATTCAAAATTATTTGATAAAAGGGAATTAATTCAAATTAGTTTGAATTAATTTAAATGGGTGGCCTAGAGAAAAACTAGGTGATGGCCGAATGTGGGACTCCTTGGTGAAGAGGAGTGGACGGCTAGGAGTTGAACTCCTTGTTGCCTAGGTTGGACGGCAAGCTTGAAGGGGGAGGCCGAATGCTTATAAAAACCCCACCCTAGCTCATTGTTTTGGTTTTTTCCATTCTTGCTAAGTTGCCGAAAAACCCTAACCCCTCTCCCTTGTGTTCTTTTATTTTCCTTGTTCTCTCAAACCCTTGGCCGAAACACTCTCTACTTCTCTTAGCCGAATTCCCTAGCCCTCTTTTGCTCTTGCGTTTTCACCATTCTCTCAAGCTTTCAAGCCGAATCTTCTACCACCTTTCTCCCCTATTATTTTCTTTCCCCTTGGCCGATTATGCTCTAGTGGTATACCGAAAACTCTCTTCCTCTACTCTATGGTCTTGGCCGAATACTAAGGGTGACCCAAGTCTCTCTGGGATTCTTCTTCCAATCGGTTGAGAAGGTAAGGGGTTCTAACCGAATGTTTAGTGATTCACTCTTATGATCTATCGATTTGGACTTAAGGGAAAGCCGAAATTCGGCATAAGCTAATGATGGGCTAATCTTGTTGGTTGAAGCCGATTTCACCTAGGACTTCGGGATCTCCACGCGGTAGGTTGAATCCTCCAAACCTATAGCAATCGATTTTGGGGTAAGTAATGGTAAGGATCTATGAATTTAGTTAATATTCGTTTTAAGCCGAAGGCTACTAATAGTTGCCGATTTCAGGGAAGTAAAATCATTCAGAGTATAGTAATTTGGGTACTAAGGCACTCGGGTAAGGATTAGGGTTCAAAAAGAGAACCCTTTTAAATATTTGGTTTGGCCGAATAGGCCATAGTACTAACTCCCATGTTTGGCCGAATATAGGAACAAGTGGATCTTGGGAGGCCGATTTCTTTAATCCTCGGGATTAGACTCCTCGTTGGTGACAGGTGTGTACATACACACGTATAATGGTTAATAAAGTGTATTAAGTGTATGTTATGTGTAAATCTGCTTTATGTAGATACGGCTTTAGTGCCTTAATGGTACAAGCGAGGATAGGTAAGTCTCTATTTGTATGAGATTGATGATAATGCTTTTGGGAAGCATGGATTGTTTGATACATGTGATATATGTATGTTCTGTTTTTAACTACTTGACATGGGTTGATGAGAGAGAGGGCGGTGATATTGTGTCGACGAGCACCGGTGCTTTGGTAGCACACTCGTGACTATATGTCACGGAGGTTTGGTACCTCCAGAGGTTTGGTACCTCATAGCGACTTGTCCACGTGGTTAACACCACCGTGGGTTGGCCCCACTTGAGATATGGGATCGTGCGCGGTGATTTGGTATCACACGATGGGTTGGCCCCATCACCCGATTTGTGTCTACGGACACCGGTGCTTTGGTAGCACATTGTGACTATATGTCACCGGTGGTTTGGCACCACCAGTGTTTTGGTAACACATCGTGACTACGGTCACCAGTGGTTTGGTACCACATGGGGTAGGCAAAGGTGTTTGGTTGGTTAGGTTGGGTACACGATACTTTGCTTAATTAACTGTTATATGTTGTGTATGAAATGTTGTATTAACCAAGGGAAGGGTTACATCTCGAGTCTTGGTGACTCACCTTCTCCTTTAACATTTTTTGGTGACTCGTAGATGGCGGTGGAGGCCAGGTTGGACTCGAGGTGGCCATGCAGTGGATTCAAATTTATAGAACTTTAAATTCCTTTATTTTTACTTGGGTTGTAATAAGGCCTCCTTAAACTACATTGGTGTTATTTTCTTTTATGTTGGATATTTGCTTTAAACTATATTATTAAATTGAACTAAAAGTCACACGTTTTCTTAAATTAACACGAAAATGCTTTTTCGTGCCATCTAGCACACTTGAAAGCTGGTATAACAATTGGACTTAATTAAGATTCCAAATTAAACCTAAGGGTAGCTTTGACAAGACAACCGAAAACGAGGGGTTTTCAATGAAAATTTAATGTTTTTGAAATGGTGTTCACAAGGTTTTACTCGGTAGCAAGTCAAATTCGATTCGTAGTGTTTGGGCCGGGTTTGGGTTGTTACAGACTAATATCGAGCCAGTTCAAAGCTGGGTGTGGGGCCCAAGGCCCAAAAATGTTTTTGGTAGGCCTTATGGTGTGATTTCAGGTTTTTAAGCGGCATGGCCGAGAGTCTCCGCATGCCGATCCGCCCTGTAAGTACATTTAAACCTTTTCGTGAATTATATTACGTAGAAGGGTAGGAAGCATGGAACGTAGATAGACTTATAGGACTTGGACCCTAAGGCTAGATTACTCAAACACAATGAAGCATAAGACTTAAAGAACTAAACCAACCTATGACTTAGTCAATGAGCTAGGGTGTGGTAAACCCCAGACGCATGTCTAGGATTGGATCGGGAAGAGCACGGTATTTAAGCGGTCTTCGTGACTCACCTCCTCTTCGCGGGTATCCTACAGTGCGTAGCCAGTTCACCCTAACTCGGAGGGCTCTCGGTGGTGTGGTAACCTCTGTGCGCATGTCTAGAAAGGTTCGGTGAGAGCTTGGTATTTAAGCGGTCGCGTGACCCACCTCCTCTTCACTTGAATTACGCACAGTGCGTAGCTTTGGTTCACCACGATCGGGAAGGCTCGGTCATAGGCTAAAAACAATGATTAAAACCCAAAAAGGGAATTAGCCTTGTTTTTCAAAATAGAACGAGACAACAAGCCCTAATGTTTTCAAAACTTATCCAATAACCCTATTAAACCCTAGAACACTAGGTATACAATGTTTTTCTCGGAAAACTTGACTTGTGGAAAATTACTGAAATACCCTTAGGAGTAAAATTACCAAAATGCCCACGACCCATAAAATATTAAATCGTCGGTTTTGCTTAAAAATTTCAACTATTTTATCAAATATCAAGTAGATTAGCTTTGGAAATCATCAGCAAAATATTTTGGTTTTGAAAAATTACGAAAATACCCCCAGTAGGAAAAAGACGAAAATACCCCTGGGTTAGAAATGGGCAGAAATGTCCGATGAGTGAATAGGTATGGAAAGTATTAAGGAATGGATGCATGGACTTCTTTGTGTGAACTAGGATAGGAAACTGAAACATTGTTTGCTCGAAAGAATCTACGATTAAACCTCATCCATAAAACTTCTTCGCGAGTAATAAAGTGAAACAAATGCTAACGCATAAAATTTTTCTTAATCAGATTAAAAGCGCGGTAGATAGAATGAGTTCTAGAGGACGTGGGACGCCGTGGACGTGGTAGGGGTAGGATGGCCGGTGTGCGAACCCGTCAGTCGGGACAAGGTTGAGAAAATGAGGTACCATCGCCACCACCACCTCCTACTTTTAGAGTGAGGAGCCGGGAGCGGCACGGTGGCGAGTCGGTATCGCAAGTCGTGTTGCGAGTTTTGGAGATGGTGGTGGGGCGGTGGAAATGTTGGAGCTCGGAAATCTGTTCCCGAGCGACTCCGATCTAACGGAGCGGAGGTATTCCGAGGTGTGTCAGGAGTGGCACCTAGTGCAGCGGAATATTGGCTAGAGTCAACCGAAAGAATCATGGATGACCTTGACTTTGACCGAGGAGGAAAAAGCGAAAGGCGGTGTCGCCTCGAAGGATGAAGCATATCGATGGTGGCTAACGGTTCGAGATGGGGCTACAGCAGATGATTTGACTTGGGAGTATTTCAGAACCGCCATCGAGAGAAAAAGTATGTGGGCATTAGCTACACCGACGCCTTGCAGCAGAGAAAGGCTTTTCTCGGGATTAGTTCAAGGAACTAAGTCCGTGTCGGAATATGAGGCGGAATTTCTAAGGTGAGTAGATATGCGAGAGGCATCGTGCTCACGAACATGAGCGCTGTGTCCGCTTTGAGGACGGACTCAGAGATGATTTAAGGTTACCGATTGCCCCACGCGAGTTCGTGAGTTCTCATCTCTAGTGGAGAAGGCTAAGGTAGCCGGAAGGAATCAAGGAGGTCGTGAGGCGGAACTATAGTAAGAACAATCGAAGAGAAGTTTTGGGTCATTTGGATCAAGCGGGAGTGCTCGAGGAAAAGGCTAGGCCAAGTGGGCCCAATCAGCAGCGCAAGGCCCACAACCGCTAATCAGAGGCCGACTCGGTGCAATTTGTGGAAAGACCCATTGGGAGGATGTTGGACTGGTGACAAAGGATGCTTTGAGTGTGGATCTTTGGAGCATCGCGTCGAGAGATTGTCCCCAAAAACTAGCTAAGAAACGACGGAGGGTCGAACCGTGCTCAAGATAGGAATGTAGGACCACGGAGGGTCGTGGTAATGGTAGAGGAAACAACGGTCCTAACCGAGGTCGTGGAACTCAAGGCGAGAGGTTCAGCAACACGCAGGCTAGGCGGACTGGCTTAGTTTACGCAGCGAGGTGTCGCGAGGAAGGTGACGCACCGGATGTTATAACCCGATGACGTTTCTAATTTTCGGTTTCCCTTATGTTGCATTGATTGATGTGGGCTCGACGCACTCGTACATTGCTAGTAGTGTGGTAGGAACTATGGACCTAAACTCAAAGCGCTTCTAGGAGATGACCGTAGTTAGCCCCTTAGGTCACTCCGTAGTCGTAGATAGACTTTATAGAGGCGTGCACCCTAGAACTTCAAGGGGTAGTATTTGTAGTCGATCTAATGGAACTACCGTTTGGGGAGTTCGATTTGATCCTCGGTATGGATTGGTTGGTTAAGTACCAAGCAAGGTTGGGCTCTTGCGCGCCAAGCGCATGGTTCTTAAGACGGCGGAAGGTGATGAAGTGGTTATGATAGGAGATAGGAGGAATTACCTATCCAGCGTAGTGACCGCCTTGAAGGCGGAAAGGATGGTCAAGAAGGGTTGTGAGGCGTATTTGGTTCAAATCGTGCTTTGGAAACTAAGGAGTTAGTAATTGAAAAGGTCCGAACGGTTGGGGAATTTGCTGATGTATTCCCAGAAGAACTTCCGGGATTGCCTCCGGATCGAGAAGTCGAATTCGGTATAGACTTGCTACCTGGAACGGCACCTGTGTCCATAGCACCATACCGAATGGCACCAAAGGAATTGGTGGAGCTAAAGGCTCAAATTCAGGAGCTCTTGGATAGAGGGTTTATACGACCAAGTATATCTCCGGGGGGCGCGCTGTGTGTTGTTTGTCAAGAAGAAGGGCGGTTCTATGCGGATGTGCATCGACTACCGTCAGTTGAACAAGTTAACGATCAAGAACAAGTATCCGTTGCCTCGGATTGACGACTTGTTCGATCAACTGAAGGGTGCCTCGGTGTTTTCGAAGATAGACCTTAGGTCGGGTTATCACCAATTAAAGGTGAAAGAGGTTGATGTTCACAAAACGGCATTCGAACTCGGTATGGGCATTTCGAGTTCTTGGTAATGCCATTCGGGTTGACCAATGCACCCACGCGGCATTCATGGACTGATGAATAGAGTATTCCAACAAGACTTGGACCGGTTTCGTGCGTGGTGTTTATAGACGACATATTGGTTTATTCAAAGACGAGAAGAGGAGCATGACAAGCATTTACGGATAGTTACGCAAGTATTGAGGGGAAGCAATTATATGCCAAATTCGGTAAGTGTGAATTTTGGCTTAGGAAGTGGCTTTCTTAGGGCATGTAGTATCGGTGAAGGAATTAGAGTAGACCCTCGCAAGATTGAGGCAAGATTAGAGTGGAAACCACCTAAGACGGTGGTTGAAATACGAAGTTTTCTCGGGTTTAGCAGGATACTATCGGAGATTCGTGGAAGGATTCTCTCTAATAGCAGCGTAGATTAACTAAGTTGCTAAGGAAAGGTGTCCCATTTGTATGGACTTAAAAAAGCGACAAGAAAGCTTTGATAAGTTAAGGAAGATTTTGACGGAAGCTCGGTTTTGGTGCAAACAAGCGAGGAAGTTATTCACGATCTATTGTGATGCATCTCACACCGGTTTGGGATGTGTGTTGATGCAGGATGGGAAGGTAGTAGCCTATGCATCCCGTCAATTAAGATCGCATGAGGTTAACTACCCAACTCACGACTTAGAGTTAGCGGCGTGCGTCTTCGCTCACGAAGATATGGAGACATTACGTATGGAGAGAAGTCGATGGTCTACACGGATCACAAAAGCTTGAGGTATCTTCGACTCGAAGGATCTCGAATACGAGACAGCGTCGGTGGATTGAACTACTAAAGGACTACGATTGTTCAATCGAGTACCATCCGGTAAGGCTAATGTGGTAGCCGACGCATTGAGCCGGAAGCGTAACGGACTTAAGAGCAATGTTAAGCTCGGTTAAGTGCGTATGGTGATGGGAGTCTTTTGGCGAGAACTTCAAGTAAAGCCGACTTGGATTGAGGAGATTAAAGAAAAGCGAGTTAGTGGATGAAGGCTTGAGCTCTAAGAGGGTACAAGTTCAAGGCGGTGGATTGGAAGGGTGCTGATCTGTCTATTGATGGAGTGCTTTGTTTTCAGGACGAGTATGTATGCCAAAAGATACAGATTTAAGGCGTAAAATTCTCCAAGATGCACATAGCAGCCCATACGCTATGCATCCTGGAGGAAGCAAGATGTATGGAGATTTGCGGAAAGCAGATTACGTGGCACAGGATGAAGCGTGAGATAACGGAGTTCGTAGGGAAGTGTCGACGTGTCGTGAGGTTAAGGTGAACATCGGTCACCATCGGGACTACTTCAACCAATAAAGATCCTCAATGGAAATGGGAGAGGATCACCATGGATTTTGTTAGTGGGCTACCCTCACGCCCACCAAGAAGGATGCGATGCAGGTAATTGTGGATCGCCTAACTAAATCAGCTCACTTCATGCCGGTGAGAATGGATTATTCACTCCGAAGCTAGCGGTTGTATGTGGGCTGAGATAGTCGATTGCATGGTGTGCCAATGTCGATTATCTCGGATAGGGATCCCGATTCACGTCAAGGTTTTGGAAAGCATTGCATCAAGCTTTGGGTACACGGTTAGATTTCAGTACGGCTTTCCATCCATAGTCTGACGGACAGTCGGAAAGGGTGATACAGATTTTAGAGGACATGCTAAGAGGCTGTGTCTTGGATTTTAGTGGTAGTTGGGAGGAGTACCTACCATTAGCGAGTCGCCTATAACAATAGTTATCAAGCGAGTATCCAAATGGCTCCATACGAGGCTCTATATGGACGAAAGTGTCGTACTCCTACATGTTGGACGGAGTTGGGAGAAAGACAAGTTCTAGGTCCAGAGTTGGTAACCGAGACGGAAGACAAAGTCAAGGTGATTCGGTCTCGTCTCAAGGAAGCATCGGATAGGCGAAGTCTTATGCCGATCTCAAACGCAAGGAAATGGAGTATCTTTGTGGGAGACAAAGTCTTTACGAAAGTGTCGCCTTGGAAAAAGGTGTTGAGATTTGGACGGAAAGGGAAGCCGAGCCCAAGGTTCATTGGGCCATATCTTTGTTGTGAAGCGAGTGGGACCGGTAGCTTATCGGCCTAGAGTTCTTGCGGCAGAACCGAGTCGATTCATGACGTATTCCATGTATCAATCTTTGAGGCGGTATCGGTCAGATCCTTCGCACGTTGTGCCAGTAGCAGAGATTGAGGTGAACACGGATTTATCTTTTGAGGAAGAACCGGTTCAGATTGTAGACCGAGATGTGAAAGTCCTACGTAGGAAGGCAGTGCCTTTAGTAAAAGTGTTATGGCGGAACCACGGAGTGGAAGAAGCTACGTGGGAGCCCGAGGAGGTGATGCGGCAGCAATACCCCCATCTCTTTTGATCAAGGAATTTCGAGGACGAAATTTATTTTAAGGGGGGTAGAACTGTAACATCCCAAAAACGGGGCTATTTGGAAATGAATTATTTTTCTTATGTATGAACTGCTGTGTCATTATTTATGGAATAATAATGGTCAAGTTAAGGCTTTGTGTTGGCTCGATTTGGTAGGAAATTTTAGTTTTTAACTTTTAAAAGAAGGGAGCCTTGGTAAGTGGTGTTATAAGAATAAATGTGGGTATTATTAACACTAATTAGGCCTTGGTAAAGTGGCAAAAGAAGCCCACTTAAGAGCTACATGTGACGCCACATTAAGGGGAAGGGAGAGCCTTGGTTGAGTCACAAGGATCCCTCCTTTTTGCATTTTGGATGGATTGGCACTTGTGGAGAGTTTTCTCTCCTCAAATTCTTTTTATTTTGGATAATAAAGGGTTTTTATTAAGGGATAATTTAAGCATTTTAAATTAGATTTAATTTGCTTAAACCTTTTGATAATACAAGAGATATGATAATTGCATCAAGGATATTATTTAAATTAAAAGGGATTATTAGGTGATTAATTCAAAATTATTTGATAAAGGGAATTAATTCAAATTAGTTTGAATTAATTTAAATGGGTGGCCTAGAGAAAAACTAGGTGATGGCGAATGTGGGACTCCTTGGTGAAGAGGAGTGGACGGCTAGGAGTTGAACTCCTTGTTGCCTAGGTTGGACTGGCAAGCTTGAAGGGGGAGGCCGAATGCTTATAAAAACCCCACCCTAGCTCATTGTTTTGGTTTTTTCCATTCTTGCTAAGTCTGCCGAAAAACCCTAACCCCTCTCCCTTGTGTTCTTTTATTTTCCTTGTTCTCTCAAACCCTTGGTCGAAACACTCTCTACTTCTCTTAGCCGAATTCCCTAGCCCTCTTTTGCTCTTATGTTTTCACCATTCTCTCAAGCTTTCAAGCCGAATCTTCTACCACCTTTCTCCCCTATTATTTTCTTTCCCTGGCCGATTATGCTCTAGTGGTATACCGAAAACTCTCTTCCTCTACTCTATGGTCTTGGCCGAATACTAAGGGTGACCCAAGTCTCTCTCGGGATTCTTCTTCCAATCGGTTGAGAAGGTAAGGGGTTCTAACCGAATGTTTAGTGATTCACTCTTATGATCTATCGATTTGGACTTAAGGAAAGCCAAATTCGGCATAAGCTAATGATGGGCTAATCTTGTTGGTTGAAGCCGATTTCACCTAGGACTTCGGGATCTCCACGCGGTAGGTTGAATCCTCCAAACCTATAGCAATCGATTTTGGGGTAAGTAATGGTAAGGATCTATGAATTTAGTTAATATTCGTTTAAGCGAAGGCTACTAATAGTTGCCGATTTCAGGAAGTAAAATCATTGAGTATAGTAATTTGGGTACTAAGGCACTCGGGTAAGGATTAGGGTTCAAAAAGAGAACCCTTTTAAATATTTGGTTTGGCCGAATAGGCCATAGTACTAACTCCCATGTTTGGCCGAATATAGGAACAAGTGGATCTTGGGAGGCCGATTTCTTTAATCCTCTGGATTAGACTCCTCGTTGGTGATGGTGTGTACATACACACGTATAATGGTTAATAAAGTGTATTAAGTGTATGTTATGTGTAAATCTGCTTTATGTAGATACGGCTTTAGTGCCTTAATGGTACAAGCGAGGATACCAGGTAAGTCTCTATTTGTATGAGATTGATGATAATGCTTTTGGGAAGCATGGATTGTTTGATACATGTGATATATGTATGTTCTGTTTTTAACTACTTGACATGGGTTGATGAGAGGAGGGGCGGTGATATTGTCTTGACGAGCACCGGTGCTTTGGTAGCACTGCTGTGACTATATGTCACCAGAGGTTTGGTACCTCCGGAGGTTTGGTACCTCATAGCGACTTGTCCCCGTGGTTAACACCACCGTGGGTTGGCCCCACTTGAGATATGGGATCGTGCGCCGGTGATTTGGTATCACACGATGGGTTGGCCCCATCACCCGATTTGTGTCTACGGACACCGGTGCTTTGGTAGCACATTGTGACTATATGTCACCGGTGGTTTGGCACCACCAGTGTTTTGGTAACACATCGTGACTACGGTCACCAAAGTGGTTTGGTACCACATGGGGTAGGCAAAGGTGTTTGGTTGGTTAGGTTGGGTACACGATACTTTGCTTAATTAACTGTTATATGTTGTGTATGAAATGTTGTATTAACCAAGGGAAGGGTTACATACTGAGTCTTGGTGACTCACCTTCTCCTTTAACATTTTTCAGGTGACTCGTAGATGGCGGTGGAGGAGCCGGTTGGACTCGAGGTGGCCATGCAGTGGATTCAAATTTATAGAACTTTAAATTCCTTTATTTTTACTTGGGTTGTAATAAGGCCTCCTTAAACTACATTGGTGTTATTTTCTTTTATGTTGGATATTTGCTTTAAACTATATTATTAAATTGAACTAAAAGTCACACGTTTTCTTAAATTAACACGAAAATGCTTTTTCGTGCCATCGGGCACACTTGAAACTGGTATAACAATTGGACTTAATTAAGATTCCAAATTAAACCTAAGGGTAGCTTTGACAAGACAACCGAAAACGAGGGGTTTTCAATGAAAATTTAATGTTTTTCGAAATGGTGTTCACAAGGTTTTACTCGGTAGCAAGTCAAATTCGGTCGTAGTGTTTGGGCCGGGTTTGGGTTGTTACAAACTTTCTTTTTATTATCTAGCCTTAAAATTAAAGTGAATTGTTTTAATATAAAATTAACTGACTACTAAACTAAAGATGCGAAGACAAAGAGAACGAAATTGGGGAAATACTTGTGGGAAAAAACAATTGATTAAGACAATATCCGAGGAAGAATTCACCTAGACTTCACTTGTTATTTAACTCTGAACCAGACGATTTATTCACTTGACTTGATCCGTAGGATTCCCTCATTTATATTAATACCTCTCTCGAGGCTACTAACGTCTAACCCTAGGTTGATTAACTGAAATATCTTTCTAATTAAAACCCCTAGAATTGCATTAACTCGATCTATGGACTCCCATATTAGGTTTGACCCTAATCTGACAGATTTTCGTCATCCTATCTCTAGGGTTGCGATCAACTCCGCTTAATTATGCTAGATCTACTGTTAGACAGGGTCTATTCCTCCTCTGCCTAAGTACATCAGTACTTGAATCAATATCCTGAAATATCAAAACAAGAATTAAGAACATATAATTAAGAACAAATCAAGTATTTATCATATAGTTCAGAAAACAATAACAAGATTCGTCTTAGGTTTCATCCCCCTCAGGTATTTGAGGGTTTAGTTCATAATGATAAAAGAAAACATCTCAGAAGAAAAGATAAAACAAAACATAAGAAAAACCCTAAAACCCCTGAAGGAATTGAAGAGAGATCCTCCGTCTTGAGTATGACTCCAGCTTCTTGAGATGAATCAACTGGCTTTCTTCGAGTAAATTCCCACAAATCTTCCCTTTCTGGCTCGGCTCCTTGGCCTAGCTGGATGCCCCTTGACAAAAGCCTTGGGCTCCCGTCGAACTCCCCCTTTTAGGTCATACTTAGGGTGTTTATATAGGCTTCGGAATATGTTACTTCACCTCTAAGTATCCTAATTTGAGTGAAATTCCTCTTGGTCATGGTAGGGACACGCCCTTGGCACACGCCCGTGTCAATCGTTGCCAGGCCCTGTTCGAGTCCATTAATGAGGCACGGCCATGTGGTCTTGGGCCTAGGTCGTGTCAATTTCGTGATTTGGCCCATTTGGTTCGTTTTAAGCCCGTTTTCTGTTCTTTTCATTCTCCGGTGCTTTCCTGAGTATAAAACATGAAAACAAAGGATTAAGAGCACCAAATTACATAATTCAAGGCTTAAATCATCCAAAAGCATGCTAAATGTGGGATTAAAATATGTTACTATTGCGGTTTATCAAATACCCCCACACTTAAGCTTTTGCTTGTCCTCAAGCAAAATTCTCAACTCATAATTAAAACAAACTTTCTCGATTCATAATATTCATCAATAGTGTTTCATCATAATTCAAAGATAATTCATACATGGATAATTCAACTCAAAAAGTCCTAAAGATTCAAACAATCTAAGTCATACATTTTGTAGCATGAAAACATAGGTGTTTCCCCTCATCTAAATAATTACCTCTGATTCAAAATCGACAAGGATTGATATCCTCACTAAAGATTCACTCAAATCACTCGAGGTGTTTAAGGTTCAAGAAAAGCACTCATAAGTCAAACATGAAAAGTTAATCCCATAGGCTTGCATGAAAATCAAATCTCCACCACTATAATATGAGATGATCCACAAATCAAAAGGTCTTTAACAGGGGTTGTAACGAGGCTTGGTTAAGGGTGTGGATAAAGGCTGAATTAGAAGGTCAGAATTGAGATTGACATGACAAATTACCTAACTAGAAACAACAAACTGAAAAAAATTACATCAATTGAAAACTCATAACACTAATAATAACACGAGCTTCTTCTAAAGATGTGAATTTAACTGTTTTGAGCTCATAGAACATAGAACTAATAATGAATATACTTCGTTTTTTTTAAGAACAAATCAAGTAAGTAATAATAATATAGAATTTAACAACTGATAAAGAAAATAGTTAAGTAACCGATCAAATCAAATCTCGATATAAGGGTAGTCAAAAGGAACGGTGATATCAAATACAAAGGGTTTTGGGTTGATATTAGTGGGTGAGTCAATAAAAAGGGTTGTTAGAATCAAAAGGGGTTCACTAGGGGTTAATTGTGAGGGTAGGCTTTTAGTGGAGTAAGTGGGTTAAAACCTAGGTGCCTTTATCATCTTAGTACATCAAATCAAAGGTGTGGTCTCGACATGTATAATTGATGCAAGTTCTAGAATAACAAATCAATGTTGACACACTCATAATCAATAAAGTGAGAAAGAAAAATAATATATGCTCTATAAGGCTCAAAATCTCACAAAAATTATGGGTTTTTGATGTCAACCTCGTAAATTTCAAACTTCAAAGTAATATTCAAATTTAGGTCGACAACCTAAAAAAAAATTATTCTGAGAAATAGACTTATCATGCTTGACTCTCTAGTATCTTAAAGTTTAATCATCAATGCACAATTAACTATGACTTAATCCAAAACATATCAATAAAAATCATAAATCATAGGAAATTTTATTCTAATCATAATATGAGAAACTTACTTTAAGAAACAAGGCATAATTCAGGATTAATATTGTTGACACCTCTTCCTACTTAAGAACAAGAACTAACTCAGGGATTTGAGAATAATGAAAAAAGTTAGGCACTTTTTAGGTTCACCCCCCCCCCCCCCGCACTTAAGATGTACATTGCCCTCAATTTACAAAGATAGATATAGATATAGAAATTCAAAAGATAGGGTTAGAGGTGAAACTCCCTGAATTTTTTTATGGGGTCACAATATTCGGGCTGCGTTGGAGGAAGACATTTCTGTAGGGGTGGATATTAGGGTCGTTGTGGCGTGATTCCCAAGCAGCCTGAAGAACCCAAGACTAAGAAACCAAAATAAAATAAATTAAATTAAGCAGAAGAGAAGTAAAGATAAGGAAAATAAAGGAGAAGAGTAACGAAGAAGAAAAATTAAATGGCCCCAAAGACCCTTGGCTTGTTGAATAATTGAAGCGGCCAGCATGAACTTATGTAGATCGATCTCCCACAGGGAGACTGTGCTTGGATCCTTCCGCTTCTTCGACATAGATGTGGAGGTCAAGGGTTTGGGGAAAGACTAAAGAAGAAAAGTATGGAAAGGTCTGAGAAAGAAAGGAAAAAGAAAATGGGATGGAAGAGATGGGAGGGGTGGGTGTTTTAAATAGAAATTTCAAGTCTGGTACGTTCCCACGCCCGTGTACCATGGGTGTGTTGGGTCACACGGCCGTGTCGCACGATCGTGTTATGCTTCTCTCGTTTCTCCCACGCCCATGTTCAGGTCACCACCCCCGTGTAGGATCAGACAGTGTCGACCATGGCCGCATCGCACGGTTGTGGCGAGTTAGTTGGAGCCCGTGTGACTTCCCTCAGTGTCGGCCACGGCCATATCACACGGCCGTGGCAATTTATAGTCGTCCGTGATCTGGGAATCTTTTGTCATTGGCTCGTACTACCTCTGCTATGTCAGTACGAAAATTCGTAGTGTCCACATGGCCACGGCCACGACCGTGTGCAAGGCCGTGTGGTATGAGAATCTGCACTTTGGTTAGTTTATCATTAAATGCTGAAAAGGAAAAATAAAAGTAAAAATAAAAATGTAAAAATTAGTGGAGTTAGTGCTCGGGTTGCCTCCCGAGAAGCGCTCGTTTATAGTCTTAAGCTAGACTTACCTCTCATTCGCATAATCAGGGTGGTTTGAAGAGTTGAACATCCTCTCTCATGCTATTTGTCCTATTATCAGTGTATAGTTCAAGTTGAGTAGTGTTTATTTTGAAAGTGCCAAATATAGGATTACTTACCTCAACTGTTCCGTATGGGAAAACTTTGATTACCCTAAAAGGGATTTCTTTGTCTGTATTAGGGTCAGGAGGAGATATTCGTGGGTCTGCTTTATCTAACAATACCTGATCTCCTATTTTGAAGTGATTTGTCGTTCCTATTAGCTCGTCTGGTGGTTCCCTCGGTTTTACTTTGTGTATTCCTAGTTTCTCCTTGAAATGTGTCTTCCACTCGTCTAGGTCATCAACTTGAACCCTTCGATCCTCATGAGTTATTGCCTTATTGTTATGAGGTGTAGGATCGGGTTCAGTTGTGTTCTTTCGTGGTGCTTCCTAAAAAGAAGGGTTAACCGAATGGTTATTGATAGAATGTACGTTCTCACCTTGTTTGCTCAATGTTCTAATCGAATCGAGAGCCTGAAGAGTGACTGTCTCGTCACCTACACAGAGTATGAGTTCACCTACGTCGACATCAATTTTAGTCCTGGCAGTTGCTAAAAAGGGCCTTCCTAGAATTAAAGGGATACTATTGTCCTCATCCATGTCTAAAACGACAAAGTCTACTGGGAATACGCATTTATCAATCTTTACTTAATCTTTACATAGACATCTTACATACCTTTGCCAACACATAGTAACTCACCAACCATGCTACTTAATCATTCAACTTTTCATTTCGATCAACCTTTGCTATTCTCTTGCTTATTTCGCACACTTAGTGCCAATTTGTAGACTTGACATACTTGTCATCGCACACTTAGTGCCAATACGTTAAATCGAGCTTATATCGGTATCGCACACACAGTGCCAATTCATTAAGCCAAAACTTCTATCAGCTCGCACACACAGTGCCAATCATTTCTACCCCGTTTCAAATTTCGCACACTTAGTGCTTTCTAATTCGATTCAGCACATAGCATTTCTAAGCTCGTAGTTATATAGATATTTATTCAATTCACATCACATAGAACATAAATTAATGACTTGTACTATATCCAAACTTACCTCGGACGTTTAACTATCGAAACGGTCGGTCAATCGAGCACTTTATCTTTGCCTCGATCTCGATCCGAACCTCTCCTCTCTTGGTCTATACACATTCAAATACAATCCATTCAATTACCAAATCATTTATTTTAGTCCAAAAACACATATTTGGGGCATTTTACAAAATAGCCCTCACATTTTCATCTTTCGACACTTTAGTCCCTAATTCACAAAATCATCAAATTCACATAATTTATTTCCACACAAGCCTAGCCGAATTTTCCTTGTTTTCATACAAGCCAACATATTTCATTTATTTCACATTTTAGTCCCTCAATTTACACTTTTCTCAATTTAACCCAAATTACTCAATTTCATCAAAACTTCCAATACAAACTATGTTAACCAACACTAAGCTTTCATTTTCCACCATCAAACATTCAAGAACTCACATGTCCATCAATGGTACATTTCAAAGACATCATCAATTCACAAAATTTAAACATGGGTTTGGAAGAGCACAAAGCAACGATTACGAAAACGTAGAAATTATCAAAAATCGATCAAAAATCATACCTCAATTGAGCTTAGCAAGTGCCAAAATTTCAAAAGCTTTTAAAACCCTTTTCTTTCTTCCACATTCGGTGTAAAAGATGAACAACTCCATGCATTTTCTCTTTAGGTTTTATTATTATTAACATAATATACATTTTACTATTTTATCCTTTATTATTAACATAATATAACACATGATAGTTGGTTATAATTGTCCAACTACCATCCACTCACTATATAATGGCTAAATTGCTTTATAAGGCCATTTCATTTAAAAGCCATAACACATAGATACTTCAACAATCAGCACACAGCTTTTACACTTTATGTGATTAAGTCCTTTCTCACAATTTGACACACAGTCGATAAAATTATCACACAAAATTTTCACATAGGCTATTTCACATATAATCAACACCAAAAATAATATTAAAATATTATTCTGACCTCGAATTTGTGGTCTTGAAACCACTATTCTGACTAGGATATAAACCGGGCTGTTACAACTCTCCCCCCTTAGGGATTTTTGTCCCCGAAAATCTTACCAGTGAATAGATGCGGATATTGCTCTTTCATAACGTTTTCAGACTGCCATGTAGCCTCTTCAATTCCGTGTTTGTGCCATAATACTTTCACTAAGGAAATTTTTTTGTTTCTCAACTCTTTAGTCTCTCGTGCCAAAATTTGAATCGGTTCCTCACTATACGAAAAGTCTGACTGAATCTCAACTTCAGTAGGAGTAATCACATGAGACAGGTCAGATCTGTACCGTTGAAGCATCGACACATGAAACACGTTATGAATCTTTTCTAACTCAGGTTGTAGCATCAATCTTTAAGCAACTGGCCCAACTCGCTTAATGATCTCATACGGTCTGATGAATCTCGGACTCAGCTTGCCTTTCCGGCCAAATCGAAGTATTTTCTTCCATGGAGATACTTTCAAAAACACTTTATTGCCAACTTCGAATTCAATATCTTTTCGTTTCAAGTCTGCATAAGACTTCTGACGATCTGAGGCCGCTTTCAAACTATCTCGAATTACTTTCACTTTCTGCTCAGTCTCTTTTATAAGATCAACCCCGTGAATCTTATTCTCACTCAGCTCAGTCCAATACAATGGAGTTCGATATTTTCGACCGTAAAGAGCCTCATACGGTGCCATTTTGATACTAGATTGAAAACTATTGTTGTATGCAAACTCAATCAACGGTAAATGCTTTTCCCACATACTTTCAAACTCAAGAATACAGCATCTCAACATATCTTCAAGAATCTGAATGATTCATTCGGAATGACCATCCGTTTGCGGATGAAACGCAATACTGAAATGTAATTTTGTGCCTAAAGCCCCTTACAATTTCTTCCAAAATCGCGAGGTAAATCTTGGGTCTCTGTCAGATACAATAGATAGTGGCACCCCGTGCAATCTCACAATCTCAGCAATATACAATTCAGCCAATTTATCAAGTGAATAATCTGTTCTCACCGGAACAAAATGAGCTAATTTCGTCAATCTGTCAACTATCACCCAGATTGCATCTTTCTTTCTCGGAGATAAAGGTAATCTCGTCACAAAGTCCATCATAATTCTCTCCCATTTCCACTCAGGAATCATGATCGGTTGTAACAAATCGGACGGAACCTGATGTTCAGCTTTAACTTGCTAACAAACTAAACATTTCGACACAAAGTCAGAGATGTCTCGTTTCATACCACGCCACCAATAAAATTGTTTCAAATCATTGTACATTTTCGTACTCCCCAGGTGAACAATCAAACTGCTATTATGAGCTTCGTTCAAAATTAGCTGAATCAATTCTGAATTCTTCGGAACACAAATCCGATTTTTAAATCTCAAACAATCATCACTATCAACTTGAAATTCTAAATCAACATTCAATTCACACTGAGTTTGTTTAGCCATTATTTCAACATCACTTTTCTGGGCATCACAAATCTGACGTACAAACATCGGCTTTACTTTTAACTCGGCTAAAACCACACTATCATCACACAGATCTATCTGAGCATTCATTGCTCGCAAAGCACATATAGACTTTCGGCTCAAAGCGTCAGCTACAACGTTAGCTTTACCCGGATGATAATCAATCACAAGTTCGTAATCTTTCAACAGTTCTAGCCATATTCTCTGTCGCAAATTCAATTCTTTCTGAGTCATCAAGTATTTCAAACTCTTATGATCAGTATAAATATGACATTTTTCACCGAATAGGTAATGACGCCAAATCTTCAATGCAAACACAATCGAGGCAAATTCAAGGTCATGCGTCGGATAATTTCTCTCATGCGGCTTTAACTGCCTCGAAGCATAAGCAATGACTTTACCTTCTTGCATCAGCACACAGCCCAAACCATTCAATGATGCATCGCTATATACTACGAATTCTTTACCTAATTTCATTTGAACTAACACTGGTGCCTCCGTCAACAATACTTTCAACTGCTCAAAACTCTGATGACACTTTTTCGACCATTCAAATTTAACATCTTTCTGTAGCAACTCCGTTAACGGAGTTGCAATCATCGAGAAGCCTTTCACAAATCGTCTATAATATCCTGCTAGTCCCAGAAAACTACGGACTTCAGACATATTTCTCGGAGGCTTCCATTCCAAAATAGCTGAAATCTTACTCGGATCAACTCGTATTCCCGCAGCTAATACAATATCCCCCAGAAAACCAACTTCACGCAACCAAAATTCACATTTACTAAACTTAGCATACAACTCTTTCTCACGTAGAGTCTGTAACACAATTCTCAAATGTTCGGTATGTTGCGTCTCATCACAGGAATAAATCAAAATATCATCAATGAATACCACAACAAAGCGATCTAAATACGGTCTAACTATCCAATTCATCAGATCCATAAACGTTGCAGGAGCATTCGTTAACCCAAATGGCATCACTAAGAATTCATAATGTCCGTACCTTATTCTGAAAGTAGTTCTTGGCACATCGGATTCTTTGACTCTCAACTGATAGTAACCCAATCTCAAGTCTATCTTAGAAAATACTGTAGCTCCTCTCAGCTGATCAAACAAATCATCGATACGAGGCAATGGATATTTGTTCTTTATAGTCACTTTGTTTAATTGTCAGTAATCAATACACATTCTCATACTACTGTCTTTCTTTTTCACAAATAACATAGGAGCACCCCAGGGCGAGAAACTTGGTCTTGCAAATCCTCTATCTGTCACCTCTTGCAACTGAGATTTCAACTCTTTCAATTCGGTCGGTGCCATTCTGTACAGAGCTATAGAGATAGGAGTCATTCCCGGAACTAATTCAATACCGAATTCAACTTCTCTGATTGGAGGTAATCCCGACAATTCTTCAGGAAACACATCTAGAAACTCACTAACCACAGGTACATATTCAACTTTCTTTTCTGACACTTTTGTATCAATCACATATGCCAAATAGGCTCTGTAACCCTTTTTCACATAGTTCATAGTTTTCATTGCAGATACAACAGCTGGTAACCCTTTCAAATCACTGGATTCAATTCGAACTATCTCACCGTTCTGACTTCTCAATTCGATACTTTTTCATTTACAATTCACAATATCATTATGCAGAGTGAGCCAATCCATACCCAGAATTATATCAAATTCATCGAACGGTAACAACATCAAATTAGCCAGAAAATATATATCACGAAACATCAATGGGCAACTCTTGCACACCTTATCCAGCAAGACACACTTGCCTAAGAGGTTCGATACTCTAACCACAAATTTAGTAGACTCAACGGGTAGAGTCTTATTCAATACTAGATTCACACACACATAGGAATGAGTAGATCCTGGATCTATTAATGCAATCACATCAGTATCAAATAGAGTAAAAGTACCAGTGATGACGTCTAGAGATGATGCTTCCTCTCGTGCACGTATTGCACAAGCTCAGGCAGGTGCTCTCGCCTCCGGTCTCACAATAGTATCGGTAATCCCTCTTTGACTTCCACTCACATTTCCAACATTTATGGGTGGTCTACCCCTAGCCATCACATTACTCGATCTCATATTCTAAACATTTTCTTCCTCAGCCATCTTTGGGCAGTCTCGAATAAAGTGATCTCATGATCCACATTTATAGCAAACTCTATTGTTGTACTTGCCCCAGTATTCTCCCACATGTCGTCTTTCACACTGTCTACACTCAGGTTTGTTACTTTTGGCACTATCAACACTTAATTCTATTGGAGCTTGAGTTCTCAGACCAACACTTAGTCTTGCGCGGTCTCTATTCGGATGTCCAAACGAAGCATTTGATCGATTACTTGCATCTCTAAATCTCTTCGTCGAAGATTGAGAAAACTTACTCATCTATCTTTTTCTTTCATCACGAGCTTCAGAATCAGCTTTCTTCTTTTCTTTACTGAGCTCCTTGGCTTTGCATGCTCTTTCGACTAACACGACAAATTCGTTTATATCAAGTATCCCGACCAACAACTTAATATCTTCATTCAGCCCTTCTATGAAGCGTTTACACATAGTAGCTTCGGTCGAAACATATTCCCATGCATACTGGCTCAATCTCACAAATTCCCGCTCATACTCATTAACTGACAAACGGACTTGTTTCAACTCTAGAAACTCTTTACGTTTCTGATCAATAAATCGTTGACTGATATATTTCTTTTGGAATTCAACTTGAAAGAAGTCCTAGGTAATCCTCTCTCTCGGAACCACAAAAATCAGTGTTTTCCACCAGTTATAGGCTGTATCTCTCAACAAGGAATCAACACATTCTATACATTCATCAGGACTCAACGACATCTGATCAAATACTCGAAGGGTATTCTCAAGCCAAAACTTAGCTCTCTCGGCATCATCATCGGCTGTGGCTCTGAACTCTTTGGCCCCGTACTTTCGGATCTTATCCATAAGAGGTTTATTCAATCTGATCGGGTCTACAACTTGTGGCACAACAGGTACTTGTGGGGGTGGAGGTTGTGGAGCAGTCGAATTCGTTCGAACGAATTCCGAAAACCACTCACTCATCATACGGAAGAAGGCTTGCTTAGCCTCTCCTCCCTCACTACTTTCATTCGGCCTAGATGTGGCCGGCGCTGTCCCTTGAGCGGGAGCAGGCGCATTACTCTCTACATCGTCAGCAACTGCTCGATCGGGATCTATTTACTATACGAAAACACATTTTCAACTGTCAGTATTCATCACACTATCGCAATTTTATATATGGCATGTATAGCTAAACTCACACACGCTATGTTAGTCCAAGAATCGACTAAACTGTAGCTCTGATACCAATAAAATGTAACACCCCTAACCCGTATCCATCACCGGATTAGGGTTAAAGGTATTACCGGATGAATCGGAAACGTTTACAGACATTTCGTAAAACAAGCTATCAATTTCAATCACTATGTCCCTTAGATAGGTCACCGAGACCTTAAGCATGCTTTAGAGAAGGGTCGGGACTAAACTTAACACATACAGAAATTCTCAAAAATTTAAAACTTTTTGAACACTGCAGAGGTCACACGCCCGTTTAGTCATGCCGTGTGCCTCCTACGGCTACTAGACACACCCATGTGTCTTGGCCGTGCCAAAACAGAGCATGTATTCTGACTTTCCCACACGGCCACCATGCACGCCCGTGTGCTAAGGCCGTGTACTCTTAAGCAATACACTGACTTATCCCCACGGCCACCAGTCACGCCCGTGTACCATGGCCGTGTACTCTTAGGCTATATACTGACTATATCCCACGGTCACTAAGCACGCCCGTGTGCCATAACCGTGTAGACAAAATAGGCCATTTGCAAGGCCAACTTGCCACCCACACATGGGTCATACCTACAAGCGTCAATACAATACCAATTCATGCTTTCAAATGTATTCAATCATACCATTTCATGCATTATTCAATCACCAACTAGACCATTTACTACCATGTTCATTATCATCACAACTACAGCCATTTAAAGAGACAATTATACAACTCAAACATGAATTCACCAACATCATGTAATCCATATCAAATATCATCTTTAAACCACATCTCTTTAAATCAACTAAGTCATGTAATATACCACATTCATTGTTCATTCATCAATTCTACATCATTCAACTTCCAAGCCAAATCACAAGGCAAGGATTAAACATTTCATGACATATCTTAACTACTAGCCTATACATGCCATATTTCATCTATATACATCTTTCCAAAAATACCAAAATAGTTTGTCGAAAGTGTGATTGAGATGCTGACAATTCCCGAATCCGAGCTAGCTTTACTAACACTATAAAACAGAGAAACAATCACATAGTAAGCTTTCAAAGCTTAGTAAGTTCGAATTATAATACAATTAACTCAACAAGTCAAATCAATATACACATTCAGCCATCACATAGATAATTTATTCATGATATACAAATTCAACTTATCCAATACTCACATAGCATTCCATTCATATATTTTCAATTTCATCCACCATATAGATATCTTACATACCTTTGCCAACACATAATAACTCACCGACCATGCTATTTAATCATTCAACTTTTCATTTCGATCAACCTTTGCTATTCTCTTGCTTATTTCCCACACTTAGTGCCAATTTGTAGACTTGACATACTTGTCATCGCACACTTAGTACCAATACATTAAATCAAGCTTATATCGGTATTGCACACACAGTGCCAATTTAATAAGCCGAAGCTTCTATCAGCTCGCACGCACAGTGCCAATCATTTCTACCCCATTTCAAATTTTGCACACTTAGTGCTTTCTAATTCGATTCAGCACATAGCATTTCTAAGCTCATAGTTATATAGATATTTATTCAATTCACATCACATAGAACATAAATTAATGACTTGTACTATATCCGAACTTACATTAGACGTTGAACGATCGAAACGGTCGGTCAATCGAGCACTTTATCATTGCCTCGATCTCGATCCGAACCTCTCCTCTCTTGGTCTATACACATTCAAATTCAATCCATTCAATTACCAAATCATTCATTTTAGTCCAAACACATATTTGGGGCATTTTACAAAATAGCCCTCACATTTTCATATTTCGACACTTTAGTCCCTAATTCACAAAATCATCAAATTCACATAATTTCTTTCCACACAAGCCTAGACTAATTTTCCTTGTGTTCATACAAGCCCACATATTTCATTTATTTCACATTTTAGCCCCTCAATTTACACTTTTCTCAATTTAACCCAAATTACTCAATTTCATCAAAACTTCCAATACAAACTATGTTAACCCAACACTAAGCTTTCATTTTCCACCATCAAACATTCAAGAACTCACATGTCCATCAATGGTACAATTCAAAGACATCATCAATTCACAAAATTTAAACATGGGTTTGGAAGAGTCACAAAGCAACGATTACGAAAACGTAGAAATTATCAAAAATCGATCAAAAATCATACCTCAATTGAGCTTAGCAAGTGCCAAAATTTCAAAATCTTTTAAAACCCCTTTCTTTCTTCCACAATCGGTGTAAAAGATGAACAACTCCATGCATTTTCTCTTTATGTTTTATTATTATTAACATAATATACATTTTACTATTTTATCCTTTATTATTAACATAATATAACACATGATAGTTGGTTATAATTGTCCAACTACCATCCACTCACTATATAATGGCTAAATTTCTTTATAAGGCCATTTCATTTAAAAGCCATAACACATAGATACTTCAATAATCAACACACAGCTTTTACACTTTATGCGATTAAGTCCTTTCTCACAATTTGACACACAGTCCATAAAATTATCAGACAGGCTATTTCACATATAATCAACACCAAAAATAATATTAAAATATTATTTCGACCTCGAATTTTTGGTCTCAAAACCACTATTCTAACTAGGGTCTAAATCGGGTTGTTACAAAGTATGTGTTAAGTTTTGCATGTGAATGGAGTGTAGTGGCCTTGATGTGTGTATGCCTTGGTTGTGGCTAATTTGGTCAGATGTTTATGTGTGGATTGGTGTTACTTGATGTGGCTTATGTTGGTGCAAGTAAGGGTGGCAAAAGGGCTTGGTAAACAGCCTTGTTTTTGTCCACACGGATAGACACACGGGCGTGTGTCTAGGCCGTGTGTGACACACGGTCTGCCCCATGGGCGTGTAGTCTAGCCGTGTGTCCCGTGCACCTTAATTTGGTAAAACAGAATGCCCAGTAGTAACCACACGGGCTGAGTCACTGCTGTGTGTCTCAACCGTGACGGCCATAATCCATGGGCATGTGCCCAGGCCGTGTGAAGTTTGCACCTTAAATGCGAAATTAAATTCACCATACAGCCTAGCACACGGGCGTGTGCCTTGGCCGTGTGACCCTAAAATGTTACTGACATCAGAAACAAAATGTCAAGGTTTTAACACATGGGCTGAGACACGGGTGTGTCATGGCCATGTGAGGGACATGGGCCATGGACACGGGCGTGTGCCAGGCCATGTGAAAATCGCTATAGGTTCAAATTGAAAAATAAATCCACACGAGCAAGGGACACGGGCGTGTCCCTATTTGCTTAGGCTGTGTGAGTTACACGAACCTTCAACATGGCCATGGTATTAGGTCACACGGGCGTGTCGCCCTTCCACACGGACGTGTGCCCCTGTTTTTAAAGACATTTTCTAAAGTTTTTTTTTCTAAAGAACTCGGTTTGGTCCCAATCCGTTTCTAAAGTGTGTTTTGGTCCTCGTAGGCTCATATTAAGTTAAGTAATGCCTCGTACCTTATTCTGGCATAGGATACGCGTAAGGGGTGTTACAAAGGTGGTTTAGAATATGCATGAATTAGGCTTGAATTGGTTGGTTTAAATGCCAAATTATGCTATGTTTTGGTGCCAATTGGGTTGATGTAGGTGTGCAAAAGTTTGGGTGGCAAATTGGCTTGTTAAATAGCCTATTTTTGTCCACACGGGCAGAGACACGGGCGTGTGTCTTAGCCGTGTGTGACGCACGGTCATGTACATGGCCGTGTGTCCCCTGGTGTTGAATTAGAAACCAAGTCAGTATGCTCCACACGGCCTCACACACGGGCGTGCGACTTGGCTGTGTGGCATAAGCCAGTATACCCTACAGGTTTGTCACGGCCTAGCACACGGCTTGGCACACGTACGTGTATGGCCATTTTTAGGGCACACGGGCGTTTGTGTTGCCTGTGTGACCCAATTCAGAGAGTTACACGGGGTCAGACACGGGTTGGGACACGGCTATGTGCTCTCATTTTGAATGTCCACACGGTCGGGCCACAGGGCGTGTGTCCCCTTTATTTTGCAAAAATTTTCTAAGTGTTCAAAAAGTTTCTAAAGTTATCGGTTTAGTCTCGAACCACCTTGAATGCATGTTTTGAGCATTATAAGCTCTTATTAGGGACATTATGATAGAGTTTGAATGATAGTTGCATGAAATATGAAAATGCATATGAAATGAATGTTTAATTGATTTATAAGTTTGGTAATACTCTGTAACCCTATTTTGGTGTTCAATACGGGTGAGGGGTGTTACATTAAGGGTTTGGCCAAATCATTGCTACACTAATTAATTTTTGGATCCACTTCGGTTCAGTAGCTTGCACTGATTTTATGCGAAATAAAGGCACAAACGAAATCCAATTTCACTGCTGATTAGGATATTCAAATCAGCATCTAAAACATAAATAATACTCAAAAATCAGTATCTAATATTCGATTTGACACCTTAGAGCAATCGTCCAAAGAAACAACTACTAACATAATCAAAACAATGCAAGATCTCGCATATATCTACAGTTAACATTGCTCAATAACCAGATCTGACTTGTCGGATAAATAAACTTGGATACCCCATCAATTAAGAATGTTAAATCAAATTTAAATAGAGGATAAATAAGGAAACTTACTGCTTTAAGGGGCATAAATTGAAAAGAAAACGATAGCCCAAAATAATGGTGTTCTAAGGGGAGGCAACACCACAAGCGACAGCAGAAAATGGTTTAACTTGGGTAGCACAATGAGGGATATTTGGACAGAAAAAAGAATGATTTTTAGGGCTATAAAGATGGTTTATTGGATGTAAAAAATAAACCAAAAATCATAACACAAGGGAGAGAAAAATAGAAGGAAAAATATAACTTATCGGTACACTACAAATAGAGAAGAGGGGGCGACAATGGACAACGAATGGAGGCTGAAAGGGAAAGAACAAATGTGAGTTTTAGGGTAGAAAAGGGGCTGGTTTAGGAGGTTAAACGACTAGCAAGGTCATTGGAAAAATAATTGTTAAAACTTAAGCAAAGGGAGTGACACAACTATGGTGAAATCACTAAAGAAAGAATAAAATTTTAGAGGAGCAGTAAATGAACTGAGGAAAAAGCTAAAAAAATGAAAAAAGTAGTATAAATACCTAGGGTTTACTAGGCTAGGCAGCACAAAATTAGGAGAGTGGGAGCAAAAATAGCAAAAATAGAAAAAATTGACAATTTGTAAGGGAAAGGAATTGAACTCGAGTTCCTAAGCCAATTAGTCTGTCTCCTAATTTTCTCTTAACCACTAAGCCAATGGCTGATCCTTGAAATAAATGTGAGAATTAGCTAGCTTTGGTTGGGACCTAATTCTGACAATTGTATAAGTTCTGGGTTTAGGGACAAAATTGAATATAAGATCAAAGTTCAGGGTAAAAGTGTAAAATGTTGATCAAGGGTCAATTACATGAAATTAAATATTTTAAGATATTGGTTAATTGCACTAAATTATTATATATAGACCAAGAAAAGGATGAATCGGTTGATAGTCGCGGGAAAGGAAAAGTTATTGAATAGTCGTCGTCGAGGTATAGGTAGCTACTATGTTTTGGTAAGTTCGTACTATGTTTAATATAATGTATGATAGTTGAATTTAATTATGTATGTGATCATATAAACAGATATGCATAATTAATTTGATTAATTGAAATAGTTGTGCAAGTGGAAAGAAAAGAGATTGAAATATAAAGTATGGCATTGTACATGGTTGAAGTGATAGATGTTATTCTTGTGAATTTATGTGATCATTGTGAACATGGTTTAAATTTGTGAGCATATAATGACTATGGAATATAGGTTAAAGTCCGTGTCAACACATTAAATAGCTAGGATACAAATGAAATTTCATTAGGGTGTTCTAGGCACTCTATGCTGGTGATTAATGTTCCAGGTACTATGTGCCAGTGTTTCTATTCCAGGCATTTTGTGCCGGTGATTCCAGTTTCAGGTACTATATACCGGTGGTGGATACCATACCGATGGCTAGAATCTAGCATTTGTTCCATATTCTTATCAGCTTATGTGAGTTGCATCATGTTTTGGTTAATGTCCCGATTGTCAACTTGTGTGAGCATTATTTTCCACATATCCGAAGCCAGTTTACTATAGTCCTCCAGGAGAACAGTTGGTAATGAAATGGAAATGAAACCATATAGCATGATTAGCTATGTTGTATTGGTTATAATTTAGTATGTGAACTTTGACGTATTATGATTTTGATATGACATGTTCATGTTTAACCATTTGATATGGTAGGAATTATAAAACAAAACAAGGATCTGCTAATTCAATGTTAAGTATTAATTGTGAATTTAAAATGACAGGTTTGTAATGCTGTGCTAAACGAAAAGTTTTATATAACCTTACCTAGTTTTATTTTTCTTCCTTGAAGATTATTGAATTCAATATGTCAATTGGATCGTTCCTGAAGATCACACTATCCATCAATTCTTTCGGTAGCTATTTACTTATTTTGGTCGGTTATAAGTGGCATGTAAATAGGGTCTTGGTTATGTATGTTATAAGCATTATGGATATGTTTTGTGCCATTTGAAGTGTGAAATGTGTATATAAATGTAAATCCCAATTGGTATTTTGGTTGATTGTGGCATGTGAAGGCAATGACATGTTTTGGTTTCTAAATGCATTTTGAATAGTTGATTTGGCATAAATGTTTTAGGTAACTGGGTTAGTTTTGGTTGATAATATGCTAGCAATATGAATAATGGTGTAATATGTTTGATTCGGTATTGAGTTCATGGAATGGATGATATGATTTGCTAATAGTTAATGCTTAAAATGGTTTATGCTTTACTGCTTAAATTGTGGTGCTAATGAGAGAATATTGGTTAACACTTAGGTTGGATTGAATGAGTTTTATACATGTTAGATGTCTACCTATATGCATTTATGAACTAAGTTTTAGGCTTGGTTATGAAATGATCTTTTCAACTTGTGATTTTTGATCAGTTTGATAAAATAGACCAAAATATCGATACCAAACTAAATGAACATATTCAGGAATTAAAAGAGTTCAAATTTAATATCGATTATTTTGCTTAGTATCGCTATTTTTTTGTTTTTTATCGATCCTTTGAAAATATTATCGATACCTTGATTTGGCAGAATGCAAAAATTGTATCGATTAATATTTTTGTATCGATATTTGTCCAAATTTTTAAATTTTTATAATTTAGTCCATATTTAAGCTTAAGTCTAAAATTTATAATGGTTTAAAGGTCTATATAGTTCTATTTTCACTCTTTCTAGTTGATGTATGTTTGTATAATGATGATTTATTGATGTTTAAGTTGAATAAGTTATTTTGGTTGTTTGTAGCATTTTGTAACTCAGGTCCGTTGATCAAACAGGGTATGGGGTGTTACATGTATTGGTATCAAAGCTACGATTTAGTCGATTTTACGACTGAACGTAGCATGTATTGAGTCTAGAATTACATGCCACTTTATAACATGTGATAGTGTGATGACACTTGATCAATGTGACTTGTTTTCGTATAGATAAAAGATATCGACTGAATCCAATCGAGCAGATTCCGATGGAGTACAAAGTAATATTCCAGCAACCGATCAAGGGGCTGCCCATAATGTGCCCGATTTTGAAGGGCCCAGAGAAGAGGCTCATAGTGCCTTTTTCAACATGATGAATGATATTTTTAATAAGTCTAAGAAATCCAATGTCGCGGCTCTACAACCTCCACCCCCTAGTCCTTCAATCCCTATACGATTGAATATTCACAGGCTTATTATTGATAAAGTTTGAAAATGCAGGGCCGAAGAGTTTCGTGGTAAAGTGGGTGATGATCCAACTAGGGTCATGTATTGGTTGGAACACACACAAAGATTTCTGGATGAAATGTTGTGTTCTCCAGAAGATTGTTTGAGATGTGTAGTGTCACTATTAGAAGAAGAGGATTTTCATTGGTGGTTGACTCTATTGCGGTTGTACCAAAAGAACGGATTAACTAGGAATTCTTTAAAACTGAATTTTGAAAGAAATATGTCAACAAACAATACCTTGATAAGAATAAAAAGGAATTTCTCAAGTTGAAATAGGGTAATAGATCAGTTGTTGAATATGAATGTGAGTTTGTACAACTTAGTAAATATGCACATGAAATTGTAGCCATTGAGGAAGAAATGTGTATCCACTTTGAAGATGGATTGAACAATGAGATCAAGTTGTTGGTTGGTGCAATGGATATTTGTAAGTTTGTAGTTCTATCTGATTGTGCTCAGAAAATAGAAGAAGTGTACAAACATAAGAAACAGAATGAAGCAAAAACTTGTAACACCCCCAAACCCGGCCCATTCACTACGACCGAATCTGGTTATGTCACTGGGAAAGACGGTTGGAAATCTTTGACTTTAGAATTAAACTTGAAAATTTATTATCGCTGAAAATCGTGTCCATTTAAAATTATTAAATAAGGTAAGCTTGTTGAAAACTTCCGAATTAAAACATTATTATAAGTTGTTATAATATGAATCAAAAATATCTCTAAGTGTAAACTTCAACATTAATAAGTAGAGTACTTTAAATCAAAGAGGCCCTTATTACATCAAATAAAATACCAAAATACTGATAATATAAAATACTTAAATAAAGTAAAACATCTTCTGTATGAAAGTCTCTTCTCGCATGGGCCACCTTGTATCCACTCCAACCCGTCCACTAATCATGACTCACTGCGATGATTAAAAAGTTGGGTGAGTCATACTGCACTCGAGTGTATAACTAAACCATCGAAATCCACCCACATGCTAACCACATAACATCCCAATTATCAAATGCAACAAGTAATATAGATATTTACTCACTTAACAATTTCCACAATGCGGCTTGACCCACATTCCAATCATATTCAAATACTGGGCTAGGCCCATTTCTCAATAAACCACATATCAACTGGGCTTGGCCCATTTCCACGTATGTTTTCAAAACATACCTATCCTCATGTCATATTGGGCTTGGCCCATTTCCATATTTATTACAAAACAATAATGCAACATGATTCCCAACCCGACCTAGGGTCCATCCGCTACACACCCCTTATCCATTTACCACACACCGGGGACTATCGAGTCACCCTCTCCTTTTCCCTCCAAAAAGGCAACCAATGCCATCCACGATGTAGCGTATAGCTAACATCAAACCACGATGGAGCACACAGCAATCCATCAAGCCACGATATGGCATAAAGCTCATATCAATCAAGGTAACCACGCGAACTAAATCGCAAAGATCCACAACGCGACCTCGATCGGCGCCAAACCACGATGTAGCACAAAGTCGACATCAACCACGCACTTTCGAAGTACACCCGTACCTTCTTTTCATATCCCACCCATGCACATGCCACATAAAATATAATCATGATAATGCATGCACATGCTTATTAATGTCCATAAACATACTCATAAACAAATAATCACACCGCAATAGATCCGATACTAACTGGTCATCGCTATACCCTTTAGGGGTATACATGGCACACTCATTATCGCACTTGTTAGTAAAACATATAACACATAAAACCCGGAAACAGTGGGTTAGTTACACACCTTATTACTAGGAGTTCTAGACTCTCGATCCTCGATGCTATCGTCTAGCGAAACTACGGCTATTTGCTTAACGTTTCTCATTCTGTCGCCCACACCTGGTGGCCAATCTCGCATGTACAGTAAACGGATCTTTTCTTAAACTTTGGGATAGGGACCTTCCCTTTCCCTCCTTGACCGGTACTCGCATCCACGCCCATCGAAAGTCACTTAATCAGAACCACACGATTAATCAACGAAGTCATAAACAACTAATTCTAAGTCACTTACTAATATCCTTACCGAAATAATCTGAGATCCCGAAGGCTTCCCTTGCTCTTGTCGATATGCCCCTTGGATGATCGAATCCAAGAGACTTCCTCAATGCTTCCTTCTTTCGGCTT
The DNA here is from genome assembly GCA_025698515.1 of Gossypium sturtianum. Taxonomy (NCBI): domain Eukaryota; kingdom Viridiplantae; phylum Streptophyta; class Magnoliopsida; order Malvales; family Malvaceae; genus Gossypium; species Gossypium sturtianum. Next base: position 95,226,826 of record CM046954.1, on the reverse strand, counting down.
CCCTTAAACCGAATGGAGCAGAACTAGGAGAGGTCGCCCTTGCAGATATTCGGCCAACCACACTAGGCTACTAAGAGGATATTTCGACAAGGGTGAGAGGAGATTCGGCTAAAACATAAAGAAGAAAAAAAGGAGAAGAGGCTGTGGATATTCGGCTTAGGCTACAAGGAAAAAGGTAAAGAAGTTTCGGCCTATGCAAAATAAATGGGGAAAGAAGAGGTTCTCTCTTGCTACAAATTCGGACACAGCAATTAGAGAAGAACCAACAAAATTCGGCACAAGAGGGAGATGAGAGAATGATCTTTCGGCTACAAAGAATGATGAGCAGATGGTGAATGAAATGAGCACCTCCTCCCCTATTTATACTACGGCCTAGCTCCAATCCCCAAAAAAATCCTCAAACTTCTCCTAAAATACCTCCCTTCCACCCATTCAAAAAGTTTGAATGAGTCAAACTTAACTAGCCAAAATTCAAAAAAAAAAAATGACCAAGTCTTCTCCACCTTTTAAGCCTTTCAAACCGTCCATCCAACTCCTTACCTCAATGACGCAAAAACAAAGGCCAAAGTGCTGCCTTCGCAGCTCGAACACTGGCCCCCCCTTCCCTTGCACCTGAGGCGTCACTTCCCCAAGCTCTTAGTGGCGTCTCCTTGCCACTCTACCAAGGCCAATTCTTATGCCAAAACCCCACCAAAAATTCTCTTAAAGCCCTCTCCATCCAAACTCCCCCTTTTAGCCCCTAAAACTTCAAATTTACCAAAGCAATCTACCACCACCTAGGGTTCTCAGGACCCCTAAAACTTACCCAAACACACACTGAAGTGTGCCAACACCCGAGCTAAGCACCAAAAATCTAACCCCTAAAACCAGGGTGTTACAATTCTACCCTCCTTGAAATAATTTCGTCCTCGAAATTACTTTACTATCAAACGTCCATACAACCTATCTTACCACCTTACGCTTATGCTGCGCACTCTGATCTTACTAAGGCTATCGTACCTACACAATCTCTAAATTCGCGCTCAAAATTCGAAACGCATCTCTTAGCAACACAGGAAGGGCTATCTCATAAGCAAACAAAGTAATTAACGCAAGTACCAAAGCAAAGGAACTTACCTAATATCACCTCCTTGGTTGACTCCGACTAGAACCCACGACCCATCATCGCCGCTTGAGGGCAATTCTTAACCGGATGTGCCTTAGATCCACACCGAAAACATTCTTTACTATTTCCCCAGCACTCTCCGGTGTGAGGTCTTCCACATCGAACACAAGAACGATTCCGATCCACTGGGGCAAGTGCATGCACAGGATTCTCGGTCTTTGGCCTTTTCTGGACATTACCCAACGATGCTGACGGTCCAATATTTCTCTTATTCTCGTTCCTATTCTTTTCTTGGTTCTCCTTATAGTCTTTTAACCTCTTTGGTGAACCCGAGCTTTCTCTACCAGAATGGCAAAGTCCCTTTCTCTTTGGCGCGATCAACTCTCGCAACTCATCTCGCAGCCCCATCTTCGAATCGAACACTCCTTTCATAATCGGTAGCCACGATTCCTTTGGCGTCTTGACTTAGTCGCACAAACTCGACTTCATACTCTGCTATCGACTTATTCCCTTGTACTAGGTTTAGAAACGCTTTCCTTTGCTGGCGTCTAAGTAACTTGCTCCAACGTACTTTCCTTCAAACTTTTCCTTAAAGTACTCCCAATCCAATCGATCTGCGGTACACCTTGTTTGTTGTGAGCCACCAACGATAAGCTTCATCCCGAAGAAGCGAACAAAGACCTTTAGCTTTTCCTCTGGGGCACAATCCAAGTCGTCCATGATTCTTTCGACTCCCTCCAACCAATATTCCACTACATTGGGGCCACTCCGGATACTCCCTAAAAACTTTAGCCCCATTAGACTGAGCCTCTCTGCACCGACTTCGAGTTCCATTTCCCCTACTAGCTCTTGCCACTTGCTGCGGCACTCGTAGCATAACTGCGACACTCGCATCATCTTCTTCCGTCTCGATCTTGTTCCTCTCGCGCCCCTTCGCTGGCGCACTTCGCTTTTCGACCCATAGCGGACCCTCACCGGTTCAAGCTTGTCATTCTACCTCTACCGTGTCCCCTAGAACTCATCTCTAGCGCTTGATTTAATCTGTTTAAAAAGTTTTATGCATTAGAAATTTTGTTTCACTGTTTTATTCACGAGCAATTTTATGCAATGAAGGTTCCGAGAGTAGTTCTTTCGAGCAATCAAGTTTCCTTTTCCTACCCAGGGGTAATTTCGTCATTTTTCCTAAAGAGATATTTCGGTAATAACTCAGGGTCAATTTTGAAAATAGTTTTTCCAACTTAGAGATTTTTCAAAATTTGCAAATCTCAAGAGTCATCTTGAAAATTTTGTTTCTCAAACAAAGTGTGTTGCGAAAATTTCAGAAAGTAGGGTCATTTTCGTAATTTTGGAAATCATGGGCATTTTCGTAAATTCTCAAAATCGAGATATCACAACATTTTACAAAATAGAATTTTTCTGATATTTAGTAAAGTAGGAATATTTGAGAGAAATTGAAAATTTAGAAACCAAGGGCATTTCGGTAATTTTGTCAACCAGGGGTATTTTCGTAAATTTCCACAAGTCAGAGTATCCTAATATTTTGAAAACTCGGATTTTAGTATTTTGCAAGGTAAAGAGCATTTTATCAAAATTTGAGGGTAGTCTGATAATTTTGCAATACTGAGGGCATTTTGGTAGTTTTGCCACTAAGGGCATTTTGGTAATTTTGTAAATCGAAAGAAAAACGCCTTCACAATCAGATTTAAGGTTTCACAAACTGAGAGGGGTAAATTTGAAAATTTAAAAACAGGGAATTTAGAAAACAGCAAGGCTAAGTCCCTTTCGGGTTTTAATAATTAGTTTAGCCTATGAACAAGTCCTTTTGGTTAAGGTGAACCGTAGCTACGCACCAGGTAGGATTCCAGCGAAGAGGAGGTGAGTCACGAGGGGCTGCTTAAGTACTGTGCTCTTAGGATCCACTCCTAGACATGCGCACAATGGTTGCCACACCTTAACTCGGTGACTTAATCACAGGTTTGTTTAGTAACCTTAAGTTTTATGCAATTGTTTGAGTAGACTATTCCTAGGGTCCAATAGCCCTAATATTCTTATCTACGAGCCCAAATAAACCCATAACAATTCATACGAACAAATTACTTCAAGAGAGTCCGAAGTACTTACCTGGTGGACTTCGGGTCGGAGGTACAGGTGCCATGCCAGAGTAACCTGAAAACCTTTTTATAAAAGCCCCTATTTCGAAAAGCCCGTTTTGGAAAACTGTTTCGAGCCCAAAACCCTCAAAGCCGAGTTTTGAACCGGGCTCTGATACCAAACTGTAACACCCCCAAACCCGGCCCATTCACTACGACCGAATCTGGTTATGTCACTGGGAAAGACGGTTGGAAATCTTTGACTTTAGAATTAAACTTGAAAATTTATTATCTCTGAAAATCGTGTCCATTTAAAATTATTAAATAAGGTAAGCTTGTTGAAAACTTCCGAATTAAAACATTATTATAAGTTGTTATAATATGAATCAAAAATATCTCTAAGTGTAAACTTCAACATTAATAAGTAGAGTACTTTAAATCAAAGAGGCCCTTATTACATCAAATAAAATACCAAAATCGATAATATAAAATACTTAAATAAAGTAAAACATCTTACGTATGAAAGTCTCATCGCATGGGCCACCTTGTATCCACTCCAACCCGTCCACTAATCATGACTCACCGCGATGATTAAAAGTTGGGTGAGTCATCTGACTCGATGTATAACTAAACCATCGAAATCCACCCACATGCTAACCACATAACATCCCAATTATCAAATGCAACAAGTAATATAGATATTCACTCACTTAACAATTTCCACAATCTGGCTTGACCCACATTCCAATCATATTCAAATCTTGGGCTAGGCCCATTTCTCAATAAACCACATATCAATCTGGCTTGGCCCATTTCCACGTATGTTTTCAAAACATACCTATCCTCATGTCATATTGGGCTTGGCCCATTTCCATATTTATTACAAAACAATAATGCAACATGATTCCCAACCCGACCTAGGGTCCATCCGCTACACACCCCCTTATCCAGCCTACCACACACCAGGGGACTATCGAGTCACCCTCTCCTTTTCCCTCCAAAAAGGCAACCAATGCCATCCACGATGTAGCGTATAGCTAACATCAAACCACGATGGAGCACACAGCAATCCATCAAGCCACGATATGGCATAAAGCTCATATCAATCAAGGTAACCACGCCGAACTAAATCGCAAAGATCCACAACGCGACCTCAGTCAGCGCCAAACCACGATGTAGCACAAAGCTGACATCAACCACGTACTCGAAGTACACCCGTACCTTCTTTTCATATCCCACCCATGCACATGCCACATAAAATATAATCATGATAATGCATGCACATGCTTATTAATGTCCATAAACATACTCATAAACAAATAATCACACTGCAACAGATCCGATACTAACTGGTCATCGCTATACCCTTTAGGGGTATACATGGCACACTCATTCTCGCACTTGTTAGTAAAACATATAACACATAAAACCGGAAGCGGTGGGTTAGTTACACACCTTATTACTAGGAGTTCTAGACTCTCGATCCTCGATGCTATCGTCTAGCGAAACTACGGCTATTTGCTTAACGTTTCCTGTTGCTGGCCCACACCCTGGTGGCCAATCTCGTACAGCAGAAACGGATCTTTTCTTAAACTTTGGGATAGGGACCTTCCCTTTCCCTCCTTGACTGGTACTCGCATCCACGTCCATCGAAAGTCACTTAATCAGAACCACACGATTAATCAACGAAGTCATAAACAACTAATTCTAAGTCACTTACTAATATCCTTACCGAAATAACCGAGATCCCGAAGGCTTCCCTTGCTCTTGTCGATATGCCCCTTGGATGATCGAATCCAAGAGACTTCCTCAATGCTTCCTTCTTTCGGCTTCCCTTAAACCGAATGGAGCAGAACTAGGAGAGGTCGCCCTTGCAGATATTCGGCCAACCACACTAGGCTACTAAGAGGATATTTCGACAAGGGTGAGAGGAGATTCGGCTTAAACATAAAGAAGAAAAAAGGAGAAGAGGTGTGGATATTCGGCTTAGGCTACAAGGAAAAAGGTAAAGAAGTTTGGCCTATGCAAAATAAATGGGGAAAGAAGAGGTTCTCTCTTGCTACAAATTCGAGCATGAGAATTAGAGAAGAACCAACAAAATTCGGCACAAGAGGAGATGAGAGAATGATCTTTCGGCTACAAAGAATGATGAGCAGATGGTGAATGAAATGAGCACCTCCCTCCCCTATTTATACTACACGGCCTAGCTCCAATCCCCAAAAAAATCCTCAAACTTCTCCTAAAATACCTCCTTTCCACCCATTCAAAAAGTTTGAATGAGTCAAACTTAACTAGCCAAAATTCAAAAAAATGACCAAGTCTTCCACCTTTTAAGCCTTTCAAACCGTCCATCCAACTCCTTACCTCAATGACGCAAAAACAAAGGCCAAAGTGTGCCTTCAGCAGCTCGAACACCGGCCCCCTTCCCTTGCACCGAGGCGTCACTTCCCCAAGCTCTTAGTGGCGTCTCCTTGCCACTCTACCAAGGCCAATTCTTATGCCAAACCCCACCAAAAATTCTCTTAAAGCCCTCTCCATCCAAACTCCCCTTTTAGCCCCTAAAACTTCAAATTTACCAAAGCAATCTACCACCACCTAGGGTTCTCGGGACCCTAAAACTTACCAAACACACACCAAGTGTGCCAACACCCGAGCTAAGCACCAAAAATCTAACCCCTAAAACCAGGGTGTTACAAAACTCATTACTTTAATAAGCGTAACACACCCAGAACATTTTCTGCTCCCCATCGAAGAAAATGAATGAATCTGGTAGTCGTTTTTAATGCCATCAGGATTTTTTGGTAGAGATCAAATGAAACATAATAGTATGAGATCACTGACGCCTTTTGTTGCCAGTGCGGGTTGTGTTTGGAATGTAAGTAAACCTGGATGCAACCATTGTGGCCAAAATCATTCTTGAGCGTGTAGATTGAAAGACGAGTCTTGTTTTATTTTTGGATCTCCCAATCATTATAAGAAAGATTACCCAAATTGAGCTAACTTAAATAGAGATCAAAATACAAAACCTGTTGTTACTTCTATGAGATGTAGACGACTAGGAATTAGTGGCACAACTGGAGTTAGTAGAAGGGAAACCAAAGATACATTAATTCGATCTGAAGCTCAAGATCCTGCAAGAGCTTATGCGATCCGTGCACGTGAGGAAGCCTCAGCTCCTGATGTTATTGCCGGTACCTTTTCTATCTTTGATGTTATTATGTATGCATTAATTGACCCTGGGTCGACACATTCATATATAAGCACTACGTTAGTAACGGAAAAGAGTTTACCGGTTGAGACAACTGATTACGTTGTTAAAGTAACAAACCCTTTAGGCCAAAGTGTCATAGTTGATCTAGTTTGCAAATAGTGTCCACTGAAAATTTAGGGTTATGACTTTCTTACTAATTTGATGTTATTGCCTTTTAATGAATTTGACATTACTCTGGGAATGGACTGGCTGACGGTGCATAATGCTGTAGTGGATTGTAAACAGAAACGAATTGATTTGAGATGTCAGAGCAGTGAATTAATTTTTGTTGAATCTAATAAATCTTATTGTGTTGTAAGCATGATCTCAACAATATCCACACAGAAATTGATTCGAAAAGGCTGTAATGCATTTTTAGCTTATATCCTAGATTCTAGAGTATCAGAAATGAAAGTTGATCAGGTACCGATAGTTTGTGAGTTTACAGATGTTTTTCCCGAGCAATTGTTAGGTATACTGCCAGAGTGAGAAGTCGAGTTTGCTATAGAATTAGTGCCAAGAATTGCACTGATCTTGATTGCTCCATACAAAATGGCTCAAATAGAATTAAAAGCTCAGTTACAAGAATTAATTGGTAGAGATGTTATTCGACCGAGTGTATCACCCTGGGGCGCACTTGTACTGTTTTTGAAAAAGAAAGATGAAACGATGAGGTTGTGTATAGATTACCGAAAATTGAATAAAGTCACAATAAAGAATAAGTATTTGTTACCTCGTATTGACGATTTATTTGATCAACTGATTCGAAGATTGACCTCAGATATGGTTACTATCAGTTGTGAGTTAAAGATGTAGATGTGTTTAAAACATCATTTAGAACCAGTTATGGACATCCCGAGTTTTACTTATGCCTTGTGGATTGACTAATGCCCCTGCAACATTTATGGGTCTGATGAATCGGGTGTTTTAGCCGCATATCGACAGGTCTGTTGTTTTTTTATTGATAATATTTTTATTTATTCTAGAAATGAATCCAAGAATACCCAGCACTTGAGAATCGTATTACAGACCTTGCGTGAAAAAAAATTGTATGCAAATTTTAGAAAATGCGAGTTTTGACTCAAAGAAGTTGGATTTCTCGATTATGTAATTTCAGTTGAAGGGATAAGAGTTGATCCAAACAAGATTTCTGCTTTTTGGAAATGGAAGCCTACTTGAAATGTCTATGAGGTACGCAATTTTCTGGGATTACCTGGATATTATTGACGATTAGTTAAGAATTTTTTGACCATAGCTTTATTGATGACGAAAGTGTTACAGAAAGATGTTAGTTTTGCGTGGCCCGATAAATGCTAGAAAAGTTTTAATCAATTGGAAAGTTTGTTGATAGAGGCACTATTGTTAACATATCTTGAATTAGGGAAATAATTTGTTGTGTACAGTGATGCTTCTTTGAGTGGTTTGAGATGTGTTTTGATTCAAGATGGAAATGTAACATCCCGGTTTATACCTTAGTCAGAATAGTGGTTTCGAGACCACAAATCCGAGTCAAAAAATATTTTAATATTATTTTCTGTATTTATAGCATGTCAATTGATATGTGTGAAAGTTTCGTATGAAAATTTTATCGTTTGTGTGCCGATTTGATAAAAGGATTTAATCGTAGAAAATGTAAAAGTTGTGTTCTACTTGATTAAAGTGCTTAATTGCCATGGCTTATTAAATGAAAGGTCCTTATGTTGATATTAAACCATTGATAGTGGAATATGACATAAATGGCCATTAAATGAATAATTTTATAATATTTTAATTATTGGATAAAATAGTAATTTGGTTATTAAGTTAATATTATTAAAACAAAATCAATTTTATATCATCTTTTATCATCCTTAGCCGAAAATCAAAAGAAAAGAAAATCATGGAGGTTGTTTTTAGGGTTCGGCATTTACAAGCTTGATTAAGGTACGGTTTTAGCTCGGTTTTTGATAATTTCTATGTTTTTTGATTGTTGCTTCGTGTTCTCTTAATCCCATGCCCTAATTCATGAAATTGATGATAATTTTGAGTTATGCCATTGTTGATTTTGTGAGCTTTGTGATGTTAAATGATGAAATATGAAAGCTTGATGTTAGATAAATATGTTTTGTATTGGGATTTTTGATGAAATTGAGTATTATGAGCTAAATTGTGAAAATGAGAAATTGAAGGACTAAAATGTAAAATAAATGAAATATATGGGCTTAAATGAACACCATGAAAATTTGGCTAAGCATGAAAAATGTGAAATTTTGTGTATTTTGTAATTTTGTGAAATGAGGACTAAAGTGTTAAATTGTGAAAATATGAGGGCTAATTTGTAAGATGCCCTAAATATGTGTAAATGGATTGAATTGAATGATTTGGTGAATAAAAGGGTTAAATTTGAATGTGTATAGATCAAGAACCAAAGAAAACGGAATTAGATTGGGGGAAATCGAAAGTAGTTGAATAGCTATTCGTTTTCGTTCTTTCTCGTACGAGGTAAGTCTATATAAAAATAAATGTTTTTGTATTGAATTATTATTGCTTATATGTTAATGAAATGTGATAAATGGTTATTGGTGCTGAATATGTGAAATCCGAGAAAATTCTGATAATGTGATGACGTTCGAAAAGCCCCGTACAAACCATAAGAATAATTAGGATACATATGTCATGACATAGGATTCTGATATGAGTTATCGTGTAAGACCACGTCTGGGACGTTGGCATCGATTTGAGATTTACGTGTAAGACCATGTCTGGGACATTGGCATCATATATGATTTTGTGTAAGACCCTGTCTGGAACAGAGGCATCGATATTTAATTACATGTAAGACCACGTCTGGGACGTTGGCATTGTAAGAGCTTTACGAGCTATCCGAGTATCCTTATTGATTCCGAACGGTTCAACAGGCATTCCGAGATATGAATGAATTTGTGAATATGTATCTGTTTCACGTACGTATGAAATGTATATGAAATTTTGGTAATGGAAGATAAGTATGAATATGAACATTTGATATGTGAGCTACATGAAAATGTGATATGTTTATAAGCAAGTGGTTATGAACAATGGAGCTAGACGAGAAATAACAATTTGCTATTGTGTTATGCCATAGTTTGTATGAATGAAATAGTTTGTAATTGTTTATGTGATAAGTTTATTTGTATATGGCTTACTAAGCTTTTATAAGCTTACTTTGTGTGTGTTTCAATTTTTTTATAGATTAACGAAGCTACCGAAAGCTAGGGGATCGTCGAGGATCATCACCACACTATCCAACTATATTTTGGTACCTTTTGAAAATGTACATATTGAAGTATGACATGTATAGGCTAGAGAACTTTGATTATGTTTTGAATTGTGTAAATATAGCCATGTGATATGGTTTGATAATGGATGAGACTTTGGATTGATTTTGGTATATGTTTTGCTATGTGAAAATGGTGTATGTGATGGGTATTAATGGTCTTGTGTGAATGACCATTATGGTATGCTTTAGTGTAATAGAAGTAGTATGTTTCATACTTGATTTGGTATTTGAAATGGTTTGAAATGAGATGTGAATCATATGCTTTTGGTATGGAATTTTTTAAGGAACTAAATGAGGATATTGTAACATGAATTCTGCATGTTTTGGTAAGCTTTTGACCATTAATTGGGCATGAATTGAGTATATAGTGATGCTTATAGGGATGACCCTAAATGGGTGGCAATTTGGCCTTGCAAATGGCCTATATTTGCCCACACGGTTGAGCACATGGGCGTGTGTCTCGACCGTGTCTCTCAAGGTTGCAATTCGAAGCAAGCCAGACTTGCACACGGGTCAGACACAGGGGCGTGTGACAGGCCGTGTGATTCAAGTCAGTATTACACACGGGCAAGAAGCACGGGCGTGTGCCAGACCATGTGACCCAAGTCAGTGTTGCACATGGGCTGAGACATGGTCCAAGGCACGACCGTGTGAGACACACGGCCTAGCCACACGGGTGTGTGCCCTGTTTTGAAAGAAATTTTTTCTAATTTCTGCAAAGTTTCTGTATGAGATCGGTTTAGTCCCGAACCTTCTCTAATGCCTGTTTAAGGTCTCGTAGACCTTCTAAAGAGACTCTATGTGTATATTTCCCTATGGAATGGTTGTGAATGTTTGATGTTAGTGAAATGTTTGTGATATGTTCCGATATGTCCAGTAATGCCTCTTAACCCTCGTCCGGTGACGGATACGAGTTAGGGGTGTTACAGGAAATGTTATCGCGTATGCTTCTTGACAGCTTAAAACTCACGAAAAGAATTATTTGACACAAGATCTTGTGTTGGCTGTAGTTTTGTTTGCATTAAGCTAGAAAAAGCGAACATCATTGCAGATGCCTTGAGCCAAAAGTCTCTTTTTTCTCACTGATCAATGAATGCTTAACTTAAGTTGAAACATGACGGTTCTATTTTAGCTGAGTTGAAAGCTAAGCCTTTGTTTTTATTGAAAATACGGGAGTTTTAGTTTGATGATTTGAATTTGTTGGCTAAACGGGAAATGGTTGAACATGGTCAGATGGTTGATTATAGTATTGGTACGAATGGCAGCTTATATTTCCGTAATAGGTTGTACGTACCTGATGATTCGCAGCTAGAACAGAACATTTTAAGTGAAGCTCACAACAATGCTTATTCATTACACCCGGGTAGTACGAAAATGTATTGTAATTTGAAACATATGTATTTGTAACACCCCTTACCCGTATTCAACGCCGGAATAGGGTACGAGGCATTATCGGACATAAACACAAGCAAACATACATTTTCGAATCATAAATTTCCATCCAAATTAAAAAAATTTCATACTCATTCATATCGTCCTTAAAACGAGCCTACGAGGCTCAATACATGCTTTGGAAGTGGTTCGGGACTAAACTGAGAACTTTAGAAAAATTTTATAAAACTTAGAAAATTTTTCATGTTACAGGCTTCACACGCCCGTGTGGTCCAAGGGTGAAACACCCCAAACCCGGCCCACGAGCTTTGACCAGATTTGGTATGTTCCTCAAGTAAACCGGTTCAAAATTCTTTTGTTACTTAGGAAAAACTTGTATGATTTTTAAAAAATATTGTTTGGGTTGGGCTTGAGTTGAAAATGAATTTATCTTATGTTAAAACCCATTTATTTAAGGTGACAAAACATTTAGAGTTAATTTTAAAAAGGAATTTACTTAAACTTTAATTGATAAAAATCCATAAACATAATAAATAAAAGAAAAATAAAGTAAACCAAAATGGCCTTATTATATCAATGATCCCAAAGTAAAACTTAAAATACTTAAAATAAATTGAAAGTCCAAATCATAAATTTCTTGCTATGCATGGCCACCTTTAAGCTCCACGCCAACCCGGTCCATTCTTCGCTCATCACCGAAGAATATTCCCCAAGCGGGGTGAGTCAATGCAGACTCAATGTGTACACAACACTAAGTCATAATAGAATCAGGCATGCAAATGATACACATTCAAATCATAGAATACAATTAATGATGCATTCCCAAACCCAAACCTAATTAACCATCCGCTACACACCACCCGTACCTGCCAGTCACACCGTGGGGACTACTAAGTCAACCCTCCATCCGCTACACACCGAAAGCGATCATTGCTGCGATCGGCGTGCTCATCGCCCATATAATTTGTGTCATTAGACACCATATTCAAATAATGTAACCGAAGTTACCAAATTCAGATAATGTAACCGAAGTTACCATATTCAAATTTTGTGACCGTAGTCACCATATTCCGTTGGTGAGACCGAAGTCAACACCTTCTTCCCCTTTCTCATATAGATCCCGAATGCCCCATAAATTTTATATCATGCATAACATACTTAATTCTCATTCATGTTACTATTCATATGTTCAAAATATACCATATTCATAATCCTATCAGAAGTAGGAAACGCACCTGGGTACTTTTACCACATTTGTGGTACTTAGCCACATTCACATTCTTATGCATATTCATATATTAAAATAATTGCCATATGATATATCGAAGGTTAGTATGAGTACACACATTCTTAATAATACATTTAATTTAAACATAGCCATGAACCTATCAAAACTTAGGGTAGGGTACACACCTGATTTGCTTAACGAATTCCTTGAAATCTGAAATCGATCTCATCGCCTTAGATCTCAAATTCCTACATTTGATTAATCACTTACTAATTTAATAAAAAGCCATTCGGCCATAAATCCAAATCCTAGTAGGATTAGTATTCTTAAAACTTACCTTGAAATTCTCAAATCCCAAAATCCTTGTATCCCTCCTCACGAAATCCCTATAACTACATGTTAGATCAATTTCTAACATTTATTCACAACAAATAACCCTTAGCCGTATGTTAAATATGACTTACCTTAGATTCTTAAATCCCGAAATTCACTTTGAATAACTAGGGAACACGCGGCTTATGGTGTACCTTCGGAAAAGAACTTCTCCTTCCTTGTAGTCGACACTTAGTAAATCCCGAAAGATCTCTTGACAAGCAGATATTAAGGGTATTAGAATCTTAATTTCGACATGACCTTAAAAGAAATAGAATGAGAATCTAACCTAATCTTACCCTTCTTGAAGAATTTGATGGAACTCTTGCTTGAACCCTTAGCGATGATTCGGCTATGGCTTTGATGTGGATAACAATTTCGGCTCTTGAGGCTTAGTGAGAAATCGACTAGGGCTATTGGTATCTTTGGCTTTTGATTGTGTTTGTAATAGAAGAAGAAAAGAAAAGAGAAAAAGAGAATAATGGCAGAGAAAATTCGGTAGAGAGAAGAGGAGAAACTTTAGAGAATTTTGTGAGAGGTTTTTTTGAAAAGAAAAGAATGAATGAAGAATAGCCTTACTCTTCCTTTTATAGCCAAAATTACTAGCTAGAGTCCTTTACTTGGCCACCACTCTTCTATTTTGATAGCTTTATCCCTTGATTTATCACTTTAATAAAACTTAATCCAATAATTATCTCTTATCTCTTAATAAAAATAATACTAATAATAATCCTCTTTTATCTCTTCCTTATCTATCAAAATAAAAGAAATAATATCCACATTTATCTCTTGAAAATAATCTAAAATAAATCCATTATTTATCCCTTATTTATCCACCCTTTATCTCTTAAAAATAAAAGAATAAAAGCTCCTAATTTATAGCCATGTGCCGTCCACCTCACTTCTTCTAGAAGCAAAATAAAATTTCTTTTATTTGCTTCCCATGTGACTTCGAACTCAGGCCCAACACCTTGCATGTGGCGCCATTTCCAGAGGCCCTAAGTGGCATCTCAGGCCACTTTTCCAAGACCATTTGTGTGTCAAATTCCTCATATTATTTTTCTTAAGGCCACCTTGCCTTAGTTTTCTCTTTTTAAGCCTTTAAACTTGACATTTCCTTACATTTCCAAGTTTCCAGAAATGTTTACTTTCCTCTTTTGAATAATTTCCACATCATTTCCTTACATCCTCTAGTTTCCAAAAATGTTCACTTTCCTCTTTTAAACTTAACGTTTCCAAAGCATTTCCTTACATTTCCTTACATTTCCATACATTGCCTTACATTTCCATACATTTCCATGCACCTTAGGGTTCCTAGAACTCCTCGTAACACATCCAACACACCCACTGAGCCCACTATCTCATGAATTACACACGAACGCATAACCCCTAATCTAGGATGTTACAGGTTCTACCCTCTTAAAAATAATTTCGTCCTCGAAATTACTTATTAACTGTTGTACAATCCTTCTCTCACCGCACTATGCTTTCGCATTGCGCACTCTGATCTTAATAGAACCATCATACTTTCTAGGCACAATCCCTAAGTTCACGCCCCTAGAACTTATTTCTAACGTCGCGATTTAATCCGAGTAAAAAGTTTTATGAATTAGTCCTTATTTCATCGATTATTCGCGAAGAATTTTTATGGAAAAATTTTAGGAGTGGTTCTTTCAGTATCCATACATGCACACAGTCTTTACATTCATACATCCATCAATCAATTATGAACTTTCGTTCATTCGGAGAAATGTTGTAGTTTTCATTGTTGTTGTTTTTCCACTACCCAGGGGTATTTTCGTAATTTGCCCTACTGAGGGTATTTTTGTAATTTGTCAAAATGAGGTTCCTTGGTGATTTTGTCAAAAAGTATTTTGGAATTTTTAAATTCCCGGGGTAATTTTGAAAAATTTTGAAATCCGGGGGTATTTCGGTAATTTTGGAGCTCGGGGGTATTTTGGTAATAAACCATGGTAAATTTGTAGAGTTTAATATTTTGGGGTATTTCCAAATTTTGCAAAACTTTGAGGGTTCTTTTTGAGAATTGTACTTTCCAAAGCGGTGATGTTGCAAAAATTTGGAAATTAGGGTCATTTTGGTAATTTTGTAAGTTAAGGCGCTTTGTAATTTTCCAAAATCAAGGTATTTTGATATTTTGCAAATTAGGGTTTTTGGACATTTTATAAAGTAATGAATTTTTTGATAAGAACTGTGGGTATTTAGTAATTTTGCAAATAGGGGTATTTTAGTAATTTTTATAAATCAAGAATACTTCAGAAAATTTTATAGAATCATGTTTGCAATTCAAAAGGATAATTTTAAGAGTTTTAAAACTAGGTTTTTTTTTGGAAAATACGGCTAGTTCCCTTTCGGGTTTTAGTTAGGGGTTTAGCCTATGAATAAGTCCTCTTGGTTAGGGTGAACCGAAGCTACGCACCAGGTAGGATTTCTGCGAAGAGGAGGTGAGTCACTAGGACTGCTTAAATACCAGGCTCTTCCGGATCCAATCCTAGACATGCGCACAATGGTTGCCACACCCTAACTCGGCGACTTAGTCATAGGTTTGTTTAATGGTCCTTAAGAATTATGCACTTGTGTTTGAATAGATTAGTCCTATGGTTCAATAGATTCTAGTTCACTAATCTACGTTCCATTCCATTTCTACCCTTATACAGTTCATCAATCACAAAATCACACATAAAGTTAGGGTACTTACCTGGTGGGCTGCGGGTCGGAGACTTAGGTGCCATGCCAGAACACCTGTCTTATTTTAAAGAAAATCATTTGGGCTCGAATTAAAAACATTTTGGGCTTTAGACCACAGGCCGAGAGTTTAAAGCGGGCTCGATGATAAATCGAAACACCCCAAACCCGGCCCACGAGCTTTGACCAGATTTGGTATGTTCCTCAAGTAAACCGGTTCAAAATTCTTTTGTTACTTAGGAAAAACTTGTATGATTTTTAAAAAATATTGTTTGGGTTGGGCTTGAGTTGAAAATGAATTTATCTTATGTTAAAACCCATTTATTTAAGGTGACAAAACATTTAGAGTTAATTTTAAAAAGGAATTTACTTAAACTTTAATTGATAAAAATCCATAAACATAATAAATAAAAGAAAAATAAAGTAAACCACAATGGCCTTATT
This sequence comes from Gossypium sturtianum, assembly GCA_025698515.1. NCBI lineage: Eukaryota > Viridiplantae > Streptophyta > Magnoliopsida > Malvales > Malvaceae > Gossypium > Gossypium sturtianum. Next base: position 95,210,944 of record CM046954.1, on the reverse strand, counting down.
ATATCAATGATCCCAAAGTAAAACTTAAAATACTTAAAATAAATTGAAAGTCCAAATCATAAATTTCTTGCTATGCATGGCCACCTTTAAGCTCCTGTCGACCCGGTCCATTCTTGCTCATCACTGAAGAATATTCCCCAAACGGGTGAGTCAACAGACTCAATGTGTACACAACACTAAGTCATAATAGAATCGGGCATGCAAATGATACACATTCAAATCATAGAATACAATTAATGATGCATTCCCAAACCCAAACCTAATTAACCATCCGCTACACACCACGTGCACTGCCGGTCACACCGTGGGGACTACTAAGTCAACCCTCCATCCGCTACACACCATCGAAGGCGATCATTTGCGATCGGCGTGCTCATCGCCCATATAATTTGTGTCATTAGACACCATATTCAAATAATGTAACCGAAGTTACCAAATTCGGATAATGTAACCGAAGTTACCATATTCAAATTTTGTGACCAGTAGTCACCATATTCCGTTGGTGAGACCGAAGTCAACACCTTCTTCCCCTTTCTCATATAGATCCCAAATGCCCCATAAATTTTATATCATGCATAACATACTTAATTCTCATTCATGTTACTATTCATATGTTCAAAATATACCATATTCATAATCCTATCGTAAGTAGGAAACGCACTGGTACTTTTACCACATTTGTGGTACTTAGCCACATTCACATTCTTATGCATATTCATATATTAAAATAATTGCCATATGATATATCGAAGGTTAGTATGAGTACACACATTCTTAATAATACATTTAATTTAAACATAGCCATGAACCTATCAAAACTTAGGGTAGGGTACACACTGATTTGCTTAACGAATTCCTTGAAATCCCGAAATCGATCATCGCCTTAGATCTCAAATTCCTACATTTGATTAATCACTTACTAATTTAATAAAAAGCCATTCGACCATAAATCCAAATCCTAGTAGGATTAGTATTCTTAAAACTTACCTTGAAATTCTCAAATCCCAAAATCCTTGTATCCCTCTCATGAAATCCCTATAACTACATGTTAGATCAATTTCTAACATTTATTCACAACAAATAACCCTTAGCCGTATGTTAAATATGACTTACCTTAGATTCTTAAATCCCGAAATTCGCGAATAACTAGGGAACACGCGGCTTATGGTGTACCTTCGGAAATGAACTTCTCCTTCCTTGTAGTCGACACTTAGTAAATCCCGAAAGATCTCTTGACAATGAGATATTAAGGGTATTAGAATCTTAATTTCGATGACCTTAAAAGAAATAGAATGAGAATCTAACCTAATCTTACCCTTCATGAAGAATTTGATGGAACTCTTGCTTGAACCCTTAGCAGTATTCGGCTATGCCTTTGATGTGGATAACAATTTCGGCTCTTGAGGCTTAGTGAGAAATCGACTAGGGCTATTGGTATCTTGGCTTTTGATTGTGTTTGTAATAGAAGAAGAAAAGAAAAGAGAAAAAGAGAATAATGACAGAGAAAATTCGGCAGAGAGAAGAGGAGAAACTTTAGAGAATTTCTACAGAGGTTTTTTTGAAAAGAAAAGAATGAATGAAGAATAGCCTTACTCTTCCTTTTATAGCCAAAATTACTAGCTAGAGTCCTTTACTTGGCCACCACTCTTCTATTTTGATAGCTTTATCCCTTGATTTATCACTTTAATAAAACTTAATCCAATAATTATCTCTTATCTCTTAATAAAAATAATACTAATAATAATCCTCTTTTATCTCTTCCTTATCTATCAAAATAAAAGAAATAATATCCACATTTATCTCTTGAAAATAATCTAAAATAAATCCATTATTTATCCCTTATTTATCCACCCTTTATCTCTTAAAAATAAAAGAATAAAAGCTCCTAATTTATAGCCATGTGCCGTCCACCTCACTTCTTACGGAAGCAAAATAAAATTTCTTTTATTTGCTTCCCATGTGACTCGAACTCGGGCCCAACACCTTGCATGTGGCGCCATTTCAGAGGCCCTAAGTGGCATCTCAGCCACTTTTCCAAGACTATTTGTGTGTCAAATTCCTCATATTATTTTTCTTAAGGCCACCTTGCCTTAGTTTTCTCTTTTAAGCCTTTAAACTTGACATTTCCTTACATTTCCAAGTTTCAGAAATGTTTACTTTCCTCTTTTGAATGATTTCCACATCATTTCCTTACATCCCCTAGTTTCCAAAAATGTTCACTTTCCTCTTTTAAACTTAACGTTTCCAAAGCATTTCCTTACATTTCCTTACATTTCCATACATTGCCTTACATTTCCATACATTTCCATGCACCTTAGGGTTCCTAGAACTCCTCAGAACACATCCAACACACCCACTGAGCCCACTATCTCATGAATTACACACGAACGCATAACCCCTAATCTAGGATGTTACAAAGGGACACGCCCGTGTGACCCTTAGACACGCCCGTGCTACGGACCGTGTTCAAAATAGGGTGCTCTCTGACTTGTGCCACATGGTCGGGCCACCCACCCGTGTGCTAGGCCGTGTGGTCGATTTAATTTCCATAATTTTTCATAAAATAGGTGCAGACTTCACACGGTCGAGACACATGCCCATGTCCAAGGCCGTGTAGCACACACGACCGAGACACACGCCCGTGTCTCTGCCCGTGTGCTCAATTCTGGACATTCTGTTTTGCATCAATTAAGGTGCAGGGGACACACGGCCGAAACATATGCCCGTGGCCAAGGCCGTGTAGCACACACGACCGAGACACACGCCCGTGTGTCTACCTGTGTGGACAACAATAAGGCTATTTACCAAGCCATTTTGCCACCCTTACTTGTACAAACATACACAACATCATATAGCACCAATCCAAGCATATTACATACAACCAATCAGCCACAATCAAGACATCAACACATTATTCACATGCTACCATCTATCATACACAACATCACATGCTTATCAACTCAAATCATGTAAATTCCCACATTCATGAAAGGCATCATCATATAACTTATACCAACATTAGCCAATTTTCAATGGCCATGTACAAAATGAACTTTTAACCAAAATAAGCCAACATATTTGACCAAATCAATTATGACACATAAAAAAATGACCAAGTCCCCTATACATGCCATAACTCCAAATGCTAAATTCATTGGTACCCAAAATAATTGTTGTAGATAGCGTGTATGGACCTCCAACAAATCTCCAATCTCGAGCTAGCTTGGTTACACTATAAGATAAAGGAAAGGAAGGGGAGTAACCTTTATAGCTTAGTAAGTTCACATGCAAATAATAAGCAACATTAAACAACATAAACTTGAATATCATACAATTAGTATAACACAAGTTACATAATTGTCATCATAGGTTCATAAACATAACTTAATCATTCTTAATCTTACCAAGTGTTCATCACATACCGAGCTCATTCTTATGAGTTTTTTGTACATACCTGTACCAACTCCTAACATATCATACTCTTTCTCGTCTTTGACATACCCGTTGAACACTTGGAATACTAATTGGATACACGGAAAGTCTTGCACATAAGTGCCACATACGTAGCCAATGCTACCTCATATCTCATAACACATAGGGGCTCGCTCTCGAGCTAATCATGAGCCTACTCACACAAGCTGTCAGTCAAGACGTAACTACGCAGTGCTGCTCAGACAAGCTGTCAGGTATTCGTAACACATGCTGGACTACCCAGCCACTGGTAGACGTATGAGACCAGCACCCAGATCACATAAATCACATATATCACATGGTTTCCTAGTGACATGTCACTCGTATCCTAAAATATTCCTAAGGTTCAAACGGGATTTCTCATGTAACACCCCTAACCCGTAACCATCGCTGGTCTAGGGTTAAAGGCATTACCGGACAAATCAAAATATTTTACGGACATTTCATAATATAATTCAACGAATGAAATCAAAGTGTCCCTTGATTAGGTCTACGAGACCTTAAACATGATTTAGAAAGGGGCCGGGACTAAACCAAACACATACAAAAAATTTTCAGAATTTTAAAAAAAAATTCTAAGTTACAGAGGTCACACGCCCGTGTGGGCAGGCCGTGTGCCTACCACAACCCCAGACACGCCCGTGTGTTTAAGCCGTGTTAAAACAGGGCATACATACTGACTTGTCCACACGGCCGTGGACATGCCCGTGTGCCTCACCCGTGGTCGCTACTGACTTGCACCACACGGCCAGTCACACGCCCGTGTGTCCAGCCCATGGTCGAGTCTGACTTGTTTCGCAATTTCAACCACGAGGGACACGGTCGAGCCACACGCCCGTGTGCTTCACCGTGTGGGCAATTATAGGCCATTTGCAAGGCCAAAATACCTCCCACACTTTGGGTCATCCCTACAAGCACATACAAGCATTATTCCAAACACAATTGGCAACCAAAAATATACCAAATGGTCATCTTTAAAACTTATTCAAGTACTTTTAAAGAAATACCAACTTATATGCCATTTAGCTAAATTTATTCACAAGCATTTCTAAACATAAATCATTCACAACTTACCACTACAATATGACATCTACTCATCAATACTATACCAACTTTGCATCAATAAACTTACCATTACTTTGACCATTTCATTAGTCATTAAACCATACCAAACAAAGCATCATATAATATGACTATTCATTCATATCACAACCATTTATCTAGCCATATCACATGGCTATACACATATCTCAATTATAATTCAAAGTGACTAGCCTATACATTCCATACTTTAGTATATACACTTTCAAAAGGTACCAAAATAAGATTAGGTAGTGTGATGACGACCCTCGATGATCCCTGAGCCTTTCGTAGCTTTAACGATCTATAAAACAAAGCAAACACACACAAAGTAAGATTTCAAAAGCTTAGTAAGCCATATACAAATAAACTTATCATATAATCATTTATAAACATAGCAATTCAAATTCATTAACATATCTTCATTTGAAACACATAGATTTCTCTTTAGCTCAATTGGTTTTCCATTGCTTACCAACATATCATATCTCAAGCATCTCTTTTGCTCATATCTCAAACATACATATATTACATTTATTTCATTGCATCTATGTACATATTCATTCACCTTTCATGCCTATACAAAGCATACACATCAAACGTACATGAAACGACTACACATTTCACATCATCTTTTGTTTCTCGGAATTGCCCGTTGAACCGTTCGAAATCAAATAGGATGCTCAGAATGCTCAGAATAATCATACAATGCCAACGTCCCAGACGTGGTCTTACATGTAACCAATTATCGATGCCACTGTCCCAGATAGTGTCTTACACGAATCAAATACGATGCCAATGTCCCAGACATGGTCTTACACGTAAATCTCAAATCGATGCCAACGTCCCATACGTGGTCTTACACGATAGCACATATCAGAAACCTATGTCATGACATATGTAATCCTATATATTCCTAGGTTCGTACGAGACTTTTCGGACTTTGACACCTTGTCGATACTTCCTCGGATTTCATATACAAGTCATCTTGAACATATTCATCACAATCTAAATTTCATAGATTCATAAATAGACCAATTCTAATGCCTTTATTTGTATATCGACTTACCTCGGATTCGAAATAAACAAGCGGTTCCGACTACTCGATCACTTTAGATTTCCCTCGATCTAATTCCGTTTTCTTTTGTTCTTGATCTATACATATTCAAATTTAACCCATTTATTCATCAAATCATTCAATTCAATCCAAAAACACATATTTAGGGCAATTTACAATTTAGCCCTCACATTTTCACATTTTGACATTTTAGTCCCTATTTCATAAAATCACAAAATACACAAAATTTCATGTTACCCATGCCTAGCCGAATTTTCACAAGCTTCATACAAGTCCATACATTTCATTTATTTCACATTTTAGTCCCTTAAAATATTATTTTTTCAATTTAATCCAAATTACTCAAATTCATCAAAAATCAAAAGACAAACTATGTTAATCTATCACATATCTTTCATAATTCATATTCAAACATCTCAAGACTCATGAATTCATCAGTGGCACATTTCAAAATTATCATCAATTCACAAAATTAAAGCATGGGTTTGAAAGAACACGAAGCAACGATTACAAAAACGTAGAAATTATCAAAAACCGAAACCAAAACATACATTAATTTGCTTGAGCAAGGGCCGAATACCTAACAAGCTTTTTCTTTATCTTTTCTTTGCATTTTCGGTGGATGAAAACTTAAATGTCCACCATTTTTAACTTTGTTTTTATTATATTAACCTTATTAACTAATTTACAATTTTAACCTTTAATTATTAACTTATAAATTCCACTAACATATGTACATTAATGTCCATCCATAATTCAAATGGTCCGATTGCATTATAAGGACCCCATATTTATAAAGCCATGTCAATATAACCCTTTAACAAATGGCAAGTCACTTTTGCATTTTCTACAATCTAGTCCTTTTTCTCAAATTAAGCACTCAAACGGATAAATTAATTCACATAAATTTCACACATGCTTAATCACGTACTGTAAACACAGAAAATAATATTAAAATATTTTCTTGACTCAGATTTGTGGTCCCGAAACCACTATTCCGACTAGGGTCAAAACCGGACTATTACAATTCTCCCCCTTAGGGATTTTCGTCCCCGAAAATCTTACCGTTGAATAGGTTCGGATATTGTTGTCTCATTACGCCTTCGGGCTCCCACGTAGTCTCTTCCACTCCGTGTCGATGCCACAGTACCTTTACTAACAAGATTTTCTTATTTCGTAATTCTTTCACTTCACGATCTAAAATATGAATCGATTCCTCTTCATAAGTCATATCGGATCTGATTTCAATCTCAGACGGACTAATCACATGTGATGGATCGGATCTGTATCGACGAAGCATTGACACATGAAATACATTATGAATCTTTTCCAGATCAGGTGGCAACAACAATCTATATGCTACAGGTCCGATACGCTCGATAATTTCATACGATCCGATGAACCTCGGACTCAATTTGCCTTTACGTCCAAATCTGAGTACTTTCTTCCACGGGGACACCTTCAAGAACACCTTGTCACCGATATCAAACTCAATATCTTTTCTTTTCAAATCTGCATAGGATTTCTGATGATTTGACGCGGCTTTCAGACTATCACGTATTACTTTCACTTTTTGTTCTGTGTCTTTTATCAAATCGACCCCGTTTATCTTATTTTCGCTGAGCTCAGTCCAATACAGAGGTGTTCGACATTTGCGTCCATACAAAGCCTCATAAGGTGCCATTTTAATGCTCGATTGAAAACTATTATTGTACGCAAATTCAATCAGTGGTAAGTATTGTTCCCACGTACCATCAAACTCAAGAATGTAACATCTCAACATATCCTCGAGTATCTGAATGATCCATTCAGACTGACCATCAGTCTGTGGGTGAACAGTCGTACTGAAATGCAATTTAGTACCTAAGGCTTCTTGCAATTTCTTCCAAAATCGTGAAGTAAACCTTGGATCTCTATCAGACACAATAGACAATGGCACTCCGTGTAATCTCACAATATCAGAAATGTAAAGCTCAACTAACTTATCAAGTGAGTAATCTGATCGTACCAGAATAAAACAGGCTGATTTAGTCAATCTGTCAACTACGACCCAAATTGCATCTTTCTTTCTCAAAGTCAAAGGTAATCCTGAAATAAAGTTCATTGTTACTCTATCCCATTTCCATCCAGGAATCATTATCAGTTGTAACAAACCTGATGGAACCTGATGTTCAGCTTTAACTTGCTGACATACTAAACATTTCGAGACATAATCTGAAATATCCCGTTTCATACCAGACCACCAATAATGTTGCTTCAAATCATGGTACATCTTTGTACTTCCCGGATGAAAAGATAGACGAATATTATGAGCTTCATTCAAAATTAACTGTAATAATTTTGGATTTCTTGGAACACAAATTCAATCTCGAAATCTCAAGCAATCATCATCAACTCGAAATTCAAAATTGGAGTTCGAATCACACTGAGCTCGTTTCACTAGCATTTCATTATCAACTTTCTGAGCATCACAAATTTGTTGTAAAAACAACAGTTTCGCTTTCAATTCAGCCAAAACTGAACCATCATAATATAAGTCTAAATGGGCGTTCATTGCACATAATGCAAACAATGATTTCCAACTCAGTGCATCAGCTACAACATTTGCCTTACCCGGATGATAATCTATCACAAGCTCGTAGTCTTTCAACAGTTCTAACCATCTTCTCTATCGTAGATTGAAGTCTTTCTGGGTCATCAAATATTTCAGACTTTTATGATCCAAAAATACACGACATTTTTCACCGAAGAGGTAGTGACGCTAAATCTTTAGGGCAAACACAATCCCAGCTAGCTCGAGATCTTGTGTCGGATAATTCTTTTCATGAGGCTTTAATTGTCTCGAGGCATAAGCTGGAACTTTTCCTTCCTGCATCAAAACACATCCTAGACCATTCAACAAAGCATCACTATAGATCATGAATTCTTTACCTGATTCTAGTTGTACCAAAACTGGAGGTTCAGTCAACAAAGTTTACAACTGATCAAAACTTTTCTGACATTTATCAGACCATTCAAACTTCACATCTTTCTGAAGCAATCTAGTTAATGGAGTAGCAATCATCGAAAAGCCTTTCACAAATATTCGATAATAACTAGCAAGTCCCAAAAAATTACGGACTTCGGACACATTTCTTGGAGGCTTCCACTCCAAAATAGCTGGAATCTTGCTCGGATCAACTCGTATACCAGATGCTGACACAATATGCCCCAGAAAACCAACTTCACGCAACCAGAACTCACATTTACTAAACTTTGCATACAATTGCTTATCACGCAGAGTTTGTAGCACAATTCTCAAATGTTCCGCATGTTCAATTTCATCACGTGAATAAATCAAAATGTCGTCAATGAATACAACAACAAATCGATCTAAATATGGTCTGAAAATTCTGTTCATCAAATCCATGAAAATAGCAAGAGCATTGGTTAGTCCGAAAGGCATAACTAAAAACTCATAATGCCCGTACCTCGTTCTGAAAGCAATTTTCGGAAAATCTGAATCTTTTACTCGCAACTGATAATACCCGATCTCAGATCTATCTTTGAAAACACGGTGGCTCCTTTCAACTGATCAAACAAATCATCAATTCTCGGCAGAGGATATTTATACTTAATAATCACTTTGTTCAACTGACGGTAGTCAATACACATTCTCATCGTGCCATCTTTCTTTTTCACAAATAGAACAGGAGCACCCCAAGGTGAGAAACTCGGTCCTGCAAATCCCTTATCGGTCAACTCTTGTAGCTGTGATTTCAACTCTTTCAATTCTGTTGGTGCCATTCTATACGGAGCTATCAAAATGGAGTCATTCCCAGTAATAAATCAATACCAAATTCAACTTCTCGTATCGGAGGTAATCCCGGTAATTCTTCAAGAAATACGTCAGGGAATTCACAAACAACTGGCACTGATTCTACTTTCTTTTCAATCACTTTCGAATCAATTACATAGGTAAAATAAGCTTCACAACCCCTTTTCACATAACTCTGAGCTTTCATCACTGATATCACAGTAGGTAACCCATTCGAATCATTTTACTCAATCTAAACTATTTCATCATTCTGGCATCTTAAATCAATAGTCTTTCTTTTGCTGTAACACCCCAAACCCGACCCAGAAGTTAGGCCCAAATCTGGCGTGTCACATTGAAGTGTTTTTCGAAAACCATGTTTTCAGTGAAAACCCTCCTTAATATTTAAAAAAAACTAAAGTCTCAGTTTGTGTTCGTTCAATTTCAAAACGTGGTTCATTTAAAAGTTAATCACTTTTAAAAACGTTATTAACTTCGTTAAAAATCTCTTTTAGTTGCGGAAGATAATTTAAGGAAAATAAGTTTAAAACGTATGTTTTTAAAAATAGTAATTGGGTTGAAAACTCGTCCACGTCTAACTGATATAAAACGTAACAAAATCCAAAATTCAGAATTAAATCCATAGAGGCCTTATTATAGAAATTAAAACCCAAAACGGAATTTAAAACATATATAAAGTCCAAAGCATAACAGCCGCAGTCGTGTGTTCACCTCCGAGTCCCTCGCAGCACCGATCCTCCTAACACCGGGGATTACCTGCACAGTTAAAAATGGGGTGAGTTTACGAAAACTCAGTGTGTAATCCCCTTACTAGAGTAATAACGATCGATATCTGAAATAAAAACCGGAATAGTGCAGGCCAAAGCCCTTAACAAGATAATGATGCGATCCAGTTCAGAGCATACGTGGGCCAAAACCCACTACAATATCATTTGGGTCACAGCCCATAAGAGAATCAATTGGGGCCAGCCCAAACCAATACATAACAAGTGGCCCTAAGCCCAGTACAAAGACAGATCTCATAAACAGATATGCAACAGTATGAGGATGCATCCCACCCCGATCCAGCCAACACACCACCTGTACCAACCCTACACTTATGTGGGGATAAAATCGACCCACCCAACCAACACAACAAGCATAGCACCAGTTGCGGCACTAAGTCAACAGAACGGCTCAGCGCCGTGGACAGAATGACTAAAAGCCATAAACAGAATGGTTATAAACCATAATCAGGATGGCACAGAGCCATGATCAGGATGGCACAAAGCTATCGGTAACTGTAATAAGTTTGGCACATAGCCATCAGCGACGGTAATATAATTGGCACACAGCAACGGGTAATTATGATCGACACAGAGCCATCAATATATATGTTAGGCACATAGCCACAGGTAAATACGATTAACACAAAGCCATAATCAAGATGGCACAGAGCCATAGTTAGGTTGGCATAGAGCCAAAATCAGATTACGCAGCTTTAAGCCGTCCGTCAGTCCACAGTCGTCTCATACGACCCGTGCGACCTTAACAGATCAATACTGGATCAACAGTCGTCTCATGCGACCCGTGCAACCCTATCAAAACTTCCTCCGTATCAATGTCCCAACCCCATACAATATGTCGTGTATGTCATGCTCAATCATTATACGTGTATGCAAAATGGCCATGCTCAGTAAAGTCATTTAAACACAGATTAAAAGTATATCAGTCACATGACCACAGTCAAGTCAGTTAAAACACAGTCATACGATCACAGTCAAATCAGTCAAATTCATAGTCTAAGTCAGTCATTTACCCACAAGGGCAAAACAGTCATTTTACCCGATAAGGGTATTTTGGTAATCCTACCCTTCAGGGGTATTTCGATAATTCTACCCCACAGGGTATTTAGGTAATTTTGCAAACCGGGGTATTTCAGAAATTTCACAAATCGAGGGTATTTTGGTAATTTCACAAATCGAGGGTATTTCGTTAATTTCACAAATCGAGGGTATTTCGATAATTTCACAAATCGAGGTATTTCAGTAATTTCACAAATCGAAGGTATTTCGGTAATTTCACAAATCGGGGGTATTTCGGTAATTTCACAAATCGAGGGTATTTCGGTAATTTCACAAATTGAGGGTATTTCAGTAATTTCCCAAATCGGGTATTTCGGTAATTTCCTAAATCAGGGTATTTCAGTAATTTCACAAATTGAGGGTATTTTGATAATTTCACAAATTGGGGTATTTCGGTAATTTCACAAATCGAGGGTATTTAGGTAATTTCATAAATCGGAGGTATTTTAGTAATTTCACAAATCGAGGGTATTTTGGTAATTTCACAAATCGGGATATTTCGGTAATTTCATCCGTGTGGCCCTCAAGCCGACTGGGCCCACACGGCCCATTTCGGCCCAACAAGGCCCAGAACAGCCTAAGACCACGAGAGCGCTCGTGGTGGCCTCTACAGACTAACGCCCATGTTTGTGGGCTCGGTTCACCACACGCACGATCGCACGCTCGTGTGGCATCATACGCCATATTTCTTGTTTCTCGGCATTTTGCCGATCTACAGTCATAGCAGTGTAAACAAGACATACTTTTGGCTTTTCAGCCGATTATCGAATATCGCATACAAATACACACACTCTATCAGCTTTCTCGTCGACTATCGAATACAGGGTACTGTTACACACCTTTTTTGCGAAGAAAGCAAATAATCCTTGAGCACCAAGACCTACATCAATTCCCAACACACGATTAATCACAGGTTGACAGGGATACAACCAACCTTAATAGTCACATAAACATACCACCTTCTTAATACTTAGCCCCAAAACATTCACCACCCTTACTTTGATTGAGTGAGTACCTCCAGTCCTCTAAGATCGCTAACTATGATAGATCACACGCCTTGCCGACAACTGCACTACGATAGATCTCTGTTAGGTAGAACTGATCATAGATGCAGCCTACAACCCAAATTTTACTTAGCAAACCCATTGGGCCTAATCTGTCTATACCCAAATAGTAAGATAACAAATTACCTTAATCGGACGATGAGAGAAAAACCTCGACGGCCTTAGCACTCTAGAACTTCTTCGCTCCTCATATTTGACTAGCCCTCAACGAGCATCATATCGCATAAGAGAATCAAGAGCGTAATTAGAGTCCAAAAGAACAGAAGCATTCGGCTTCCAGAGAAATACTAAAAGAGATCAAATTTGAGTGTAAAGGAGAAAGTATAAACACCTACCCTTCAGTCAGGAACACTTGCAGAACCGATTAACAATACCAACAGTGGAGAATAGAAATATTCGGCAAAGGATAGGGAGAGAAGAAGGTTGAGTACCTTCGGTCTACCAAGCAGAAGAAAGAAAAGAGGGAAGAAGGAATAGAGAAGGAGCAATCGGCTAGGCTAGAAATCGAAAAGAAAGAATGACACTGCAGGGAAGAAGAAAAGATAAGTATTCGGCCAATCGAGGTGTAAAGGTAGAAAGGGTAAAAGAAGAAGAACATTCAGCAATACCCACCAGTTTTCCCCAAATAGTCAATTTGACAACCCCAGCAACAAAAGCACAAACAGAAAGTGAACTAATACGACACTTTAGAGCTCAAAACAACTCGACACAGAAATGAGATTTTTCCCAACCCAAAAAGTGACCAAAAACTAAACCAAATGGGAGAAAAGCCCTCTTGGCCGAATTTCCCTAAGCATAACACCCAAATTTGGCACAACTTCACTCCATAACAAACTCCCCTTTTTCCTCCCCCTTATCCCTCTCCTAAAATCTCTCCACCTTATTCTACTCAACCACCTATTCAAACTCCTTTCAAACTCCTCCAAGTCCATATCCCATAAATCTCTCCCCCAAGACCAATTCCACAACCACTTGAGCAGAATTCAATTCCAACACAACCCCTGGGTGGCACAGCTATAAAATAAATAATCCATAGCTTACTCCAAGTCTCGAACCTTTGACCTCCTTGCCACACTTGTGACGCCACCTTCCACCACACCACCAACTCCTCTTTTGTCACCTTCCACCACATTTTATTTATAACCCTACTAACCAAAGATGGGGGTTTTGATCACTTAAAACACAAAATTTTTCTTAAGACCAGGTGTGAACCCAAGGCTTCTCCAATACTCCTCAGGACCCTTAATCACCAAAGCAGACATACATTTGTGTTATTCACTTGCACAACTAAATTCCAATTCCTCCTATACGCGAAGCCCATTTCTTCTAGGCCCAAAAGTAGGGGCGTTTCATTTGCAATTCACAACAGCATCATGCAACGTCAACTAGTCCATACCCAAACTTATATCAAACTCATCAAATGGTAATAGCATCAAATCAGTCGGAAAACAAACATCTTGAAACATCAACGGACAGTTCTTGCATACTTTGTCAATCAGGACACTTTTACCTAAGGGGTTCGATACTCTAATAACAAATTCAATAGACTCTACAAGCAAAGTCTTACTAGATACTAAGTTCATGCATAAATACTAATGAGTAGATCCTGGGTCTATCAATGCAATCACAGAAGTATCATAAAGAGTAAATGTACCCGTAATAACATCTAGAGACGAAGCTTTCTCACGAGCTCGGATGGCATAAGCTCTGGCAGGTGCCCTAGCTTCAGATCTTGCTACTGTATCTCTCGTAGTTCTCTGACTACCACTGACATTTCTTGAGTTTCTTGAAGGTCTACCTCTAGCTGAAGCATTATCTGACTTCAGATTCTGTACCATTTCTTGTTCAACAGACTCAGGACAATCTCGGATGAAATGGTCTAATGATCCACATCTGAAATAGGCTCGGTCATTCAATCTACAACTACTCGAATGTCTTTTACCATAATGTTTACATTTAGGTCGTTCGGATCAGACATTTCCCACACTAGCTATCGAAATAGCTTGGGCTTTGATGTTTAACTGCGATCTAACACAATCTCTGTTTGAATATCCCACATTAGCCTTTGAACGGCTATGCTAATCTCTGAATTTCTTTGAAGCAGACTGAAATGATTTACTCAAAAATCTCTTTCTCACATCTCTGGCTTTCGATTCAACTTTTCTTTTATCTTTCCTGAGTGCCTCAGCTTTACATGCTCGATCAACAAGCACAACAAACTCTTCTATTTCCAGAATCCCAACAAGCAAACGAATATCTTCATTCAGACCATCTTCAAACCTTTTGCACATTATCACTTCAGTTGAGACACATTTTCGAGCATATTGGCTTAGTCTCACGAACTCTCGTTCATATTCGGTGACAGTCATGCATCCCTGTTTCAATTCCAAAAATACTTTTCGTTTCTGATCAATAAATCTCTGGCTGATATATTTCTTCCGAAACTCAGACTGAAAGAAATCACATGTAACCCGTTCTTTTGGAACAACAGAAATCAAAGTCTTCCACCACTGGTAAGCTGCATCTCGTAACAAGGAAATGACACATTTTACGCATTCTTCAGGGTTCAATGACATTTCATCAAACACTCAGATTGTGTTTTCTAGCCAAAACTCAGCTCTCTCAGCATCATCATCACTAGTGGCCCTGAACTCTTCGGCCCCATATTTACAGATTTTTTCGACCGGAGGCTTATTCAACAGATTCAAGTTCATAACCGAAGGTACAGCAGAAGTCTGAGGAGCATTGGGTGGGGGCGGAGGTTCTGATACAGCCGGATTAGTTCTAACGTATTGAGTGAACCACTTATTCATCATTTGGAAAAAGGCTTGTTTAGCTTCTCCTTCCTGACCGCTAGTAGCCGGTCTCGAATCATATGGCACTGTCCCTTGAGCAGGAGCAGGCACATTACTTTCAACATCGTTAGCTACAGCTCTTTTGGGATCCATTTACTATACAAAAACACATTTTATACATCAGGATTCATCACACTATCACAGTTCGTATGTAACAGCCCGATTTAGGGCCTAGTCAGAATAGTGGTGCGAGACCACAAATCCGAAGTAGAAATATGTGTTTAAATGATTTCATAAGGCTTATGAGGTATTTGCATGATTGTGTAAAAACTTCATGAAGGAATTTTATTAATTAGTGAATAAATTGTCCATGAGGACTAAATTGCAAGGATTGGAAAATATGAGATTCTAGAAGATTTAAGTATGAAATAGAATTATAAATATTACTAGAGGTCCTTATTTAGAAATTAGACTATTATATGTTAAGATGGACAAAAATGGACATGGGAAGGAAAAATCTCAAGAAAGGGGCATTAAGGGCATTTTTGTCATTTGGTAAATAAAAGATTAAAAAGGGAAAAAGAAGTCAAAAATGGTGTCCATCTTCTTCTCCTTTAGCCGAAATTTGAAAGGAGCCATAGCTAGGGTTTCTTCAACTTCCAAGCTTGATAGTAAGTGCATCCTAGCCCCGTTTTTAATGTTCTTCGTATTTTTGAGACCCTTGTAGCTCGGTTTAGCTATTTCTAGCTATATTTTGAGCTAGGGTTCATGTTCAAAAATAAACCCATGTATGACATGCATGCATTTTGATGTTTTATGGAAGAATATGAAAGTTTGATGTATGATAAACATCTTTTTCTAAGTGATTTTCATGAAAAATGCATAAAAGGACCAAATTATAAAAGTTATAAAAATGGTCATACATGGGTGAAATAGTGGAAATTTAAGGTTGCTATAGTTGAGAATATGATTCGGCTAGGCTTGAAATACAAGAAAGTTGAATGAAAATCATTTTACGAGCCTAGGGGAAAAATGTAATTATGTAAAAGTTTAGGGGCAAAATCATAATTTTGTCAAAATATGAATTATGAGTTGATTTAGTCAATGTGTGTATTTAACAAGTGAAATTGTTATTATAGATCAAGAAACACGAAGCCCGGTTCAAAAATGAGGCAAGAATAAAATCGAGGACTAAATCGAGCATCTATACACATTTTGAGAATCGAGGTAAGTTTGTATGAAGTTAGAGTTTCATAATGTTTGATATTTGAAATTATTTAAGATTATGACAATGTATGTTATTGCTATGAAAATCGAGTGATGAAGTATCGATGAGGAAATGGTGAAAATAAGTTATGTGAAGTTCCAGATAAAAACTCGAAATAATGAGGTTACCCATGTATTAGCATTGAATAAAGAAGGTCTCGTGTAAGACCATGTCTTGGATATGGCCTCGGCACCAAAGGAAGATTTTGTATAAGACCATGTTTGGGACATGGCATCGACATCGAGTTATAAGGTCCCGTGTAAGACCATATATGGGATGTGGCATCGGCATCAAGGGGTGATCCCATGTAAGACCATATCTGGGATATGGCGTTGGCATCAAATTTTATGAACGATGAGTTCGAGTATCCTACGATAATTTGGTTAGTTCGTGGGCAAAAGAGCTAAGTATGTAAAATGGTATAGAGTTAAATTCGTTTATGGGTGACCTTGGGTATCACCTATGATAAGAATGATGAAGATATGAGTTTATGTTCATGATAGAAAATGTGCTAAGTCATGTGACTAAGTGATACAGCTACCATGAGTAAAATACAAAGTATGAAATCATATTGTTAAATGAGAAGGGTAAGAGTAAGTATGAGTAAGTATGCTTGAGCACTTGATGCTTATGTTGTTCATGTATCATGAGATGGATGAGTTTATTTTGAGTATTTATGTTGATATATAAATTTCATGCAAACTTACTAAGCTATATGCTTACCCATCTCTTTCCCCTTTTCCTTGTAGTTTCACAAAGTTAGCTCGGGGATCACAGAACGTCGAAGCCCGGATTACACTATCAACCATTCTTTTGGTATAGTAAACTTAATTCATTTTGAGTATGGCATGTATACGAACTTGATCGTTTTGTGTCATGTCATGTTTGAAGGCATAAGGGTTGGCTATTAATGTTTCACACTTATTTTGTAAAGGGCCATGGTGAGTTGGCCAATATTGTTAAGTTTATGTTATAAAGTTGATAAGTTAAATGAAATGAATGTTCATGCAAGTAATTGAGTAAAATATGAGTGGAATGAATGATAATTTAAGGATTCTTAAGAGTTTGGTATTGCTATGTTATGTGCTTCTTGTGATGAAATGAATGAGTTTTTGTTTCAGGGTGGCAAGAAGGCTTGGAAAATAGCCTTAAACTGTCCACAGGGATAGACACACGGGCGTGTGTCTAGGCCGTGTGTGACACACGGCCAGCCCCATGGGTGTGTTAGTAGGCCGTGTGTCCCCTGCATTTAATTGCCAGAATTTGATTCATCACACGGGCCAGCACACGGGCGTGTGCTTAGGCTGTGTGCTCTTTAAGCGGTTACTGACGTCATAAACAGAATACCCCTAGTTTTCACACACGGGTGAGGACACGGGCGTGTCTAGGCCGTGTGAAGGACACGGGCCATTGAAACAGGCGTGTGTCAGGCCGTGTGAAAACCCCTGTAGGTTCGAAATAAAAATAAATTCTACACGGGCTAGGGACATGGGCGTGTGTGACCACACGGCCTGCCCACACGGGCGTGTGACCTCTGTTTAGACAAAAATTTTCAAAGAGTGTAAAAGTTTCCGGTTGAACTCCGAAACCTTCCGGAGGTATGTTTAAGGCCTCGTAAGCCCATGATATGTGTGTTATAGTTAAGAAAGAAAAATTTTAAGTTGGAATGAAATTTTATAGCCTGTAATTACATGTTCAAGCAAAGTCAAGCATGGTAATGCCTCGTATCCGGTTCCGGCGTCGGACACGGCTAAGGGGTGTTACATGGTATATATGGCATGTATAGCTAGACTCTCACCCGTTACGTTAGTCCTAGAATTGACTAAATCGTAGCTCTGATACCAATCAAATGTAACACCCCTAACCCGTAACCATCGCCGGTCTAGGGTTAAAGGCATTACCGGAGAAATTAAAATATTTTATGGACATTTCATAATATAATTCAATGAATCAAATCAAAGTGTCCCTTGATTAGGTCTACGAGACCTTAAACATGCTTTAGAAAAGGGCCGGGACTAAACCGAACACATACAGAAATTTTTCGAAATTTAAAAAAAAAATTCTAAGTTACAGAGGTCACACGCCCGTGTGGGCAGGCCGTGTGCTTCCCACGGCCCCAGACACGCCCGTGTGTCTAAGCTGTGACAAAATAGGGCATACATACTGACTTGTCCACACGGTCGTGGACACGCCTGTGTGCCTCACTCGTGGTCGCTACTGACTTGCACCACACGGCCAATCACACGCCCGTGTGTCCAGCCCGTGGTCGTGTCTAACTTGTTTCACAATTTCAACCATGAGGGACACGGTCGAGCCACACGCCCGTGTGCTCCACCATATGGGCAATTATAGGCCATTTACAAGGCCAAAATGCCTCCCACACTTTGGGTCATCCCTACAAGCACATACAAGCATTATTCCAAACACAATTGGCAACCAAAAATATACCAAATGGTCATCATTAAAACTTATTCAAGTACTTTTAAATACATACCAACTTATATGCCATTTAGCTCAATTTATTCACAAGCATTTCTAAACATAAATCAGTCACAACTTACCACTACAATATGACATCTACTCATCAATACTATACCAACTTTGCATCAATAAACTTACCATTACTTTGACCATTTCATTAGTCATTAAACCATACCAAATAAAGCATCATATAATATGACTACTCATTCATATCACAACCATTTATCTAGCCATATCACATGGCTATACACATATCTCAAACATAATTCAAAGTGACTAGCCTATACATGCCATACTTTAGTATATACACTTTCAAAAGGTACCAAAATAAGATTAGGTAGTGTGATGACGATCCTCGATGATCCCCGAGCCTTTCGTAGCTTTAACGATCTATAAAACAAAGCAAACACACACAAAGTAAGCTTTCAAAAGCTTAGTAAGCCATATACAAATAAACTTATCATATAATCATTTATAAACAAAGCAATTCAAATTCATTAACATATCTTCATTTCAAACACATAGATTTCTCTTTAGCTCAATTGGTTTGCCATTGCTTACCAACATATCATATCTCAAGCATCTCTTTCGCTCATATCTCAAACATACATATATTACATTTATTTCATTGCATCTATGTACATATTCATTCACCTTTCATGCCTATACAAAGCATACACATCAAACGTACCTGAAACGATTATACATTTCACATCATCTTTGGTTTCTCGGAATTGCCCGTTGAACCGTTCGGAATAAAATAGGATGCTCGGAATGCTCAGAATAATCGTACAATGCCAACGTCCCAGACATGGTCTTACATGTAACCAATTATCGATGCCACTGTCTTAGATAGGGTCTTACACGAATCAAATATGATGCCAATGTCCCAGACATGGTCTTACACGTAAATCTCAAATCGATGCCAACATCCCAGACGTGGTGTAACACCCCAAACCCGGCCAAGAAGTTAGGCCCGAATCTGGCATGTCACATTGAAGATTTTTTGCGAAAAGCCTTGGTTTCATTGAAAACCCTTCTTAGAGAATTTTGATTAAAAACCCAGATCATAGTTGTTTTCCAAATCAAAGTGTATTAGGAAATCTGTCTTTTCGATTGTAAGTTAACAATTATTTAAAAATACAACTGTTTACCAGCGGAAGCTTAATTTTGAATAAAACACTTGTTTTTAGAAAGGTTTGATATAAATCTTAAAAGAAATAAAGTAAAACATTCAATGTAAAGTTAAACAGAGGGAAAGCCTTATTACAATCCAACTTAAAATGATCAAAGTACTTAAAACTATAGAGAAAATCAAGTAAAATGAAACGTCTTGCTAGCTGGCCACCTCTGAGTCCCTCCATTCGTCGAAACGTCTACTGAAGATTTCTTGAGAAAAATAAAAGAGGGGGTGAGTTTTGGAACTCAGTGTGTACAACCCTCAGCAAACAAATAGCATACAAGCAATCAATTGGGCCTAAGCCCTTTTCATAATAATAGCAACATCATACATGCAATGCTGTGCAAACCCTCCCCAAATAATCCATCTGGTACACATCATCTCCGTCCCCCGATACACATCATGTGGGGATGTCTACATCAACCCACCCATCCGGTACACATTAATGGTATCCCATTTGCGATACTACCTACGTTGCAACAAAGTTGCTAATGGGCTTAAAAGCCACCGGTGGATCCACAGTCATAAAGCAACCATGCGATCCTCATATACTTCCTTCGTTCTATAATTCCCACCCATATGCAACCTAGACAGCATATCATATGAATGCAGCATGTAACATCCACAAATCCTAAGTTTAACACATAGGGGTATTTTAGTCTTTTTTGCCCTTAGGGGCATTTCGGTCATCTTTACATATTATGGATTTAGTACTTACCTGGGTCCGTTGACAAATCCCTGTTGGCCAAAGGGAACAGGTACTATGCACCAGGTAGGACTCCAGAGAAGAGGAGGTGGGCCATTGAGACCGCTTAAGTACCAAGCTCTCCTTAGATCCAATCCTAGACATGCATATACCCATTTCCACACTTCAACCCTTATGACTTGTCCACGGTTGCAATCAAGTTTTTAAGTTTTATGAAAGTTTAGCAGTTATCAGGTACTAAGCCCAATCCATATACAAAGCCCATTCTCAATCATATGACCCATTAGGCCCAGATCACAATCGTATGGCCCATTAGGCCCAAATCTCTATCATGTGGCCCGTTAAGCCCAAATCCAATTTAGATCATGTAACAAGCATGACTAACTAAATTCATATAACCAGATCAATCAATTTCACAAAACTTAGCCTTAGGGCCCACCAGGCCCATTTAGCCACTTTCGACTTTTCGGCTTTCCGGCATTACCGATCTCATGTGTGTGTAGTGTCTGTACACACCTGGTAATAACGCGTGCTGCGATTTCCTCTTATTCACAAACCTACATTCGATATTACTTAACAATTAATCACAGGCTAAATACAAACTTTATCAAAAATCGAAGCCTCATCGTAACCTTATCGTGTGCGACAAGCCTTAATAGCTCCTTTCTTTAACACCAACCGCGATTAGACCCTAGATCTGCACCAACTTAATCATTAGATCCTAAGTAATAGATGACTTGCATCCAACACAAGTCACCCTCACAACATATATGACCATTCGGCCAACCCTTAAACCAAAGTAAGAATACTTACCCCAAAACCTGAGACGCAACAAGAGTGAAATGGTAACGACCTGTAACGACCCGAATTTGGGCATGGTGGAATTGGGCTCCTTGGGCCGGGGAGCGTTTAAAATTTTAGAGAATAAGAGAACGGCTCTAGTGCAAGTTGGACCTATTAGGTGAGTGATTTTGGAAGGTTAGGGGGTTTCTATGAAGTTCCGGGTTCAAGTTAGGTCATAGGAAAATTTTAGTTTTTGGGCACTTAAGTGGGGAGAGCTGTAGGAGGCAAGGCTTAAGGGAAATTTATGGTGTTTTGCTAGCACAATTGGGCTTGTGGTGTAGTGGCAAAATGGCGCCACTTAGGGAGCAAGGGAGTGACGCCATAGGGAAGCAAGGTTATCTAAGGTTCAAGTCTTGACACTTGCATTTCTTTTTAGATTACCCTTATAAATGGATTTAGTCATTGGCCATGGACTTATCTCTAATTGCCTATGTTTTAAGACACAAGATGAGTTGGTGGCTCAGTTGTGCGGCGTCAAGGGAGGTGCAAGGAGGTTGGAGGTTCGAATCCCACATATGGCAAGTTGGAGAATTTTATTTTGCTCAGGAGATGACAAGAGGTTGTGTTGGAATCAAATACTGATGGAGAAGTGTTTGAATTGGTCAAGGTGGTTGGGTGAATTCGAATGGGAGGTGGAGAGTGAATTGGGGAGAGATTTATGGAGGAAATCAGGGGATTATGGTGTGGGGAGGAGTTGGCCAAATATGGGGAAGTGAATGGGAAAATTCGGCCAAGAGACTTGGCATTGGAAGAGTGCACATTCGGTCAAGGGTAGGAAGGGTGCCAAATTTCTCTAGCTCTCCCTAGCAATTTCGCATTTTGGTCACTTTTCTTTTCTAGGCATTTCGGGTCTTTTTGTCTTCAATTCTTCCTTACCAAAACCTCAACTTCACTATTCCTTTCTTCCCAATTTCTTTCCAAACTCTCTCCTTTTCTCATGAGTACCTAAACTTTGATTGGCCGAATTCTTTTCTAACATTTTTCTTCTAGTAGCCGAACCTTGCCTACACCAACATATTCATCCTGTGTTCTCTAATTGGGCCAAACCTGAGTACTCTACTCCATCTAAAGTCTCGCCTGCTCTCTTTTTGTGTGGAAGCCGAAACCTGGAGCAACTGCCATTTTTGGGGGTAAGCCGAATCTTTTCCTTTCTCTTTAGTGTTTGATTGGTGCTCTCTCTGTGGCCTTCTACGTTATTCGGATTTCTTTGCAGATACTTCTCTTAGCCGAGCACCCTCTTTTATTTTTTGTGTTCAGCGTATTCACCGCATCTTGTGAGTTGATGCTTGGCCGAATCATAGGCCTATTCTCTTCTACAGTGGTGCTTTAAGGAGTGGAAATCGGTAAGTGGAGGAAATCTCTCTTTGTTTATAACTTGGTTTCATTCAGTTTTTGGCATGTTGTGTTCTTCTTTCTCTATCGTTGGGTCTAAGATGTGTTTTGTGTCATGGCCATCGTTGGGCTTCGGGGCTGCACCAAAGCGAAGGGGAGAAAGAGTTCTCTATGGAGACTGGTGGTAACCAATCTAAGGGGTGATCAGGAAAAGGGCCTAATGGTGGTGGATTCGTAGCCCCTGCTCCCAAGTTTAAGCGGCATAGTGTGTCAGCGGTTTGGGATTTCCCGCCGGGTTGTGGAAGGGCGTCGGCATCTGGTCTAGATAGGCAAATCGCGATTGCTCGCGCTAGCGAGGGTGACGACGATCGTGAGTGTGTAATACTCGAAGTAATCAGGTGTGTAATCTCACACTCTTTTGATTGCATATGTGCAAAGTTCTGTGTTTCAGCCAAAAGTCGGAAAGCCGGAAACCGGCATCTATGACCACTCGAGCGTGCGAACGCTCGTAGTGGTAACTCGAGATAATGAATCGTGTTGTTAAGTCATTGGGAGTGTCCCAAGCATTCTCGCGATGCTAAGGCTGGAATGGGCCTATCCGGGCCAAAACGAGCCAAGTGGGCCCAATGGGCTATTCAGCTCATTTGGGCCAAACTGCTGGAAAACTATCTAATGATAAGTCTGGAGGCGAAATCTGCAAATCTGAAACCGAAATCATGCGTTTCGGGCCACACGAGCATGTGGGCCCATTTGGGCCTAAAATGGATTTTAGGCCCAATAGATCCGTAGAGACCCCAAAAAGGGTTCTGTGTCGCTCGAGGCGACAGTAGGCCTTGGAAAGGTCGTTAAATGCAAAATTACCAAAATACCCTTGGAAGGGTAAATTACTGAAATACCCTCGGTGGGTAAAATTACTGTTATACCTTAAGGGTAGATTAGTTTGATTATGTGTATTCTGTTTATCTGCTATATTGGTACGTTTATGCATGCACTATATTACTATGTCATGATATGTTGCATGGGTTTGGGATATTGATGATCGGGGAAGTGTAATCCGGTGGCTCTGCCACATATTTTGGTGACTCTGTCACAATTTGTCTGGTGGCTATGCCACGTATGTTCTGTTATTCTGGTGGCTTTGCCACAATTTTGACGATGAGCAGCGTGACTGCCATCGAGGTGTGTAGCGGATGGAGGGTTGATTGTAGAAATCCCCACAGGTGTGTTGGGCTGGTACGGGTGGTGTGTAGCGGATGGATTACTAGGCTGGGCTGGGTTGCATTGCATTGCATATATTATCTGTATAACCATGCTAATAGGGCTAAGGCCCAGTTTGATGCTGAATGGGCCTCAGGCCAGTTTGTTTCCGTAAGGGCTAAGGCCAGTTGGTATTTGGATGGGCTCAGGCCCAGTTAATGACCGAACTGGGGGACATACACACTGAGTTCTCGTAACTCACCCCTCTGCTTTAATCTTGCAGGTAATCCCCAACATTGAGGATTTAGAGCCGAGATGGACTCTGTGGTGGCCATACATCGTAACTTTAGTACATTCCGTTTTACTTTATTTTAAGATTATTTAAGTTGGTTTATGTTTTGTAATAAGGCCTTTGGGATTTTATTTCGGTTTTAGCTTTTAATTCAGTTGATGATTGCTATTAAATGTTCAATACGGAATTTTCCTTAAACTTTAATAATTGTTTTCCAAAATGTTAACGAACGGTTTACAAACTATAATTGGTAAAGCACTGGGTTCTCTTAAACTCCAAAAACAATTTTCAAGACATCACATTTCCACAAATCACCGAATCTGATCTCTGCTATAAACAAAGTTTTCTACAATGAAATAACAACATTTTTATAACAGCACCTTAAAAGTAGATTTGAATTGCCCAGACAACAAAGCCCGAAGTTTTCAAAAAGAATACGAAGTTTGTAACGAACACTTAGTTTTCAAACAACTTATCCATGTGACATGCCAGATCCGGTCGTAACGTCTAGGCTGGGTTTGGGGTGTTACACGACCTTGGAGGGAAGAGATCGATGCTAAATCCCAAGAATCAATCAGCCAAAGCTGAAGAAAAAGCACAGAGAAGATTCGTCCAAGGTATATTCGGCCTAAAAATCAGAGTGGTGCAAAGCGATATTCGACACCTAAATACAAGATAAAGGAAGAAGATGAACTCGAAAAAATCAAAGAAGATCCTTGAGGGAGAATAAAGGCTATTCGGTTTGTCAAGGATGAAGAGAAGAGTCGACTAAGAAGAAAGAATAAAGGTTTAGAAGGTAAGAGAAGAGTGAAGAATCGGCAACAAGGCAAGGTACTTTCGGTTGTGGAAAATAAGGTTTCGGCAAGGAAAAGAAAAAGAATGGAAAATTCGATATTACCTAAGACCCCAGATTCAGGACAGACACATTTATATAGCCTATAGCCGAAACTTAGCCACCCATAAAGTCCAATTCAGCACCACTTCATCCACTGCTCATCTCCTAATTTTTCTCCATGATATCTCCCTTATCCTTCTCCGAAATTCTCTCCACTGGTCACTTCTCCTTAGAGTCCCTCTACACACCACTTCCAGCCTTCTAGAAGCCTAAAATTAAACTCCAAAATAAAACTAAGCTAGTACTTGAACCTCAGACCTCCCTCCATGCATATGTCACCACCTCCCTACACCCTAGTGGCGTCACATAGCCACTTCACCACAGGCTTCTTTGTGCCATTTTTCTCTTATTTTTATTTAAAAGCCCACTACCCACAACCCTGATTCCTTAACTAATTAAATTAAAAATCCTCCACCACAAAACTTGAACCCAGAACTTCTCCAACACACTTAGACACTCCAAATTCATTAAACCCTTAAAGCCATCATGTCATTCGTCATTCTCTTGCTCACTTAAAATTTTTATAAGACCCAAGGCCCAAAGCCCAATTCATCTAGGCCCAAAATTCGGGGTGTTACACGTGGTCTTACACGATAGCACATATCAGAAACCTATGTCATGACATATGTAATCCTATATATTCCCAGGTTCGTACGGGACTTTTCGGACTTTGACACCTTATCGATACTTCCTCGGATTTCATATACAAATCATCTTGAACATATTCATCGCAATATAAATTTCATAGATGCATAAATAGACCAATTCTAACGCATTTATTTGTATATCGACTTACCTCGAATTCGGAATAAACGAGCGATTTCGACTACTCGATCACTTTAGATTTCCCTCGATCTAATTCCGTTTTCTTTGGTTCTTGATCTATACATATTCAAATTTAACCCATTTATTCATCAAATCATTCAATTCAATCCAAAAACACATATTTAGGGAAATTTACAATTTAGCCCTCACATTTTCACATTTTGACATATTAGTCCCTATTTCATAAAATCACAAAATACACAAAATTTCATGTTACCCATGCCTAGCCAAATTTTCACAAGCTTCATACAAGTCCATACATTTCATTTATTTCACATTTTAGTCCCTCAAAATATTATTTTCTCAATTTAATTCAAATTACTCAAATTCATCAAATATCCAAAGACAAACTATGTTAAGCTATTACATATCTTTCATAATTCATCTTCAAACATCACAAAACTCATGAATTCATCAATGGCACATTTCAAAATTATCATAAATTAACAAAATTAAAGCATGGGTTTGAAAGAACACGAAGCAACGATTACAAAAACGTAGAAATTATCAAAAATCGAAACCAAAACATACCTTAATTTGCTTGAGCAAGGGCCGAATACCTAACAAGCTTTTTCATTATCTTTTCTTTGCATTTTCGGTGGATGAACACTTAAATGTCCACCATTTTTAACTTTTTTTTATTATATTAACCTTATTAACTAGTTTACAATTTTAACCTTTAATTATTAACTTATAAATTTTGTAAGAGGCCCATTTCGCCCGGGCCCAATTAATCAGCCTACTAAACCAAATAAGACCAAAAACAATAAAAAAATCCAATAATAATAGTCCAATAAATACAACAGTCCAAATACAATTAAAATGGCCCAAATTATGACCCAATCACTAAACTAACTTAACGCAATTCCTAACAAGATCCGAAGGGCCCAAATACCAGAACAAATCAACGGCCCGAATACAGAAATGACCCACCCAATGGGAAGCTTCAGAAATTTTAGAGGCTTAGGGGTCTTCGGCATCCTGTTCAGACAAGCGCGACCTCGTCACACGCCATCGAAGCGGTTTTCTCCACTGCAATGTAAAGCAACAAGGGCGACAACAAATAAGGAAAAATACTGGTAGAGCATTGGAAAAGGAAAACGTGTATTTTATTTTTTTCTTCTTTTCTTTTTTTTTTTCTTTTTTGGCTATAAAAGGCCAAAGATTGTACAATAATTTTTACGCACACAAATAGAAGAAATAGAAAACAAAAGCAAAAAAAGATTGAAAGGTGACTTTCTCGTGTTTTTTGTTCTTTTTCTTTTCTTTTGTTGATATTTATTTGTAAATAAAAAGAGGAGTAGGGTGAAGAAGAGGTTACCTTCGAAAGATTCTACCCTCGTTCTCTCCGTCGCAATCGGGGTTGGACGAAGAGGTGGTCAATCGAATCGGACTTTCGTATATCACTTCTCGCTGTTCACAATGGTGTTTTAGTAGTTAACAGAGAGAATAAGGGGAATAAGAGGTTACCTTTGTAAGATTCTGCCCTCGTTTTCTCCGTTGCAATCGGGGCTAGAAGAAGAGGTGGTTGATCAAATCAGACTTTCGTGGATCACTGCTCGCCATTGGCAGTGGCGTTTTAGTGGTTAGCAGAAAGGGTTTTGGGATTGCGGCTAAAAACAAAACTTGAAAGAGGGTTAGGGTTAGTTCAAAATGGTATTTAATTTGTTTTTTAAACATTGTTTCGTTCATTAAGAAAAACGGCACCGTTTGTCTCATTGCCATAGCTTTAAACGACGCCGTGCGAAGTTGCCCCGACCCAATCCGATTCAAAACCGCAGGATCCGCATTTTTTTTTCGAGATATTGGAATATTTATATATTTAGTCCCTCTTTTTCATACAATTTTTTTAAAATAGATATGTTATGTGTTGTCTTTATTGCTTAATTGATTCTGGTAATTTATGCGTTGTTTTAATTTGGTCCTGTTCATGTGCTGCGTTTTAGATATTAAAATATTTGCCGGTTTAATCCTTTATTTTCTATGCGAAAATGCAATGTGATCCTCTATTATGTTTAAATAATTAGGTTTATTTATATAATAGCCTTCAAATTTTATTTTCTTTTATTTCAACTAAGTGTTAATTTTATTTATAATTCATGTATTTTTAGTCTTAAATTCATTCATTATTCAAGCTATTTTAATCCAATTATTTTGAAATTTATTCTATAATGTTTTAATTTGTTTTTTTTTCTTTTACATGTATTTTTTATATTTATTGTAAAAATACTCAATTCCAAATCATATACTATGTATTTCTTTGATAACTTATGTAATATTCATTTTAAAAAAAAACAATTATACGCTAGTATTTTATGCATACATGTATCTATAATAATAAGATAGTATTTTATTATGTACTTTAATTTATTTCATACATTTTATATCTTATTACTTATATATGTTTGTATATGTATATTTAAACATGTAAGTTATTTTTAAAATATATATCTAATGAATTCATTCATAAATTATTTTATTTTAAATAATTCCGTAAAGTGTTAATTTCAAAATCAATTTACTTTATTTACTTTAAATATATTTGTTAGCATCCAAAGTTTTATTTTATGTTAATTTGCCATTGTCAATTTTGAAGAATTATTATATTTTATAGCCTAATGTTAATATGATGTTTAATTTTTTTATATTTCATGATTAATGTTTGTGCATCTTGTCATTGTATTATGCCTCAAATGCCAATATATTCAAGCCTTTGTTAAATGTTTCATCTCATTAAAAATTGTACATTGAGCAAATTTTAAAATTATGTATTTGAAAAATTTTCAAGATAAGGCAATATTTGCATGTTTGGAAGTTCGGAAAATTACGCCCTAACGTACTGGGTGTCAATTTTCTATTCAACCAAATAACCAAATACCCTTTTTAATTGCATGTTTTGAAGATCAAAGACGATCTCGGTATCGAAGTATAAACGTGTTATATCCTAACGTATTGGATATGATACTTTTATTACTTTGAAACGGGTTAATCTTGTGATTCAATTCAAAATTAATTAACCTTCCTTAAAAAGAATCATACCTTAAGCATTTTCAAGTTTTCAATGCAAGGACATTAATTAATCAATTTGGTACCCGTTTTGGGGCGTACGGGGTTGCTAACCCTTCCTCGTTGGTAACCGACTCCCAAACCCTTTTTGTCATTTAATTTCGCAGACCAATAAAATTTTTACAAGGTGATCCAATCACACCTAAACAAAAAAGGGTTGGTGGCGACTCCACATCATATTTTTAAGTCGACCCCATTTTTTCAAACTTAAAATAAAAATGGTTTCGACAGCTTGGCGACTCCACTGGGGACGTTGAGAGTCAGGCCATGAATTGATTAATTTTTTTCCTTTTGATTGAAAATTTGGAAAATTGTTTGAAAAATTGTGTTTCTTTCAATGCATTTTGGTGCTATAGTGTCGAGTCTCATAAAATACTTTGGCATTACATTGCATGACTGTTGTGGTCACACCTTTAAGTGGGAGTAAGAAGCTATGCCTTCGTGAGGTTTTCACCTCCGCATGGGCTAGTGGACTGCTTCCGGGATACATCCGTACCTATGTGTTTCGTGAGATTTTCATCTCCGCATGGCCATAGGGAAATGTATTCCCCTGAACTGAACTCGATCTATATGAGCCTATAATGGGTGAAGATTGAGGAATCTGCTGGTTCAGGTACCTATTCCTTAGAACTAAACCACATATAGTGAACCCTAAAAGCCCACCCTAAATAGTACCGCAATAAGCCATAGTAGTCGTCCGAATAAGTACTCTACTTGTTTCTTTTTGTTTACTATTATCTTTTACTAATGTATTTCATTTTGTTTTGGTTATGATCGCATCACATATCATCTCATATCTAAAAGAGTTTCGATTCGTATTCGATTACGAAATTAGAGAGTTTTTCATGGAAAACGAATTTCTTGATAAAACGGAAGACAATACGATTGTCCGTATATTTGTAATCTATTTCATGTAAAGAATCTTGCCCTCTAGAAAAGTTTTCTAATGGAAATTGAATTAGAATCGATACCTTTTGCATCCATTGCATGCATTCACATGGCATTACATCATATGCATTAGATTTCATGAGAAGACCCTGATTGATTGAAATTATTTCAGCATTAACCTGGACACCAACAAAACCAAACATCCTTACGGTACCCGAACCAAGACGAAAGATATGGATCAGAGATTAGAAAAACTGGAACAACTCTAAAGGGAGATGCAAGATAAACTTCAACTACAAATGCAAGAGCAGCTTGCTAAGATCCAGCAGGATATGATGGACCGAATGATGAAATCACAAAAGAGTATGATGACTCAATTGACTCAATTACTGGTTGGAGAAATAAACAAAGGAAAAGCCCCCATGGTTAACACTGGTGAAGATAATGAGGAACCACTATATCCTCCGGATTTTACCCCAACACATCCTGAAGTGCACCCACGAAAGACATCCATCATAATTAAACCTCAATAATTTTAAGAAGGTATTTCGATACCGCCAAACTTCCAAGTGGGATCGGGTTCTAACTTAGGGGATCATCCAATTAACGTTGTTATTCCTGACTTTGACGAGGCAGCAAAGAGGGAAAAGGCAAGGTCTGAATTGCCAAGACAGTTAGAGGAGCGATACAAATGGTTAGAAGATAAATTCAGGGTCATGGAAAGCGCTGATAGGCAACATGGAATTGACGCTAAAGATATGAGTCTGGTGTCAGATCTAATACTTCCCCACAAATTCAAGATACTAGAATTTGAAAAATAAAATGGGACTACTTGCCTCGAAGCTCACATAGCCATGTTTTGTCGAAGAATGACTGGGTATGTTAACAATGACCAACTGCTAATACATTGCTTCCAGGACAGTCTGGCGGGAGCAGCATCTAAATGGTACAATCAGTTGAGCCGTACCAAAATTGGTTCTTGGAGGGATTTAGCATAGGCATTTATGAAGCAGTACAGTCACGTAACAGACATGACCCCTGACAGAATTACCTTGCAAAACATGGAGAAGAAACCAAGCGAGAGTTTTCGGCAATATGCACAAAGGTGGAGAGAGGTTGCCATACAAGTCCAGCCACCTCTTCTGGAGAAAGAAACTACCATGCTTTTCATCAATACCTTGAAAGACCCATTTATCAACCATATGTTGGGGAATGCCACGAAGAGTTTCTCGGACATAGTGATGTCCGGTGAAATGATCGAAAACGCTGTGAGAAGTGGTAAAATAGATGCGGGGGAAAGTGCCAAAAGATCAGCCCCGAGAAAGAAAGAAAATGAGGTAAACAATGTGGGAGCATACAGTAAAGGTTATTCAAAGCAAGTTACTGTGCGATCACCAAGGACGACAACTACTAGCCTTCAGACTCCTTCAAGGAATGAATCTAGTCAAAGGATGAATACAGAAAAGCTTCAGTTCACTCATATTCCAATGACATACCGAGAGCTATATCAGAGATTGTTTGACGCACACGTGGTGTCCCCTTTCTACCTGACACCATTGCAGCCCCCGTACCCCAAGTGGTACGATGCAAATGCTCAATGTGACTATCATGCAAGAATTTTGGGGCATTCAATAGAAAATTGCACTGCCTTTAAGAAAGTCGTGGAAAGACTTATTAAGTGTAAAATTGGATGATACACCAAGTGCTGACAATCCGTTACCAAATCACACTGATGGTGGAGTGAATGCGGTTGAGGAAAAAGACATTGAAGAAATGCTGGAAAATGTACACATCAATGCCATACATGAAGAAATGACTGAAAGGGGGACCTTGTCGGATATCTGCCCTTACGAACCTAGGAGTGTTCTGAATAATTGGACTGCAGAAGAAATTCCTGTAGTTTTTAGAGCTTATTCAGAGTAATGTTCTGAACACACTTGTTGCTTTTAGCCTAGAAGCAATAAGCATTCCTTTGTGAAATAGGCTTATGTCTAAACTTCATTATGAAAGACATACTTGAGATCATTTTAAATAAAAATCTTCTCGTTCTTTTAGATTCTTTCATTGTTTTTTCCTTGGACCTTTGTTCTGAATCATTCTTTCATTTCATTCATAAGCATACCGTGCAAATAGTTATTCTCAAATTTATTCATTCTTTGTATATTCTTCTGTGCCTACAACAGGTCCCCAGATATCAATGACATGAGTGACGCTACTACGGATTTAGAATCTCTTTTTGAGCAATATATGAGTTTAGAGGGATCTCAGGACTTTGGAGATGACATAGACTGTGGCTTATCTCCGGACTTGTTAAGAATGGTAAAACAAGAAGAAAAGCAAATTTTGCCTCATGAAGAAACAGTGGAGATTGTGACCTTGGAAGAGGGAAAGGTAGTGAAAATTGGAACGTGCATAACTGAAGAGACGAAACGAGACCTCGTAGAGTTACTTCAGGAATTCAAAGATATCTTCGCATGGTCGTACCAAGATATGCCAGGGTTAAGCACAGACATCGTTGTTTATCGTCTCCCCATAAAAGAGGATTGCAAGCCAGTTCAACAGAAACTCCGGAGAATGAGGCCAGACATCGTACTGAAAATAAAAGAAGAAGTCAAAAAGTAGTTTGATGCCGGATTCCTGCAAGAGGTCAGATACTCAGAATAGGTAGCCAACATTGTGCCTGTCCCTAAGAAAGACGGGAAGGTACGAATGTGTGTAGATTATAGAGATTTGAATAAGGCCAGTCCGAAAGATAATTTTCCCTTGCCTCATATTGATACACTAGTGGATAACACGGTGGGCTACTCGCTGTTTTCGTTCATGAATGGATTCTCGGGGTACAATCAGATAAAAATGCATCCTGAAGATATGGTAAAGACAACCTTCATAACATTGTGGGGTACGTTCTGTTATAAAGTAATGCCGTTTGGGTTGAAAAATGCAGGAGCTACGTACCAAAGAGCTATGGTGACCTTGTTCCATGATATGATGCACAAAGAAATTGAAGTCTATGTCGATGATATGATTGCAAAGTCCCGAATAGAAGTTGAACATATCCAAGTTTTGAGAAAGTTGTTCTTGAGACTGAGTAAATTCCAGTTAAAGCTCAACCCTACAAAATGCACCTTTGGAGCTAGATCGGGAAAATTGTTAGGCTTCATAGTCAGCGAGAAGGGAATTGAGATTGACTCAGACAAGGTCCGAGCTATACAAGAATTGCCTCCACCATGCAGTCAAAAAGAAGATTGAGGTTTCTTGGGAAGGTTAAATTACATTGCTCGATTCATTTCACAGTTAACCGAGAAATGTGATCCCATATTTCATCTTCTGAAGAAACACAATCCAGGCGTGTGGGATGATGAATGTTAGAAAGCTTTCGATAGGGTCAAATAGTACTTGTCAAACCCTCTAGTATTGTCACCCCCATGCCCGGATAGGCCATTAATCATGTATCTGACAGTGTTTGATCACTCTATGGGATGTGTGCTGGGTCAGCATGATGATTCAGGAAGAAAAGAAAAGGCGATATACTACCTCAGTAAGAAATTCATTGAGTGTGAGATGAGATATTCACCAATTGAAAAATTGTGTTGTGCCTTGATTTGGACAACTCGGAGATTGAGGCAATACATGTTGTACCACACCACCTGGTTAATCTCGAAATTAGACCCCCTAAAGTACATGATGAAGTCAACTACTTTAAATGGAAGGATGGCCAGATGGCAAGTTTTGCTTTCTGAATTCGACATCATCTATGTGAGTCAAAAAGCTGTGAAAGGGAGCGCAAGAGCAGACTTTCTAGCAAGCAGAGCTTTAGAGGATTATGAGTCATTGAATTTTGATTTCCCCAACGAGGATTTAATGTATGTAGAGGCAGTGAAGGGAGACGTCATAAAGAATCATCTATGGAAGCTAAATTTCGACGGAGCATCAAATGCTGTCGGTAATAGAATTGGGGCAGTCTTAGTGGCCCCAAATGGAGACCATTACCCATTCACTTACAAATTGGATTTTGATTGTACAAATAATATGGAAGAATATGAAGCGTGTATCATGGGACTCCGGACAGCCATTGAGTGCGAAATCAAAGTGCTAGAAGTACATGGAGATTCTGCACTAGTGATCTACCAACTAAAAGGCGAATGGGAAACAAGAGACCCCAAATTGATCAATTACTGAAGGATAGTTATGGGGTTAATTGAGGAGTTTGATGATATCACTTTTAGTTATCTCCCACGAGAAGAAAATCACATGGCAGATGCTTTGGCCACTTTGGCCTCCATGATCAAAGTAAGCAAACAGGAGGATGTGAAGCCTATCCAAATGAGTATCTATGAAGCTCCAGCCCATTGCTATAATGTGGATGAAGAGGAAAGAGATAATCACCCTTGGTATCACGATATATTGCGGTACGTGAGAAATCGTGAATATTTTGAGCAGGCAACTGAGA
The DNA here is from genome assembly GCA_025698515.1 of Gossypium sturtianum. Taxonomy (NCBI): domain Eukaryota; kingdom Viridiplantae; phylum Streptophyta; class Magnoliopsida; order Malvales; family Malvaceae; genus Gossypium; species Gossypium sturtianum. The sequence goes on along the minus strand of CM046954.1, from coordinate 95,176,373 downwards.
ACGATAAGAGGACGTTGAGAAGGCTAGCCTATGATTATGTCTTAGACGGGGAGGTCTTGTACAAAAGACGAAAGGATCAAGTACTTTTGAGATGTGTGGATGCTATTGAAGCTAAGAAAATTCTTGAAGAAGTCCATGAAGGTGTCTGTGGGACACACGCTAATGGCTTTACAATGGCCAGACAAATTATGAGATTCGGATACTATTGGTCAACCATGGAAGGAGATTGTATCAACTATGCGAAAACATGTCACAAATGCCAGATATATGGAGACAAAATTCATGTACCTCCTTCACCTTTGCATGTCATGACTTCCCCGTGGCCTTTCTCTATGTGGGGCATGGATGTCATTGGGCCGATCTCTCCAAAAGCTTCGAATGGGCATCGTTTCATCTTTGTAGTCATCGGCTATTTCACCAAATGGGTAGAAGTTGCTTCATATGCCAGTGTTACTAAATCGGCAATTAGCAGATTCCTAAAAAAGGAAATCATATGTCGATATGGAATGCCTGAAAGGATCATATCCGACAATGCGTTAAACTTGAATAACAGCACAATCGTGGAGGTCTGCAGTCAATCCAAGATCAGACATCATAACTCGTCACCGTATCGTCCAAAAATGAATGGTGCAGTAGAAGCAGCCAATAAAAACATTCAGAAGATTATGGGGAAAATGGCTGAAACCTATAAATATTGGCACGAGAAATTACCATTCGCTCTCTATGTTTATCGAGCATCATTTAGGACCTCTACCGAGGCAACTCCTTTCTCATTAGTTTACGGAATGGAGGCAGTGTTACCCATCAAAGTTGAAATTCCTTCCCTTCGAGTCTTGTCAGAGTTAAAGTTAGATGAAGCAGATTGAATCTAGTCTAGATACGATCAGTTGAACTTGATCGAGGAAAAAAGGCTAAAGGCTATCCGTTATGGTCGGATGTACCAAAAGAGAATGATGCGGGCTTATGACAAAAAGGTTCGCCTAAGAGAATTTCACGAGGGAGATCTGGTTCTGAAAAAGATCCTCCCCATACAAAAGGATTTTAGAGGGAAGTGGATGCCAAATGGGGAAGGACCTTATGTGGTTAAAAAGGCTTTCTCCGGAGGAACACTGATCTTGGCCGGAATGGATGGAAAAAACTTGCTTAATCCTGTAAATTCGGATTCAGTTAAGAAATATTATTCTTGAAGAGGAAAAGTGAAAACCCGCAAAGGGCGCTTTGAGTCTTTCTTCAAAAAAAATATGATGAAAATGAAAAGCGGAGAGGCCAAGGTGTAAACCCGCAAAGGACGCCTTGAGACCAAAGGGATTTTGAGTCAAAAACCTGAAAAGGGCAGCTCAAATTGTGATCAGAATATAATGGGGCAGGTAGTGATCTCGCTATACCTGAATTAAGAGAAAGGAGAGATGTTATGTCTTGGGGCATCAGCAGAGTACTCTTGATCTTTTAAACACATATTGAGCTTAAATTGGTCTTCAGAAAGTCCGTATAGAGAAGCTCAGGCTGCGATATCTGGGGCACCTATCTTTTCCTTCATTATTTCGTATTCTAGCAATGTTTGCTTTCATTAATTAACTTATTCTTTTCAGATTTCGTTTCTGATAAATTCCATTTTTGTCTATCATTACAATCATAATTCAAGCATTTTGTATTGAAATAATGATCAATGGACTAATAACACTTTCACAAAAGGAGTTTTGTATATTATTTCGGAAGCTTCTAAATAATACAATAATCTAAAACAGGACTTTTATTTAGAACTCACCAAGCCTAAGGGTTGGAAGTATCTGAGGAGGAAACTCTAAACAGTGACCATTTCTTCAGACTTTCTATCAAAATGTCAATGGAACAAGAAGACAGGATATTACATCAGTGATACAACTTGGAGGAATAATGAGCAATATCAATCCTAGGCGTTTAAAAGGGGATCATTCTCATGAAATATTGCATTCATGCAAGACACATTTAGTTAGGAGCATTTGACTCATTCGGATCATGGCATCTTAATCATTGTAAGAAATCATTCTCATGACATTCTGTATTCAGGAAAATATCACCTATAATACATTTAGTTAGGAGTATTAGATTCATTCCAATCATTGCATCCTAACCATTTTGCATAAGCATAAACACATAAAACTGATTTTACAGGACAGGTCCCCCAGAGGATGGTGTCACAACATCGGTGAATTAGCAGATATTGTCTCCCTGAGTTTGCAGTGGAGCAGATTGAAGATAGCAGATTTGGCATTCCTGAAGTTGCAGGAAGCAGATCGAAGACATCAGATCTTACCTCCCTGAGTTTGCAGTGGAGCAGATTAAAGATAGCAGATTCGGCATTCCTGAAGTTGCAGGAAGCAGATCGAAGACATCAAATCTTGTCTCCCTGAGTTTGCAGTGGAGCAGATTGAAGATAGCGAATCTTATTTCCTTGAAGTTGCAGTGGAACAGATTGAAGCTACAAATCACAGATCTTATCTCTCTGAAGTTGCAGTAGAGCAGATCAAAACAAACCTTATCTCCCTGAAGTTGCAGTGGAGTAGGTTGAGGTCACAAGTCTCATCTCCCTGAAGTTGCAGTGGAGCAGGCTGAAGATAGTTAGTCTTATTTCCCTGAAGTTGCAGTGGAAAAGATTAAAGTTACAAATCCTATACCTCTGAAGTTGCAGTAGGTCAGATCAGATATAGCAAATCTTATCTCCCCGAAGTTGCGGCGGAGCAGATTTGAAGATACAAGTTTAATCTCTTGAATTGGGTCGAAGCGCTAGTTCTCATGCCCCTGAAGATGTAGTGGGATGGAATGAAGCTACTCGACGAAGAAGAGCACTGAAAGAAGTCCAAGATTCGAAGACCGGGCAAAAATGGTCCTTTTTAAAGTCTTTGCTCTATTCTCGTTACACGACAATGAGCAAAGAGGGGCAGCTGTAAGAGGCCCATTTCGCCCGGGCCCAATTAATCAGCCTACTAAACCAAATAAGACCAAAAACAATAACAAAAATCCAATAATAATAGTCCAATAAATACAACAGTCCAAATACAATTAAAATGGCCCAAATTATGACCCAATCACTAAACTAACTTAACCCAATTCCTAACAAGATCCGAAGGGCCCAAATACCAGAACAAATCAACGGCCCGAATACAGAAATGACCCGACCCAATGGGAAGCTTCAGAAATTCTAGAGGCTTCCGGGGTCTTCTGGCATCCCTGTTCGCACGAGCATAGCCTCGTCACTGCCATCGAACGATTTTCTCCTCCTGCAACAGAAAGCAACAAGGGCAGCAACAAATAAGGAAAAATACAGTAGAGTATTGGAAAAGGGAAAACGTGTATTTTATTTTTTTCTTCTTTTCTTTTTTTTTCTTTTCTGGCTATAAAAGACCAAAGATTGTACAATAATTTTTACGCACACAAATAGAAGAAATAGAAAACAGAAGCAAAAAAAGATTGAAAGGTGATTTTCTCATGTTTTCTGTTTTTTTTTTCTTTTCTTTTGTTGATATTTATTTGTAAATAAAAAGACAAGTAGGGTGAAGAAGAGGTTACCTTCGAAAGATTCTACCCTCGTTCTCTCCGTCGCAATCGGGGTTGGACGAAGAGGTGGTCAATCGAATCGGACTTCCGTATATCATTTCTCGCCGTTTGCAATGGCGTTTTAGTGGTCAACAGAGAGAATAAGGGGAATAAGAGGTTACCTTTGTAAGATTCTACCCTCGTTTTCTCCGTCGCAATCGGGGCTAGACGAAGAGGTGGTTGATCGAATTGGACTTTCGTGGATCACTGCTCACTGTTGGCAGTGGCGTTTTAGTGGTTAGCAGAAAGGGTTTTGGGATTGCGGCTAAAAACAAAACTTGAAAGAGGGTTAGGGTTAGTTCAAAATGGTATTTAATTTTTTTTTAAACATGGTTTCGTTCATTAAGAAAAACGGCACTGTTTGGCTCATTGCCATAGCTTTAAACGACGCCGTGCGAAGTTGCCCCGACCCGATCCGATTCAAAACCGCAGGATCCGCATTTTTTTTTGAGATATTGGAATATTTATATATTTAGTCCCTCTTTTTCATACAGTTTTTTTAAAATAGATCTGTTATGTGTTGTCTTTATTGCTTAATTGATTCTAGTAATTTATGCGTTTTTTTAATTTGGTCCTGTTCATGTGCTGCGTTTTAGATATTAAAATATTTGCCGGTTTAATCCTTTATTTTCTATGCAAAAATGCAATGTGATCCTCTATTCTATTTAAATAATTAGGTTTATTTATATAATAGCCTTCTAATTTTATTTTCTTTTATTTCAATTAAGTGTTAATTTTATTTATAATTCATGTATTTTTAGTCTTAAATTCATTCATTATTCAAGCTATTTTAATCCAATTATTTTGAAATTTATTCTATAATGTTTTAATTTTTTTTTTCTTTTACATGTATTTTTTATATTTATTGTAAAAATACTCAATTCCAAATCATATACTATGTATTTCTTTGATAACTTATGTAATATTCATTTAAAAAAAACAATTATAAGCTAGTATTTTATGCATACATGTATCTATAATAATAAGATAGTATTTTATTATGTACTTTAATTTATTTCATATATTTTATATCTTATTACTTATATACGTTTGTATATGTATATTTAAACATGTAAGTTATTTTTAAAATATATATCTAATGAATTCATTCATAAATTATTTTATTTTAAATAATTCCGTAAAGTGTTAATTTCAAAATCAATTTACTTTATTTACTTTAAATATATTTGTTAGCATCCAAAGTTTTATTTTATGTTAATTTGCCATTGTCAATTTTGAAGAATTATTATATTTTATAGCCTAATGTTAATATGATGTTTAATTTGTGTATATTTCATGATTAATGTTTGTGCATCTTGTCATTGTATTATGCCTCAAATGCCAATATATTCAAGCCTTTGTTAAATGTTTCATCTCATTAAAAATTGTACATTGAGCAAATTTTAAGATTATGTATTTGAAAATTTTTCAAGATAAGGCAATATTTGTATGTTTGGAAGTTCGGAAAATTACGCCCTAACGTACTGGGTGTCAATTTTCTATTCAACCAAATAACCAAATACCCTTTTTAATTGCATGTTTTGAAGATCAAAGACGATCTCGGTGTCGAAGTATAAACGTGTTATATTCTAACGTATTAGATATGATACTTCTATTACTTTGAAACGGGTTAATCTTGTGATTCAATTCAAAATTAATTAACCTTCCTTAAAAAGAATCATATCTTAAGCATTTTCAAGTTTTCAATGCAAGGACATTAATTAATCGATTTGGTACCCGTTTTGGGGCGTACGGGGTCGCTAACCCTTCCTCGTGCGTAACCGACTCCCGAACCCTTTTTGTCATTTAATTTCACAGACCAATAAAATTTTTACAAGGTGATCCAATCACACCTAAACAAAAAAGGGTTGGTGGCGACTCCACATCATATTTTTAAGTCGACCCCATTTTTTCAAACTTAAAATAAAAATGGTTTCGACAAATTCCACTAACATATGCACATTAATGTCCATCCGTAATTCAAATGGTCCAATTGCATTAGAAGGACCCCATATTTATAAAGCCATGTCAATATAACCCTTTAACAAATGGCAAGTCACTTTTGCATTTTCTGCAATCTAGACATTTTCCTCAAATTAAGCACTCAAACGGATAAATAATGAAATTTAAACCCAGTAATTAAAAATATTAAAAATAAATAAACTAGTAAAGTCTTTTATTGAATCAAAATAATCCCTCGCATGGCCACCTTGCGCTCTTCTCCAACCCGGTCCGATGCACTAGGTGCTACCTGAAAGATGTTAAATAATGGGGTGAGTCGCGAGACTCGGTGTGCAACCCCCTCGTGCACCATCAGATTGGGCCTTAGCCCCACGCAACGCAGATAACAGAGTATAATATATCGAGAAAATATGCAAAGCCCAACCCAATCCTAGGTTTCCATCCGCTACACACCACCCTTACCTGCCAATCACACCATTGGGGATTTCTACAATCAACCCACACTGCTACACACCATCGATGGCAGTCATGCTGCAGATAGCTGCTCATCGTCAGATCATTGCAATAGCCACTACAACTGATCATGGCATTAGCCACTACAAAAGATCATGGCAAAAGCCACTACAACAGATCATGGCAAAAGCCACTACAACAGAACACTTCCCCTTTCATCAATCACCCAACCCCATGCAATCACAGAAACCGGCATACATGTTCATCATACCGAATCGACAGAAACATTCGCGTTAGAATGACAGAGATCACTAACCTAGTGATTCGCCTTTACCCTCCTCGGGTTTTCAATAGCCATGCCGGTATTCCGGCATTTAATAGAATATAACAGATTTATAAGCAGATACTAACAGGAAATCCAAATGGTGTGAGAATGTTACACACCTGATAACACGTAGTACTATTCTCTATGTCGATACCCTCACTAATCAGATCTACTGCCCTTTGTCTACAACTTTGTTCAAAAGCCAGAAGAACGCAAAGATAAGGCCTCTCCTATATTTGGCCAAGGGTTAGTGTTTTACCCAAATTATATGCTTAAATTAACAGATCCCCTTACTTAAAACGATTAGATCCCGGAAGTAGGATGATTCGAGTGCTACCGATTTAGAAACCTATACGACTAGATCTTCTTCAAATCCCGGAATGCCACCCATGAAAGAAAATACGAGATTAGTCAACCATCTAGCCATTTGGCTATGGTCTCCAAAAGTCGGAAAAGATTGAAAGAATAACATAATCGACACTTACCACTTTAGAAGATTTCGGCTACCCCCTTCCAGGAAGATTCGACAATCACATAAGAAGATCGAAGCGTAGAAGATTAGAGATCTAGGAATTTCAGCTTTTAAGAAAATCCCAAAAAAGATGAACAAAAAGGCTGATGCATTTTCGGCTTTTAGAAGAACTGAGTGAGGAGTTTCAGTTTTGGCTTAGGAAAAGAAAACAAAAGAGCCTTGGAGATTTCGGCTAGGTAGTAATTTCGACCGAAGAAGAAAAAGAATAGAAAAGTTTCGGCAATAGAGAAAACTGAGAGAGAGAGAGCTTCAAAGAAAAGAAGAAGAAAGGGAAAAACTGACAGAATTCGGCTTTGCCTAACTCTATCTAGCCGTCCCCCCCCTTTACACACACAGTCCCATATTCGGCCACCTCTGTCCTCTTAGATAGCTCCTCATCCTTTCCCTTATCCTTATCAGAACATCTATCAAAAGAGACTTAATTAGCTCCAACTCCTCCCTCCTTTATCAGCACAATATCCACATATTTTAAACATTAAAAATCCCTAAATTTTAGCCTTGTTGCCGTCCCCCTAGCTCCTCTTTAAGTGCCGAATTTGGCCAAAAAACTTGGGCTCCAAGCAGCCAAAATTTGGGCCTTCTCCATCCACTAGTGACGCCCCCCTTTTCTCCTCTATGGCGCCACCCTACTTTGGGACCACAAGCCCAAGTTGACATTTTAAACAACCAAAACCTTATTTTAAGCCCTAGAGTATCTAAACAGAATATTCAATCAAGGCCTCAGCCCAAACCTGAACCCAATTTGCACCTCAAATTCTCAAATTAACATGTTAAGCATACATCACATAAAATGCACAGACCCAATAATTCGGGATGTTACAGGGTGGCCCGATGCATGAGCAAGTCTAGATGTTAAGGATTAAATTGTAAACTTTGTGAAATTTATAATAGAAACAAGAGAAGTGATATGCAAGAAAATTTGTTATGTGAAATAAGATATTATAATGAATTATTTAATTAAAGTGCTTATATGATGAAAAATAAATTACATGGCAATGGGGACTAAATTGAAAAATGTACAAAAGTTTAAGTGTGAAACAATTTAATATGTGAATAAGGAAATTATGATAAAAGTTTAATGAATGTGCTATGAGATAATGAAATATGCCTAAAGTATTGTAAAAGTGAAATTATGGAAAAATATGGAATTTTTATGATGATAAGGAATAATGTAACACCCCAAACCCGGCCTACATGTTACGACCGAATCTGGTATGTCACAAGGAAAGGTAGTTAAAAAAATTCGCGATCGTTTAAAAATTTCGAGTTTTGATTATCAGTAGTTTGTGAACCGTTCATTAATATTTTGGAAAACAGTTATTTGTGTTTTTAGGAAAACTCCGTATTGATCATTTCATCATAGATAATAACCGCATTAAAACAAAAACCAAATTAAAATCCCAGTGGCCTAATTACAGAACATAATCTCGAATTAAAATGAAATTTAAAAGAAAATAACACTTAATTTACTAAAGTGACAACGTATGGCCACCACAGAGTCCACCTCGGCTCCAAATCCTCAAGCTAGGGATTACCTGCAAAAGATAAAGTAGAGGGGGTGAGTTACCGAGACTCAATGTGTAATTACTCTACATACACCATTACTGGGCCCGAGCCCATTCTTTTCCCAACTGGGCCTTAGCCCTTACAAATCATTTTGGGCGAAGCCCGCACAGAAATAGACTGGGCCTTAGCCCTTTTAGCAGAGTATAGCAGATAATCAGATATAAGTGCAATATGATGCAAATCCCAACCCAACCTAGTTTCCATCCGCTACACACCACCCTTACCTGCCAATCACACCAATGGGGATTTCTACAATCAACCCTCACCGCTACACACCATCGATGGCAGTCATACTGCAGTTAGCTGCTCATCGTCAAATTGTGACAAAGTCACCAGACTGAAATGGCATGGCCACCAGAACAGAGTGTGGCAGAGCCACCAGATCAGATTGTGGCAAAAGCCACCAGAACAGATGTGACATAGTCACTAGATACACTTCCCCTTTCATTAATAGCATATTCCCATCCCCATGCAACATAAAATCATGATGTATGGATGCAACAGATATCTATTATATAAGATGTTCAAAGTACATAAATAATCATGTCAACAATAATCGCTTATATAGCATAATCAGAAGTCACTAACCTGATGTCTTGTTTTTACCCTCCATGATAGCCAATACCAAAGTTTTGGCATTTAGTAATACAGATACATATTAACAAAAACAACAGGCAAAGGTGTGTGAATTACACACCTGATAACGCTCAACACTACCTACCAAGGGTATTCTCGTAATTTACCTATCGAGGGTATTTCAGTAATTTTGCACATGTAATGATCTTTTCGAAGGCCTAATGTCGCCCCGAGCGACTCGGCTACCACTTTCAGTCATTACCGAACTATTGGGCCTAAAACTCGATTTCGGCCCATTCGGGCCCACACGCTCGTGTGGCCCAACTAGCACAAATTTAGCCACAAATATGAGATTCACCTAGTCCAGTCTAATATATACTACACAATCATACAATCTACTCATATGGGCCCACGGGCCTATTGGGCCCACTTGGCCCCTATCGGCCCAAACAACATCAACCCACAAGAACACTAACGATGGCCTCAACTATCGCGTCGAAGCCCCCACACGTGCGCTCGCATGCTCGTGTGGCTACTATCATCGTGTGACCGGCATTCGACATTTGCTGCTCTACAACTAGAGTAGAGAGAATACACACCTGATAGGAATCTGGTGCTAATCTGCGCTCCGACCACTCCTGTGCCCAAACGCCAACCAAGGTATATCCTTCCTCCCATCATAGGTAGCTCTATATATAGCCAGCTTCTCACCTTCTTTCTTTGTATCTTTCCGATGTGGGATCCCTCTGCTAGCAGAGTTTAAATCCAACTCAAACTCTGACCATCCAATCCGCAAAATAAATACTCCATTGTTGATCCCGAGACTTGAACCTCAGACCTCTTGCCAGCTGTAACGCCACCTTGCCACTAGGCCACAAGCTCCTCTTGTGTCTTAAAACATGCCCAAGTAAAAATAAGTCTATGGCCAAGGTCTAAATCCATTTAATAAAATACTCTAAAAGAAATGCAAGTTCCACGCCTTGAACCTTGGACCTCCTTCCTTCCTTGTGGCGTCACCCCATTGCCTCCTAAGTGGCGTCACTTTTCCACTACACCACACACTCCACTTGTGTCATTTTCCTCCACATTTTATTCTTAAAGCCAACTACTAACTCCCAGGGTTTTATTCACCTAAATCCAAAATTTTCCTAAAGCCTAAATTTGATCTCGGGACTTCATAGAAGCCCCCTAACCTTCCCAAATCACTCACCTAATAGGTCCAACTTGCATTAGAGCCGTTCTCTTGTTCTCAAAAATTTTAAGCGCTACTATGCTCAAGGCCTATTGGGCCCAATCCTACTAGGCCCAATTTCAGGATGTTACAACTAATTTGTTAAACTTGAGAAAATATGTGGATGAAATAATAGAAGTGAAATACATAGAAATTTGATATGTGAAACAAAATATTGAGATAAATTATATGATCAAAGTGTAACAAGAAAGAAAATTGATTTAATATGATTAATTAGTGAATATTGAACTTTTATGACAGAAAGGTGCTAAATTGAAAAGTTATGAAAGTTTATAAGAAAATATTTGATAAGTGAAGAATGTAGTAGAGAATGTAACATCTTGGTGCTTTGACCCCATGTTCAGGTCAGGTATGGGGGTGTTACTGTGAACAGAGTCTTATAAGTCTGGAAAATGTCTTACGAAAATAATGGGGCAATTTTACGTTGATTGGAAAATATTTTACATTGACCACCTATTTTACTGAAACAAACATTGGAAAAGGCTGAAAATATTTTTTGTAAAAGCTTTTACATTGAAACAAACGGAGCCTCTGTAACACCCCAAACCCGGCCTACACGTTACGACCGGACCTGGTATGGCACATGGAAAGATTGGTTAAAGAAACTTGGCAATTAAAAAAAAACTTTTCGCGTTATGTCTTTATTTTGAAAATCAGGTTCCGTTTTGAGGTTTTCATACAAACTTTAAGTAATAATACTAACAGTCGAAAACAGGTTTTTGTGATACGAAAAAAAAAACCGAAACTACTGGTATTCCGAAACGTGACATTTTAAAAACAGTGTTTGTAGTTCTAAGAAAATTTCCGAATTTAATTATTAATCCGCATGTTATCCGCGAGTTAATATTTTGGAAAATGATTATTTATATTTTTAGGAAAAACTCTGTGTTTAACATTTCATAATATAATAATAACCGCATTAAATCAAAAACCCAAATTAAAATCCCGGAGGCCTTATTACATAACAAAATCCCAAATTTAAAATAAGTTCAAATAAAGAAAACGGAGTTTACAAAAGAAGTAATGCATGGCCACCTCAGTGTCCGCCTCGGCTCTAAATCCTCAAACTAGGGGTTACCTGCAAAATTAAGCAGAGGGGTGAGTCACGAGGACTCAATGTGTAATTCCCCTTACAAATGTAATCTGGGCTTAAGCCCACAGAAGCACATTGGGCCTTAGCCCTCACAATAATGATTTTGGCCGAAGCCCATACGAATAACAACATGGCATATCAAATAGTGTATGCAATGCAACCCAACCCAACCTAGTATTCCATCCTCTACACACCACCCGTACCAGCCAAAACACCTGTGGGGATTTCTACAATCAACCCTCCATCCGCTACACTCCTCATATGTGGCACCAAGCCACTGAATGTGGTACCAAACCACTATGGTACAAAACCACTAAAATAATGTGACAGAGTCACTCATATATATGGTACCAATCCACTGAAATAATGTGACAGAGTCACTGATATATGTGGTACCAAACCACTGAAATAATGTGACAGAGTCACAGATATATGTGGTACCAAACCACTGACATGCTCTTCCCCTTTTAATCAATTTCATATCCCAATCCCATGCATCATATAATCATGATATAATGAATGCAACATATGTCAATGTAAATCGAATAATCAGAGCATACATATATTTATGATAGGGTATTTACACGGCACAATCAAAGGTAACTAACCTGGTATCTCCGATTTTACCCCCCCAAGGGTAACTCAACAGCCTTTACCGATGTTTCGGCTTTTAAACAATTCACATATCAATTAATAATCAAACAAAAGATGGTGCGAATATTACACACCTGAATACGCGAAGGACTAAACACTCCTGATCGTTGCTACTCTCACTAGCGAGAATAACCACTATCTGCCTATCCTAAACGGATGTCGGCTCTCTACCACAACCCAGCGAAAAGTCACGAACTGCCGACACCGCACGACGTTTGAATGGAGGATTAGAGACTACAAGTACACTCCCCTCAGGCTCCTTATTTGCACCCTCCTTGGATCGGTTAGCACTCGCAGCCATGAAGAGAATCTTTGATCAGTACAGTACTTTTAGATAGAATGATGGTTGTCTAACAAAGAGATTGGGTTAAGGCAGAGTAAAGCGAAAGAGAGACTACTCGAATAAAACTAGAGAAAAACTCCTTACCTTGGTCTAAGAAGAACCGAACACAGATAGCTTGGCTATAGATTCTTGCACAAACAAAATTCGATTGAAGCGGGACCTTCGACAGACAGCTAGCACTTTGTTTCTTGAGGTTCGGCTAAATGGCACAGGATGAAAGGAACGAGTCGTTGTCACAAGGAGAGATTCAGCCTGAAAAAAAGAAATGAATAGAGAAGGATGAGAAAGTAAGGAAGAAGAACAAGATTCGGCTATGGTGAGAATCAAAAGAGAATGGTAAAAGGATGGTTCGGCCAACCCACTAGAGCACTGCAAAAGGAGAACGCGAAATGAGAAAATGGGTGGAGATGGAGTTTCGGTTTCTCAGGTAAAGAAAGGGGAACAAGAAAGAAAGGAAGAGAACTTATACTTACCAGATTCGGTCAAGAGAAAGAGGTGAAAAGATGAATTGCTGAAGAGGTTCGGCTTATGGAAACGCAAAAGAAATCAATGGCTAGGGAGAAAAATAAAAGAGAGTAGACGAAAAGAGAGGTACAAAGAAGTTTCAGCTAACACCAAATTGAAGAAAAGAAAAGATGAAGAAAAGAGGCTTGAGTATTTCGGCACTAGCAAGAAAGAATTGACAAGAAAAATGACCCCAAATGCTTGAGTTGCCGAACTATAATGCAAGAACACTAAATCACAAGCAGAGAATTTCGGCACACACACTAGAAGATTTCGGTTTCCCTACTTCTACTACCCAAACCGATTTTGTTTCCCCAACTCCCCTCTTAGCCGAATTACACAACTGCCCTCCCATTTTTGGTTAAACTCTCCCTCACACCTCAATCCCATGATTTTCTCCTTGATTTACTCCTCAAACTCCTCTCCATCACTCATTAAAATTCATTTGACTGAGTCTTCAACTCCTCTTGCAGAGTCCGAGCTGAACTCTACTACCCTCACCTGCTTAGCACAAAAAAAAATTAAATGAGTTGCAGCAGGTGGGATTCGAACCCAAGCTCTCCTCTCTGCCATTTCACGCCACAGGCACCTTGCCACATGCCCAGCTTGTGCTAGCAATTTACCAACCTTTCCCCTTATGCATTGCCGCCAACAACCTTCTCCCCTTAAGTGCCCAAAAACCAAAATTCTACCAGAGCCCACACTCGGCCCCAGGCCTTCTTAGGGCCCCTGAACATACCCAACTAACATACATAGCTAGCCTAACGCATGAAATAGATTAAAATACAGAACCCCAAATTTAGGATGTTACAGTTCTACCCCCCCTTAAAGAAATTTTGGGCTCGAAATTTACCTGATTAAAAGAGGTGAGGGTATTACTGTCGCATCACATCTTCTGGCTCCCACATGGCTTCTTCTGAATCGTGATTATGCCATAACACCTTGACCAAAGGAACCGACTTTCTTCTCAACTCCTTGACATCTCGATCCAAGATCTGCACTGGTTCTTCTTCAAAAGACAGATCGGGTCTTACTTCAATTTCCTCTACCGGCACTATATGAGATGGATCCGAACGATAGCGCCTTAACATTGAAACATGGAATACATCATGTATCCGATTCAACTCCGGAGGTAACTCAAGTGGATAAGCTACCGGTCCCACACGTTTCAACACACGATAAGGCCCGATGAATCTGGGGCTCAACTTGCCTTTCCGTCCAAATCTTAAAACCTTCTTCCAAGGTGAGACTTTCAGAAAAACCTGATCCCCCATTGAGAATTCTATCTCCTTACGCTTCAGATCTACATACGATTTCTGCCTGTCGAAAGCTTCTTTCAACCGAGCCTGAATCAACTTAACCTTTCCTTCGCCTCTCGAGACCGGTTAGGACCAAAGAATCGCCGCTCACCCAACTCTATCCAGCAGGTAGGGGTACGACACCTACGACCATACAACGCCTCGTAGGGTGCCATCTGAATGCTGGATTGATAGCTATTGTTGTACGCAAATTTTGCCAACGGTAAGAAATCCTCCCAACTACCTCTGAAGTCGATTACACAGCCTCTCAACATGTCTTCTAGAATCTGAATTACTCTCTCGATCGCCATCGATGCGTGGATGAAACGCCGTCTTTGAAATCCGGGCCTCGCACCTAAAGCTTTATGTAACGCCTTCCAAAATCGTAATGTAAACCTAGGGTCCCTGTCTGATATGATAGACACTGGTACCCCATGTAACCTCACAATCTCTGCTATATATAGCTTGGCTAACTTCTGTAGTGAGTAGTCAATTCAAACCGGTATGAAGTGAGCGGACTTCGTCAACCGATCGACAATCACCCACACCGAATCTTTCCTAGTAGGCGTAAGAGGTAGTCCACTAACAAAATCCATCGTTATCCTCTCCCACTTCCAAAGTGGAATCTTCACTAGATGCAGCAACCCCGAAGGCAACTGATGTTCTGCCTTCACCTGTTGACATGTCAAACACTTACTCACAAACTCGGTAACTTCCTACTTCAGACCTGGCCACCAATACTGTTCACGCAAATCTCGATACATCTTACTCCCACCGGGATGCATAGCGTATGGGCTACTATGCGCCTCTCGCAGAATCATCTGTCTCAACTCGAAGTCCTTCGGCATACAAACCTTTCCACGGAAGCATAATACCCCTTCACTGTTCAGACCAAAATCCGCTGTTTCACCCCCTTCCACTTACTGAAGTCGAGAACTTAACACCTCATCTAACAACTGCTTCTCCTTAATCTGACTTACCCATGAAGGCTTCACTTGTAGCTCGGCTAACAAGCTTCCATCTTCATACAAACTGATATGAGCAAACATTGCCTTAAAATCCGATATCACCTTACGGCTCAGCGCGTCCGCCACTATGTTAGCTTTACCCGGGTGATACTCGATCGAGCAGTCATAGTCTTTCAACAATTCAATCCACCTCTGCTGCCTTAAATTCAACTCTTTCTGGGTAAGGAGATATTTCAGGCTCTTATGATCGGTGTAGATAATCGACTTTTCTCCATACAAGTAGTGTCTCCAAATCTTCAGGGCGAACACTACCACAGCTAACTCCAAATCATGAGTGGGATAATTCACTTCATGTGGCCTTAATTACCGAGACGCATACGCTACTACCTTCCCTTCTTGCATTAGCAGACATCCTAACCCTGTGTGTGATGCATCACAATAGACGGCAAACTCCTTCCCAGCCTCAGGCTGGATCAACACTGGTGCCTCAGTCAAGATCCTCTTTAGCTTCTCAAAGCTTTCCTGCTGCTTATCAGCCCAAACAAACGGTACCCATTTCCGTAACAACTTGGTTAATGGTGCAGCAATCAACGAGAATCCCTCAACGAACCTTCTGTAGTACCCAGCTAACCCAAGGAAACTTTGAATTTACATCGACTTGACTTGACGGTTTCCAATCCAAAATAGCTTCAATCTTTCGGGGATCAACCCTAATCCCCTCGGTAGAAACAACATGCCCCAAAAAGGTAACTTCCCTAAACCAAAATTCACACTTGCTGAATTTGGAATACAGTTGCTTCTCTCTCAAAATCTGCAGAACTATCTGAAGATGCGAATCATGCTCCTCATCAGTCCTTGAATATACCAAGATATCATCTATGAACACTATGACAAACCGATCCAGGTAGGGTTGGAATACCCGGTTCATCATATCCATAAATGCGGCTGGTGCATTCGTTAACCCGAACGGCATCACTAAGAACTCGTAGTGACCATATCAAGTTCGAAAAGCAGTCTTATGAATATTCGCCTCCTTGACCTTTAACTGATGATACCCCGACCTCAAGTCTATCTTCGAGAAGACCGAAGCGCCTCGCAGTTGATCGAACAAGTCGTCAATCCTTGGCAACGAGTATTTATTCTTAATCGTCAACTTGTTCAATTGCCTGTAGTCAATGCACATCCGCATCGACCCGTCCTTTTTCTTAACGAACAACACCGGCGCTCCCCACGGAGACACACTTGGTTGGATAAAACCACGGTCCAACAGTTCCTTAATCTGGGCTTTAAGTTCTACCAGCTCTTTCGGCGCCATCCTATATGGGGCGACGGACACCGGAGCTGTTCCCGAAAGTAGATCAATGCCGAACTCCACCTCGTGATCCGGAGATAACCCTGGAATCTCTTTTGGAAAGACGTCCGAGAACTCTTTCACCGTTCTAACATCCCTTACAGACAATTCTTTGGCCTCCAAAGCACTGATGAAAGCTAAGAACGCCTCACACCCTTTTCGCACCATCCTTTTAGCCTTTAGTGCAGACACCACATTGGACAGGTAATTCCTTCTCTCACCTATCACCAGCACCTCATTATCCTCGGGAGTCTTCAATATCATGCGCTTAGCAGCACAATCCAAGTTTGCTCGATACTTAACTAACCAGTCCATGTCTAAAATCAAGTCGAACTCGCCCAACGGTAATTCCATCAAGTCAGCCAGGAAAACAATACCTAGCACTTCTAAAGGCACATTCCTAAATAGTTTGTTCACCACTACAGATTGTCCTAAAGGGCTAATCACAGTCATTTCTCTAGAAGCAACCTCAGATTCTATACCCAAAGTCCCAGACACAGTACTAGCAACATATGAATGTGTAGACCCAATATCTACCAAAGCTGTAAAGGGCACACCAAAAATAAAGAACGTACCGGTTATGACGTCCGGTGCATCGCCATCCTCTCGATGTCTAGTCGCATAAACCAATCCCAGTGTCTTGCATCCTGCACTCCCAAAGCACCTGCGCCGGTGCTCCACGCCCTCGACCAAATCCATTTCCTCCTCTGACCGGACCACAACCTCTCGGTGGCTGCTACCCACCTCTTTCGGACTGTGCATATCCTCGACGACCTCACGATCGCGCCTGTGCGGTTCTTGTGGATGCCCCCTTATCCGATGATCCATAGATCCACACCTGAAGCATCCTCTATTTCTTACCCAACACTCTCCCGAATGTAATTTCCCACATCGAGCACACGGTTGAGGCAGACCAACAGCAACAGGCATCACAACTCGACTCGGCCCATCAAACCTAGGCCTCATTTGAAAACCCCCAGCAGATCCTGACGACCCAAAGTTCCTCTTATTCCTACCCCTATCCTTATCCCGATTCTGCCTCTTAGAACACTTCACCTCTTCGGCTATTTTTGCCTTCTCAACCAGAATAGCAAACTCTCTTTCCCATTGCGGAGCTATCAGTACCCGTAACTCGTCCCGCTGACTATCCTCATACCGAACACAACGCTCATAACCAGTTGCGACGATACCCCGAGCATAGTAGCTTAAACGCAGGAACTCTGCCTCATACTCAGCCACCGACTTATTCCCCTGGACCAAGTTTAAAAATGCCTTCCTCTGAGCGTCCACATAACTTGCCCCAACATACTTTCCCTGGAACGCTGTCTTAAAGAAGTCCCAGGTAATACGATCCGCTGGTGTACCATCCCTTACCGTGAGCCACCACTGGTATGCCTCATCTCGGAGGAGGGACACTAGTCCTTTCAACTTTTCCTCTGTCGTGTAGTCCAAATCATCCATAATCCACTCGACTGCTTCCAGGCAATATTTCGCTACGTTTGGAGCCACACCAGAAATACCTCTGAATATCTCAGCCCTGTTTGCTCGAAGTCGCTCAGGAATAGATTTCCGAGCTACCAATCCCGTGCTTGCTCCAGCAACTCGCTCCAGAACACGCAGCATAGCTTGGGACAAAGCATCGTCCCCCCCAGATCGGTCCTGAGACCCTGCTTCCGCTACTGGTGGCGTTGGCACTTCACCTTCCGGCCCATGCCCTAATTCCGAGGGTCCAGCCTCAACACCCCGGCCTCTACCACGGCCGCGTATACCACGTCCACGTCCTCTAGCGCTCATGACTACTGAATCGACTTAGTCTGATTACAAATTTTATGAATTAGTATATCTTCCACTGTTTATTAACGGATAGCTTATGAAGATAGAATTAGAAGTAGTTCTTCCGAAACTCGTATTTCTAAAGGTCTCAATTTCTACAATTGCATCTCTTAAAACTAGCAATCACAAAATAATATAATCTTTTCATAAGAAATCAACCAATAGTCAAAAAACTTATAGTACAGATTTGGTGCCGGAGAATCGGGTGCCATGCTTCCAGAAAAACATATATTTTTCTAAACCATATTTCAAACCAACTTTGAAAAATGTTTTTGAATCCATTCCACAGCCGAGTTTTGCAACCTGGCTCTGATACCATAATTGTAACACCCCAAACTCGGCCTACACGTTACGACCGGACCTGGTATGTCACATGGAAAGATTGGTTAAAGAAACTTGGCAATTTTAAAAAAAAAACTTTTCGCGTTATGTCTTTATTTTGAAAATCAGGTTCCGTTTTGAGGTTTTCATACAAACTTTAAGTAATAATACTAATAAATAAAATGTGTTTTTGTGATACGAAAAAAAACTGAAACTAGTGGTATTCCGAAACGTGACATTTTGAAAACAGTGTTTGTAGTTCTAAGAAAATTTCTGAATTTAATTATTAATCTGCATGTTATCCGCGTGTTAATATTTTGGAAAAGGATTATTTATATTTTTAGGAAAAACTTTGTGTTTAACATTTCATAACATAATAATAATCGCATTAAATCAAAAACCCAAATTAAAATCCCGGAGGTCTTATTACATAACAAAATCCCAAATTTAAAATAAGTTCAAATAAAGAAAACGGAGTTTACGAAAGAAGTAATGCATGGCCACCTCAGAGTCCGCCTCGGCTCCAAATCCTCAAACTAGGGGTTACCTGCAAAATTAAGCGGAGGGGTGAGTCACGAGGACTCAGTGTGTAATTCCCCTTACGAACGTAATCTGGGCTTAAGCCCACAGAAGCACATTGGGCCTTAGCCCTCACAGTAATGATTTTGGGCGAAGCCCATACGAATAACAAAATGGCATATCAAATAGTGCATGCAATGCAACCCAACCTAACCTAGTATTCCATCCTCTACACACCACCCGTACCAGCCAAAACACCTGTGGGGATTTCTACAATCAACCCACCATACGCTACACTCCTCATATGTGGCACCAAGCCACTGAATGTGGTATCAAACCACTGTGTTACCAAACCACTGAAATAATGTGACAGATTCACTGATATATGTGGTACCAAACCACTGAAATAATGTGACAGAGTCACTGATATATGTGGTACCAAACCACTGACATGCTCTTCCCCTTTTAATCAATTTCATATCCCAATCCCATGCATCATATAATCATGATATAATTAATGCAACATATGTTAATATAAATCGAATAATCAGAGCATACATATATTCATGATAGGGTATTTACATGGCACAATCAAAGGTAACTAACCTAGTATCTCCGATTTTACCCCACCCAAGGGTAACTCAACAGCCATTACCGATGTTTCGTCTTTTAAACAATTCACATATCAATTAATAATCAAACAAAAGATGGTGCGAATAATACACAACTGATTACGCGAAGGACTAAACACTCCTGATCATTGCTACTCTCACTAGCGGGAATAACCACTATCTGCCTATCCCAAACGGATGTCGGCTCTCTACCACAACCCGGCGAAAAGTCACGAACTGCCGACACCGCACGACGTTTGAATGTTGGATTACAGACTACGAGTACACTCCCCTCAGGCTCCTTAAATGCACCCTCCTTGGATCGGCTAGCACTCGCAGCCATGAAGAGAATCTTTGATCAGTACAGTACTTTTAGAGAGAATGATGGTTGTCTAACAAAGAGATTGGGTTAAGGCAGAGTAAAGCAAAGAGAGACTACTCGAATAAAACTAGAGAAAAACTCCTTACCTTGGTCAAAGAAGAACCGAACACAGATAGACTTGGCTATAGATTCTTGCACAAACAAAATCCGATTGAAGTGGGACCTTCGACAGACAACTAGCACTTTGTTTCTTGAGGTTCGGCTAAATGGAACAGGATGAAAGGAACGAGTCGTTGTCACGAGGAGAGATTCGGCCTGAAAAAAAAAATGAATAGAGAAGGATGAGAAAGTAAGGAAGAAGAACAAGATTTGGCTATGGTGAGAATCAAAAGAGAATGGTAAAAGGATGGTTCGGCCAACCCACTAGAGCACTGCAAAAGGAGAACGAGAAATGAGAAAGTGGGAGGAGGTGGAGTTTCGATTTCTCAGGTAAAGAATGGGGAACAAGAAAGAAAGGAAGAGAGCTTATACTTACCAGATTCAGTCAAGAGAAAGAGGTGAAAAAATGAATTGCTGAAGAGGTTTGGCTTATGGAAACGCAAAAGAAATCAATGGCTAGGGAGAAAAATAAAAGAGAGTAGACGAAAAGAGAGGTACAAAGAAGTTTCAGCTAACACCAAATTGAAGAAAAGAAAAGATAAAGAAAAGAGGCTTGAGTATTTCGGCACTAGCAAGAAAGAATTGACAAGAAAAATGACCCCAAATGCTTGAGTTACCAAACTATAATGCAAGAACACTAAATCACAAGCAGAGAATTTTGGCACACACACTAGAAGATTTCAGTTTCCCTACTTCTACTACCCAAACCGATTTTGTTTCCCCAACTCCCCTCTTAGCCGAATTACACAACTCCCCTCCCATTCACTTCCCATTTTCGGCCAAACTCTCCCTCACACCTCAATCCCATGATTTTCTCCTTGATTTATTCCTCAAACTCCTCTCCATCACTCATTCAAATTCATTTGACTGAGTCTTCAACTCCTCTTGCAGAGTCCAAGCTGAACTCTACTACCCTCACCTACTTAGTACAAAAATAAATTAAATGAGTTGCAGCAGGTGGGATTCTAACCCAAGCTCTCCTCTCTGACATTTCGCGCCACAGCCACCTTGCCACATGCCCAGCTTATGCTAGCAATTTACCAACCTTTCCCCTTATGCATTGCCGCCAACAACCTTCTCCCCTTAAGTGACCAAAAACCAAAATTCTACCAGAGCCCACACTCGGCCCCAGGCCTTCTTAGGGCCCCCGAACATACCCAACTAACATACATAGCTAGCCTAACGCATGAAATAGATTAAAATACAGAACCCCAAATTTAGGATGTTACAGCCTCAATCCATAATTATTCAAATCTCTTTTCTTCTTCAAATTGATCGTGTTTCTTACATGGTTTCTTCAATTGAAGTTGAGATTATGAATAACATGAGTGGCTAAATCCCTTAGGGGAGATTAACGAATGGATAAGAATGTGATTAACGAAGGATTTGGAATTTCTCGAGATGGATTAGTTGATATAAATTATGTGTTCTTAAACATGTAAGATAAAGTTATCATAGGGTAGACAATATCAAAAGATAAAGTTGAACCGAGTAAATCGTAATTTATCCTAGTTGAGAAAGTGATGTCGAGAGATAAACGAGTATCAACCAATCGATTAAGATAATTAGAGCAGAAAGGTAATAATTTCTTAATCGATGACTAATTGGTTGCAAACCCTGAAGTGGGTTAATCTTCCTAATTGGTTTATCAATTTAATTTATCTGTTTATCTTTCTTTCTTTCTTTATTTTTGTTAGGTATTTATTTTTAGTCCTCTTAATCAATTTTATGATTCATCGTAATATAGGAATTAACTATTTTTACTTAGACTTAACATTGTAAAAAGTATTTTCATTATTTGTTCCATCCTCCCTTGGGTACAATCCTCGGAATAGCTTCGATATTTAATTGTACAACTATAATACAATTTGACCTTTGCACTTATGGACACCACCGTTCTCAGTTCTTATATTTTTTGGGTGTTATATTTATTCTATAAATGATAACTCTTTTATGGGCGGCCACATACATAATTAGGGCTCAAATAATTTGTAATTAAGTTTTGACTCTTCGCCTATTAATTACAAAGTTATTTAATCATGGAGTCATTCCACTATAGTACCATAAATGAACTGTCCCTTATTATATACCATTACGAATGCTACTCATTAAGTGTTTGTAACACCCAGTATTGGCGGGTATTGAATTTGGCAAGTAAATCGAAGTCATCAAAGTGGCATAGTTGTATCCTCCCAAATGATATTTTTGGCATAAAGAGTGGGCGCATAGTAGGCGCTAAAGTATTATGTAAAGATTGTTTCTAGAATGTATTGAGTTGTACTAAAGAAGAGATTGGTAAGAGTATTAAGAACATTGGGAGTTAGGGCAATTGTTGATGGTATTGTACGTCCAGTTCATTCAGTTACGACCTAAATGAATTGGTTGGGAACTAATTGATCATAGGAACCAAATAAAATATAAAAATATTAGATTTCTGTAGTTGTAAACCATTTATAAAGGTTGTGAGGATTTGTGACACGTGTTTGGTTCCAATAAGAGATTAGGTTACATATATTGATATTCAGGTCTAAAAAGGGGGGAGTTTTTCCTTCTTCCTTCTTCAAGAAGTATTGTTACTGAATCTTAAAGAAATTTTTATATTTCCTTTCCATTCAAGCCAGAGTTGTAAATCTGGGTCCTTCCCAGTAATTACTCCATTTCAAGGTAAGATTTATGATTCTGCATGCTAGGCTGAGAAAGAACAAGTCTTTTAGATCTAGTAGGTCAGTAAGATAAAGATATAAGGTATTGCTTGGGGATTTTCAATGTTAGAAATAATGGAAAATGAGGTATATTGATAGATATTGATGGGTTTCTATGTTTTATAGCAGTGGCTGCTGCTGATATCGTGATGGAAGTCTGGATCTAGAGTTTTTTACTGCAGTAATTGAGAATCAGGTGAGTCTCTATACTGACTCTTGCATGTATATTGTTCATACAATTTACGTCTATGGTAACCGTTCGAACTATGAAATAGAAACTATAAGTGTATAGTCTAAGTGTTTGGTGGGGTTTGTATGTATAGTTCATATGAATTTGACAAGTTATGTGAATTTTGAGTATGGTTGTACAACACATCTGAAATGCATGCGATGAAGTGTATGATTAGTGACTTAAAGTGTTGAGTCTTAAAACAATGTTAGTGCAAGAAGAGTCTGTCAAGTAAGTCTATGTCTATTCACTGCGGTGGAGTCTAAAGGGGTCCATTAGGACTAAAAACATGATCTCTGATATGAATCTTAAAGGAAAAGCCCATGGTCATGGCACCTTCCAAAAATATCTA
This sequence comes from Gossypium sturtianum, assembly GCA_025698515.1. NCBI lineage: Eukaryota > Viridiplantae > Streptophyta > Magnoliopsida > Malvales > Malvaceae > Gossypium > Gossypium sturtianum. The sequence continues at coordinate 95,152,875 of CM046954.1, read as the reverse complement.
AAGGACGGTGATTACCCAATGGGGTTCTCTACATGTCCCAGGACAATGATGGGCAAACCTCATATAATGTGAGTTTAGGAAATTCATATTTTAAACATGTTAGGAAATGAAAGCCTTTGTGGGGAATCATGAAATGAAAGTCTTTGTGGTGAATCATGAAATTAAAGCCTTTGTGGCGAATCTTGGAATGAATAGCCTTTGTGGCAAAAAATCAGAAAGATTAGCCTTTGTGGCAATCTCTGTAAGGATAGCCCTTATGGAAACCATTTGAATGAAACCCCCCAGTTGCGAACTCTGAAGGAATGGTATTCATGGAGAACTCTAAAAGAATGGTACTCATGGTGAAATCTGAAGGAATGGTATTCATGGCAAACTCTAAAGGAATGGTATTCATGGCGAACTCTTAAGGAATGGTATTCATGGAAAACTCTGAAGGAATGGTATTCGTGGTGACCTCTAAAGGAATGGTACTTATGGAAAACTTTGAAGGAATGGTATGCATGTAACACCTCTAACCCGTATCCGATGCTGGAACAGGGTTACGGAGCATTACCGGACTTATAACTTAAACAATAATATATTTCATATTAAATTATCATTCAAATGAAAGAACATTCAAATACATTCATATCGTCCCTAACACGATCCCTCGAGGCCCCAAATAGACATTAAAAGTGGTTCGGGACTAAACCAAATACTCAAGAAATTTTTAAAAAAAATTGAATTTTTTTTCAAAGTGTAGGGGACACACGCCCGTGTGGCCAGGCCAGGTCGTGTGTCTCATTCGGCCAAGAGACACGCCCCTGTCTCAGGCTGTATGGGCATATGAAATGGGGACACACGGTAGTGTCCCAGCCCGTGTATAACCCCGTGTAAGTCATCGACTTAGGTCACACGGCCAAGCCACATGTCTGTGTGCCAGGCCTGTACCCTTCGAAATGGCCTCACACGCTTGTGGGCTAGGCCGTGTGAAAACTGGAAGGTATACTGACTTGTGCCACACGGCCAAGCCATATGCCCGTGTGCTAGGCCGTGTGAAGCTACTAACTTGATTTATAAAGAAGTATCAAGGGAGACACGACCGTGTCACCTAGCTGTGTGTCACACATGGCTGAGACACACGTCCGTGTCTCTGCACGTGTGGACAAAAATAGGCCATTTTCCAAGCCATATTTCTCACCCAATGTGTTACCAACCTAAGCTCAAAAATGCACATACAACCATGGCATAAATAAGCATTCAAAACTAACCAATATCAAGTTTATAACATGTAATATTCACACATACAACATGATATCCATAAGCAAATTCATTTGACCACTTTAAAACATATCAAACATACTTCCAAAGTCTACCTAAATGATCAAATACATATATGGGACATTGTGCCTAAAACTTAGCACGCATACTCATCTCAATTCTAACCATTAAGTGCCAAAACATAATTTCACAAGTAAGGCATTCATATAGCAATTATACACCACGTATCATAAGGCCATTTATACATATATACATACCAAAATACATGACCACCTTACAGTCTAATTCAAATGGCCAAAACTCAACAAGACATATAAGCCACATTAGCCAAAATACCTATACATGCCATTTAACCAAAATATAAAGTCCAAAGTACCAAAATGAGTGTTTGATAGTGTGAAGCAAATCTCCGACGACTTCTGAATCAAGCGAGCTTCTAAAGCACTATAAAACACAGAAAAATAAATGGATTAAATAATTAAGCTTAGTAAGTTAATAAAATATAGAATGAAATTTATCGTAACCACAAATTTAGTTAAATAACTCAAAGCATAATTCAATTCAATTTAGCCAAAGCCTATCACATAACCATTCACCAAGTTAGCCATGTATACACATAAAAACCAAGAATCATGTATGATTTCAACAATTATTAAAATTTTATGTACATGTAACATCTCTACCGTATATCCGTATCTCATATATAAAAACTATTTCCATGTAAATACATGTACTAGTTTGTATCGAACTTATATAATCTCGTAATAACACTATGCCCGTTGAACCACTTTGAATATCATTAGATACGCGGGAGGTACACATGAGATGTACTGAACTGTAATCCGTCAATTCTTGTACATTTATGCTCATACGAGCGATAAATGGTAAGCTCCTCTGAGCTGAATATTGGTAAGCTCATACAAGCTGAGTATCGGTAAGCTCATAAGAGCTGGAATCGGTAACCCAAATGACGTCATTTGTATCCTACAAAATTCTTAAGGTTCAAACGATGCTCGGTATTCTTCGTATGTAGTCGGTTATGCGCTCGATAATTATACATTCACACACACATATTTAAATTAAATCATATAAATACGCAATTTAATCACACGAACTTACCTCAAACACGAACGAAGAATTACGATCGTTTAGTCCACGACTTTATCTTTTCCCCTATTTAGTTCCGAAAGTTGCTTTTTCTTGATCTATATAATCAAATTTAACTCATTTAATCATTATTCTAATCAATACAATCCAAATTTCATGCTATGGAAAAATTACTATTTTGCCCCTAAACATTTAACTTCTTTACAATTTAGTCCCTAGGCTCGTAAAATGAAATTCATGCAATTTCATTCACAACTAAGCCTAGCCGAATTTTGTATGTGCTTATAGTAGCCCCTATATTCGAAAAATTCACACATTTAACATATAATTCTCATAATTATCAATTAAATCCCTATTTGACAATTTCAACAAAACTCACTTAACAAAAGTTGTTTATTTAACAACCAAGATTCATTTCTTTCCATTAAACTTCAAGAACAATTAAAAAGCTCTCATGGTTAAACCCTACACTTTCAATCATATTGCAAATTAGTCCCTTAATTAGCTAGCTTAAGCTACAACGGTTTCGAAAACATAAAAATCAACAAAAACGGGACAAGAAATTACTTACATGGAAAGAGAAAGCTTGAACAAAATCTCTTCTCCCCTCCTATGGTGAAATTCAGCTATGGTGAAAAGAATGGGAGAAGATGATAGCTTTTCTTTATTTAATTTAATCTTTAATTACCTAATTACCATTTTACCCTTACCTAACTTTAAAAATTTCACAATTACCAAGCCATGCACATCCATTAACTCAATTAATGGTCTAATTACATTATAAGGACCTCCCCTTAAAAGTTCTATAGCTATTTGATACCTTTAGCTAATAGAACACAACTTTCGCACTTTACGTGATTTAGTCCTTTTTCACAAATTGAGCATACAAACGATAAAATTTCTTAACGAATTTTTTATGCAATAATACTATCATGCTGTAGACCACAAAATAATATTTAAAATAGATTTTACGACCTTGGATTTGTGGTCCGAAAACCACTGTTCTGATTTCACTGAAAACAAGCCGTTGCAACTCCCCCCTTAGGAATTTTCGTCCCCGAAAAAAATCTTACCAGAAAATAGGTTAGGGTATTGTTTTCTCATGGTTTCCTCGGGTTCCCAAGTAGCCTCCTCAATACCGTGACAATTCCAAAGAATCTTCACGAAGGCTATTCTTTTGTTTGTTAATTCGTTGATCTCTCGAGCTAAAATTTTGATCGATTCTTTGTTATACGACATGTCGAGCTGAATCTCAATCTCGGTCGGAGAAATTATATGCGAAGGATCAGACCGGTACCGTCGTAACATAGACACATGAAACACATTATGAATCTTTTCCAACTTTGATGGTAATTCAAGTAGATATGCCACTGGTCCGTTCTCTCGATAATCTCATATGGTTCGATAGATTGCAGACTTAACTTTCCTTTACGATCAAATCAGAGAATTTATTTTCCAAGGTGATACTTTCAAAAATACTTTATCGCCGACCTGAAATTCAATATCCTTTTATTTTAAATCCGTATATGATTTTTGTCTATCTGAAGCGGCTTTCAAACTGTCACGAATCACTTTCACTTTCTCTTCGGTTTCTCAGATCAAATCAACACCATGTATCTTTTTCTCACTAAGCTCAGTCCAGTACAACAGATTTTAGCATTTGCGACCATACAAAGCTTCATACGGTGCCATCTTAATGCTCGATTGAAAGCTATTATTATACACGAATTCAACCAACGATAAATATTTTTCCCAATTACCTTCGAACTCTAAAACATAGCAATGAAGCATATCCTCAAGAATTTGAATCACTCTTTCAGATTGACCATCAGTTTGGGGGTGAAATACAGTGCTAAAATGCAACCGCGTACCCAAAGCCTCTTGTAACTTCTTCCAAAACCGTGATGTAAACCACGAATCTCTATCCGAAATGATGGAAACTGGTACTCCGTGCAATCTCACAATCTCATAAATATACAATTCTGCTAATCTGTCAAGAGAGAAGTCTGTACGTACCGGAATAAAATATGTAGACTTCGTCAAACAATCGAAAACAACCCAGATAGCATCTTTCTTTTTCGGAGATAAGGGTAATCTCGATCCAAAAGCTATCGTAACTCTATCCCATTTCCACTCTGGTATCATCACTTGCTGTAATTCTCCTGAAGGCACTTAATGTTCGTCTTTAACCTTGTAACAACCCATTTTGAGTCGAATCGGAATAGTGGTTTTGGGACCACAAATCTGAGGTCAAAATATTTATTTTATTATTATTTTAATGCCTACAACATGATAGTATGATTGTGTGAAAGTTTCGTTATGAAATTTCACTGTTTGAGTGCTCAATTCGATAAAAAAGGACTAAATCACGTAAGGTGCAAAACTTGAGGTCTATAGGTTAAATGCACTAATTGGCTATAGAATGGAAATATATGAGCACTTGCATGGTAATTAGACCATTCATATTGTAAGTGGACATTTATCTGCATGGTTAGGTGAATTTTAATGTTTTATTTACAAGGTTAAAATAGTAAATTAGAAATTAAAGTTAAATTAAATAAAACAAACATTAGTATCATCTTTCTTCTTCACTTTCTCAACCGAAAATAAGAAGAAAATAACTCCATGGATGCATGTTGATTCGGCTAAGCTTGGCAGCTTAATTGATCAAGAAAAGCGAAACTCGGATCTAGATCGGGGGAAAAATAAAGTTATCGACTAATTGACCTGTTTCGTCGTTTTTACATCCGAGGTAATTTCGTATGTACTAAGCATTGTTATAATTATGCTTTAAATTCTAAGTTTGTATGTAATAAGCATTGTTATAATTATGCTTTAAATGCTTTGATATTGCATAAATTGTGTACATGAGACTACAGTAATGTTTGACGACGATTCGGCTATGTATGGCACTTATTGTGCGAGATCGAGATAGCTTCGACTATGTATTGGCACTTAGTGTGCGAGATTTCGAGTATTCGACAGTATTTTGAATAGGTATGAGTTCGTTAGGGATTGGTACAGGTATGTACATGGATCGTATGAGCTTTAAATCGAAAAAGTTATGAAGTTTGCATATAAGTATATGATTAAGCATGTGAAAATGATTTCAAAGCTAGCTGGATTCGGGGATCGTCGGAGACTACATCACACTATCCAACCATCGGTACTTTTGAGCTTATGGTTTGGTCATATGGCATGTATAGGATTATGGTCATTTTGATATCTATTTTGGTAGTGAGTTTTGCCATTAGAGATGGCTTGTGAATGGTCATGTTTTGGTTTGTATATATAGCCATGACACTTGGCTTAACTTGGTTAGTTTGGTTATGTATATATATAAGTTTGCATATGGCTTATGTTATGTGTTTGAGGATGGTTTTGCAATGTTATTGATAATTGATATTATAGATGTCAAATGGTTGATAATTGAGAAGCTATGTGCTTGTGGATTGGTGTATGATGATGCATGTTTGGAAAAAGTATAATTGGTATGATTTGAATGAGGAAAATATGAGATTATAAGCATGTTAGTTGTTGGAATTGGGATGGTATGAATGATGTTTGATTGAGGTTGTTTAAATGCTTTTAAGTGTTATGTTTTGGTGCCATGGAATTTGGTATAGTGTGCATAAGATAGGGTGGCAAAATGGCTTGGTAAATAGCCTATTTTTTGTCCACACGGGCAGAGACATGGGCGTGTGTCTCAGCCGTGTGTGACACACAGTTATGTTACACGGCCATGTGTCCCATGGTGTTGAAATTAAAATCAAGTCAGTATGCCCCACACAGACTCACACACGGGCGTTTGACCTGGCCGTGTGGCATAAGTCAGTATACCCTATAGGTTTGGCATAAGTCATTTCACTTAAGTGCCCGATCGTCGACGAGGAGATTGTTCGAATGTTGAAAATGATTAATTTTGGTTATGGTAAGCGGAAGTTTAACAAGGTGGTTTGGAATGAAAAATAGGTTGATAAAAATAAAGTAGGAAACCGTAATTCCATGAATGTTCAGCCCTTTAATGTTCCTTCATCTCCCTTGGCCGAATGAGGCTTTAATGTGCCTTGAATACTTGAATGTTCATCTTAAAACTGAATGAAGCATGCATGAAACGTCCCAATGTATGTTCCTCCATAAATACGGTCCATGAATCTTCAAATACATGAACATTCAGCAGCTCCCTCTTGCATGAACATCCCAAATACATGTGCTCCTTTAAATGCCATCCATTGTACCTCAATCGTTCATGCACCCTTCCATACTTTGCACCAAGCTGTACATGAACCTTGTATTAAATACATCTTCACATTCGGCTGAACCTAAACACAAAATGAACACATTAAATCCAAGGAATATTCGGTTGAACCTTAACAAACATCATCTAGACATATTAATAAACATAATAGTTTAAATTAAAACTCAATTAATATGAACTTAGCTAGCATATTAAATTTGGCTAGCTCAAAACATGTAAAAATAATTAATGAACTGATTTGAGCTAGGGAATTCGGTCATGAGCTATATCAAATTGAATAATTTAAAACTAATACTTAATTTATTTAAATGATAAAAGAAATGAGCTGGAAAGAAACTAAATAGAGCTCAAACGAGCTTAAATGAGATCAAGTGAGCTGATCCGAGCTGAACAGAGCTCGGGGAGCTGAAGTTGAGCTAAAATCAGCTTGCACTAAGGTGCAAGGATTGTTTAAAGTGCTAGCCCGAGATCGACTCATAGAATTAATGAGCAGTCTCGCGTAGTCCTTGTTCGATTTGGACAAACTCTCGGTCGTGCTCACATCAACGGCTTAGCTCACGGCCTGGCACACGGGCGTGTATGGCCATTTGTAGGGTACACGGGCGTGTGTGTTGGTCGTGTGACCCAAGTCAGAGAGTTACACGGGGTCAGACAAGGGCTGGAACACGGCCATGTGCTCCCATTTCGAATGTCCACACAGCCTATGACATAGGCGTGTCTGTTGGCTGTGTGTCTGGCCACACGGGCGTGTGTCCCCTGTTTTTTGAGAAAATTTTATAAATGTTCGAAAAGTTTTCAAAGTTATCGGTTTAGTCCCGAACCACTCCTAATGCATGTTTACGGCCTCCTAGGCTCGTATTAGGGACGATATGAATGTGTTGATTGATATTTGAATAAAATTTGGAAATGTATGAGAAAATGTATGTGTAATTGTGTTATAAGTCCGGTAATGCTCTGAAACCTTATTCCGGCTTTCAATACGGGTGAGGGGCGTTACAAACCTGTTAACAAATCAAGCATCTCGACACAAAATTAGAAATGTCACGTTTCATACCCAACCACCAGTACATTTGTCTCAAATCACCGTACATCTTAGTACTCCCCGGACGAACAGACAAGCTCCCACCGTGTGCTTCATCTATAATTTTCTGTATAAGCACGAGATTCTTCGGCACGCAAACTCTACCTTGGAATAACAAACAATCATCGGATCCGATCTGAAACTTTGAATCAGTAGTCGACTTACACTGCACTCTCTTAGTTTGCAATTCGTTATCACATTTCTGAGCCTCTTAAATTTGTTGCAAAAACATCGGTTTAGCTCTAAATTCAGCTAACATCGAACCATCATCAGACAAAGTCAATCGTGTATTCATCGATCTCAGAGCAAGCAAAGATTTTCAACTCAGAGCATCCGCGACTACATTTGCTTGCCCCGGGTGATAATCAATTACTAACTCATAGTCTTTCAACAATTCAAGCCATCTTCAATGTCTCAATTTTAAATATTTCTGTGACATCAAATACTTCAAGCTCTTGTGATCGGTAAATATGTGGCACTTCTAACCGAACAAGTGGTGTCGCTAAATTTTCAATGCAAACATGATCGCAGCCAACTCCAAGTCACGTGTCAGATAATTCCTCTCGTGTGTCTTTAATTGTCTAGAAGCATACGCTATAACTTTTCCTTTTTGCATTAAAACACATCCCAAACCGTTCAATGGCGCATCACTGAAAATCACAAATTCTTTACCTGACTCAGGCTGAACCAAAACTAGTGCTTCGGTTAACAGTGCTTTCAGCTGATTAAAACTTTGTTGGCATTTCTCAGACCACTAAAACATTACATCTTTCTATAATAACCGATTCATCGGTGTAGCTATCATTGAGAACCCTTTAACAAATCTCTGATAATAGCCTGCTAGTCCCAAGAAACTTCTGACCTCGGATATGTTTCTTGGTGGTTTCCAGTCAACAACTGCTGAATTTCATGCTATGGCAAAATTATCGTTTTGCCCCTAAACATTTAACTTCTTTACAATTTAGTCCCTAGGCTCGTAAAATGAAATTCATGCAATTTCATTCACAACTAAGCCTAGCCGAATTTTATATGTGCTTATAGTAGCCCCTATATTCCATAAATTCACACATTTAACATATAATTTTCATAATTACCAATTAAATCCGTATTTGACAATTTCAACAAAAGTTATTTATTTAACAACAAAGATTCATTTTCTTCCATTAAACTTCAAGAACAATTAAAAAGCTCTCATGGAAAAACCCTAGACTTTAAATCATATTGCAAATTAGTCCCCTAATTAGCTAGCATAAGCTACAACAGTCTCGAAAACATAAAAATCAACAAAAACGGGACAAGAAATTACTTACATGGAAAGAGAAAGCTTGAACAAAATATCTTCTCCCCTCCTATGTTGAAATTTGGCTAGAGTGAAAAGAATGGGAGAAGATGATAGCTTTTCTTTATTTAATTTAATATTTAATTACCTAATTACCATTTTACCCTTACCTAACTTTAAAAATTTAACAATTACCAAGCCATGCACATCCACTAACTCAATTAATGGTCCAATTACCTTATAAGGGCCTCCCCTTAAAAGTTCTATAGCTATTTGATACCTTTAGCTAATAGAACACAACTTTCGTACTTTACGCGATTTAGTCCTTTTTTCACAAATTGAGCATACAAACGATAAAATTTCTTAATGAAATTTTTCTGCAATAATACTATCATGATGTAGACCACAAAATAATATTTAAAATAAATTTTATGACCTCGAATTTATGGTCCCAAAACCACTGTTCCGATTTCACTGAAAACGGGTCGTTACAATTTATAGCGAACTCTGAAGCAACGACATGCAGGGAAAACTATGAAGGAAATGCCTTTGTGGTGGACAATCTTGAACCCTTGGTAAGATATTCTTAATGAGCTTCCTTTGTGGCGAACTCTATTTGAAATGGTATGACGTATTCCACATGGCTCTTAATCAAAATTAAAGAGACTAGATTTCGTTAGAACATCTGATGAATATAAAGTAGGGCATATACTTGTAAATAGTAAGAGAAAAGGGGAGTTGAAGAATGATCATCTATGAAGATTAACTTTAAACATCATTTCGCGAAGAGCAAGGGTAAAGGAACCATCTTTAAGATAAGTTAGAAAGGAAGTCTGAGGCGATGAAGTTATTGATAGAACTATGTGACTGCCTCCGGACGTACCAACGTCCTGAGTAGAAATCCTGCACAAAATATATGAAAATGTGGTATGCACAAGTAAACGGGTCAAGTTGCAATATAGTTACAATGTAGTATATGAGTACTCTGAGGATCGTACCCAAGGGAGGCAAGCACTAAATTACTCCTAACCTAAGCATAAATAAATCTAATCAGTACTTTAAATGGATTATATTACGATGAAATAAAAAGAAAGGTTTTTGGGATCTATACTAATAATTATAAAAGAAATAAAAGAATCACAGGAAATCAAATAAGAGACTATATCAAATCTGGGCATGGGTGGTTAGCTCACTTCGGTAATCATATCCAATTGTCGCTTTAGGTTTTCTTATTCAATCAACTAGTCAATATCCCAGCAGGATCTTCTAATCTTCCACTAGAATAACGAGTCGGCAAGAACTACTTATCTATCCACCTCACAATCTAGATCGATTCAGGGTTAAGGTGTTCACGGATAGGCCATACCAAGTTTGGGTTAATTCCCACCTTAATGACTTCCTAGGGTTTCCAAGCCTAGGTTTTAGATTCTTCCTTTCCTGTATAGTTGATCCGCAAGAGAACCTTACAAATCAGTTAATCAATCATACCTCCACTCGGTAATCCCCCACAAGAAGATTACTTTCTCATGGATCTTATAAACAATATAAACTTGATAGAAAGAGTAAACATGAATAATAATTCAAAAGTATAAAGTTTAGAAGAAGAAGCTTGATTTGTATTTAGAATTGAGTGCAGAATCCTCACAGAGTTTGATTATGTTCTACAAATCTGATTTCTCCACAAGAACAAATAACAAAACCAAAATAAACCTAAAGTCTAAGAAAAAAGAAAAACTAAAGACTAATTCTAAGAATAAAACTATAAAATACGAAACATGTCTATAACATGTGTTAAATAAGCCTATTTATAGACTTTAGAGTGGTCGTCGTCCTGAACCCTAGTTTAGCTATTGTCCTCGTGCTTAATGTTTGATTATGCGAACCAAAAAACCCCTAGATCATAATTATTTCCCGTACAGAGGTGATATCGTGACACACTAGGTCCTATGTCGCGAATTTGAGGGTAGTATGCTCCTCTTCAAGGTATCTTTAGGGGTGTGTCGCGACATCCTCAAGTTGTGTCACGACACCGAAGGCAGTCTTGAAATTCTTTTATTTTGCTCCATATGTTGCGACATCCAATGCTCCGTGTTGCAACATAGCAACCAGTATCGAGTTAGCATGCCTTCTAATAGTCTCCTACATGTTCAAAAAGTATTTTAGTTCACCTTTAGGCCTCATTCGGCCCCTAAGGTCAATAAAAGACTCAAATCACACACTTTATTGAATTTGACTAAAATTGCGAAAACATAATTAAAACTTAATCAAAATTCTTGTATTCAAACTCCTAAAGTGCAAAAACTAGTTTAATCTGCTACACCGAATTACGGCAGATCAATCTCCCCCTCACTTAAGTCATTGCTTTTCCTCAAGCAAAACAACTCAAAATAGAAAATGAAAAGATGACCTTTGAGCAAGTATGGTACAACTGTTTGTTTTGGAGCACATGAATAAGCATTTCATATTTACACACAATATTAGAATTATATATACCTGACTTACCACTTTCTTTATCAAACACCTAAGTTCAGTATATTACAAAAAATATAAGTATTAAGAGTCTCAAATATAGCAATCCTTCAATAGGTTATGAAATTAATTCAATTATCCTAGCAGAATATAAATAGTCATAAAAGCAATTATTTAGTATGATTTCAAATTGTGAATAAGTCTACCTAGATCACATGGGGCTTTTCGACTTGTAACGTTTTGAGGCTTAGGACATGTATGGAATTCAAGAATAGTAAGCATCAAAATGGTTTTAAGCATGAAAATAGTTTGGTACATCATATTGTCACCTATTCTCCCTCTTAGTGACCCTTTCTCGCTCGCTGTCTTATTTCTCCTTCTCTCACCTTCCTTAGTTCTCCTCTATAGGAAATCTTAGCATCAGATATTAACTACAACTAGCTCATGAGTTTTTATGCAATAATGAATGGGTCTTTCTATAGTTGTGACTTTGTCACTTTTCTTTCTTTTTCACGATACCTCACTTACAATTGCTTTTACTTTTCACGTACTTTCTCTACTCGTTAATTTTCCTTTTGAATTATTTTTTTTTGCACTTTTAAGCTAACCTATAAACAATATACTCTAATAATGTTTCCTATTGCTCTATTTTTACAAAACCACCGTAATGTGTCTACTTAACCCTCAATATGTATGGCCAGACGTCTATAATCATGCAGTTCATGACCAAAGAAAAGGGTAAGCACAAATCATTTCTTTTAGCTCAGATTTTGTATAAAGGTTCATCAATAAGTGTTTTCTGGCTCAAAATTGGTACTAAGAATGAATAAATAGGGTTAAGTTTTTTGCTCTGGGTGTATATCAAACAATGCCTTAAGTCATCCCTAGGTATCTCAATATTCACAAATTTAATCAACAAAACAATAAAAAATTCAACAATTTATCATTCATACTAGCATGCTCGTTTCCTTGTATTCTCTATATCATTTGGTACATTCGATTTCTTATTGCCTATTCACAGTGTAATATATAGAACTTAATAGTCTAATAAAAAAATTTAAAATCACCTATCATCATGCCAAGTTTACTGTAAATATAATCAACCTATGTACATGCTCCTAACCAGTCACTTGTATTTCTACAAGCTCAAGCACACATTTGACAAGAAAAATCAAAGAAAAACATAGATTTTAAAAAAAAATTCCATGTTACCCCCTACACTTTGGAAAACACATTCCCCTCAATGTGTAGCCTCTTAAAATAAGGAACGAAGTTACCCGATTGATCGTGATAGCATCGCAAACTATTGGTGGGTGCCTCATCCTTTTATCATTGAAAGCCCAAAATCGTTGTGTTTCTTCCACATGGGTTCCTACACAGAAAATATAAACACAAAACAACTACTAGTCTATTATCATTCCTACTCCTAACAATTTAAATAAATTAAAAATCATCCAAATTTAATATAATCTTTAAAAACAAAAATTAAAAGTTTAGTCATCTTCCTCATAATCCATCTCATCATCTTCCTCTCCCTCCTCAGTTCCTTATTCGTTTTCACTCTCATGCTTCTCTTCTTCCTTCACTGGATTCGTCGGTCCAAACATACCTAACGTATTATTAGGTACCCTATTATTGTTTTGTCGTGCGAATTCTTGAAAAATCGAGCTTGACTCATGCATCCAGTGTATCATTCAATCTAGCTTGGGATGACTGCTCTTGCCAATTTCTTGTTGAGTGGTCGCTTTTTCTTTCCTTTGAGACGAAGCTGGAGCGACCATCATCTCTTGCTGGCATTTATTCCACTCATTAATCTGTTTAGCTCGAACTTCAGTGTACTGTTTATACAGAGTGTCACCAATTACGCTTCGAGATGACTTCATTGATTGCTCCGTAGACGCCATCGAAATGCTTGCTCTTTTGCATAAGGCCATCACTAAGTGGGGAAAGAAGACTCCCACTCTCTGGCCACTAATAAATCACTTCATATTTTGGTATGTCCACGTTCCAATGCATACCTGTTTTTTCTACAAAATAGCGTAAAGAAGAACCACTCAAAAAGTATTGGCAATAGAAACATTCAAAATAGGAGCTATCCTAGTGAACGGAAGTTGAATCCACATTTTTGCTTTAGGAAAAATTATTTCTTGATTAAAGGAGGTTGGAATATTAGTACCTGGACAACATTTCCATTCGCCCCTCCCCTCTATTAGGAAATTTATAATGTTATCCATATTTATATCTTAAAAACATTCCTAATTAGTTTCTTCCATAAAATCTTTTTCATAAAATGGCGCATTATAAAATTCACAAATAATCGAGGGGTAATTTGTACATCTTTCCCTCGCACAGGTATCATTTCCCATGTACGACCTTCGACTTTTCTATACTCTTGGTCCCATAAAGATGCATAAAATTCCTCAACTACAAGGACTACAATAGAGTCTTTTGGGATCGTACAAAAATGTTCTCATCTATGATATCTAGCTAAAGGCCATATCTCCTAACAGAGAACCAACGATGGTTTAAATCCCCTCTCTTGAATAAATGTTTTTCCCTAAAGTTCTAGAAAATATTTATCAACGTTTGGATTCAAGAAATTAGAGGGATTTGAAATCGTCGAGGGTTCTGGATCATTAGTTCTTCTAACCTTTCTTGGAGGCATATTCAATACTATTATATATTATGAAGTAATGTCAAACAATAATCTTAATAGAAAAATAATAATGAGAAAAGAATGCTTAACCTTAATTTCCTTGAGCCTTTGGTTACTTTTCCCTGAGTGGTTTATGATCCTGCACTTGAATAATAGAAATTGGGTTTTATGATTTTAGGGTTTGGAGTGAAAAAGGGGTTTAAGGATGGAGAGTATTTGGGACAGTTTAATGTTTAGAAAAGAATTAGATTTTGAGTTAAGATTTGTTTAGGTTAAAAATTGTAACACCCCAAACCAGGTCTATGCGTTAAGACGAGATTTGGTTTGTCACACCGTACGAACATCCAAAATTCTCTAATGATTTAAGTAAAACAGTAATGCAAAACCTTTAGAAATAAGGTTTAATAAAAACTAAGTACAATGATTATGAATTAAGAAAAATACTTGTTTGAAATCTTATATATATATTAGTCGAAACCTTAACGTAGTTTTAAAAGAATTTGAAAGAAATTGAAAAGTAATTTAGGTGTCCAAAATTGTTATAAAACACAATATTTTTAAGAAAACTTTATAGATTTAACATAAGCCCATATTAAGAGTCTTAAAATAAAATTAAATCCATCCACACATAATAATCCATAAAAACATAATTAGAGGCCTTATTACATCATACCCAAAATAGTAATTAAAATAAGTAACTTAAATAAAGTTCATAGTTTATAAAACCCAAGCTCGTAGTATGGCCTCCACCAAGTCATCCCCGGCCCAAGTCCACATCAATTTCCATTACCGAGATGGATAATAAAACGGGTGAGTTACAAAGAACTCAGTGTGTAACTCACTTACCACCATTATTGGGCTGGACCATCAAGGCATTAATTTGGGCTTGAGCCCAATTACAAATTTTAACAATATAAAATGAAATAAAATATATAAAATGCATGTAAAATGAATTTCCCAACCAAGCCTAATTTCCATCCGCTACACACCCCGTACCAACCAAACACACCTGTGGGGATCAAGTCAACCCACCCCGCCAAACACACCAATCGTAGGCATTTAGCCTTTTAAATAATATTGTAGTGCACTACCGAACTAGATTGTGACATAGTCACCGAACTAGAGGCATTAAGCCAAAATTTGTGGCAGAGCCACCGAACTAGATACGTGGCCACAGGCCTTTCTTCTCTTCATCAAATCCCATCCCATGCATTTATGTATGAATAACAAACTTTAAAACATAAAAATTTTATCAAGTAACCCATAACACAAATGAGTCTTTAATAAAACCTTTCATTTGGGCCTATTAACAATATAGTATTAAACTTTGGCCCATATCTCGAACTAGAGGGTTTTTGGCCCATTAGCGATCGAGCAAACTTTGGCCCATATTTATCGATCTAGCAGTTTTATGGCCCAATTTATCGATCTAGCAGTTTTATGGCCCAATTTATCGATCTAGCAGTTTTTCGTAAATTTCTCGGTTTAGCCGTTTTCATGCATTTACACAAAAGTACTAATTACTACAACATTTCCGATTTGGCCATTTTTACGATTTATCAAATTTCTTACGGTTTAGTATCTAACCCGAAAGATAAGTGTGAAGTTACACACCTGGTTATTGTAACATCCCCAAACCCGGCCCATTCGCTACGACCGAAGCTGGTTATGTCACTGGGGAAAGTCGGATGAAAATCTTTATTAACTTAGCATAAAGCATGAAAGAATTCAATTTTTGAAAACCATGTTCATTTAAAGCAATATGCAAACTTTAGAAGTTACAAATTGTCTGAAAATACTTTATTAAACATACTTTTATAAATAGGGTACTGGAATTAAAACCATTTTCACATAGAAATCCAAATTAGATAAACCATGGTTAAAGTAATACCAAAATAATAAAATGGCCTTTATTACAACCCAATAATTCAAATAAAGTACTTATATCAAAACCAAGCATAAAATATTAAATCATCATCTTCTGCATGGGCCACCTTGTCCTCTCCGATCCCGGTCGACTTTATGCAATACGAAATGGTTAAAGGAAAAGGTGAGTCACCAAGACTCGATGTGCAACCCTTTTTCCCGGATTAGCAAAACATCATATGCAAACATAACATAATCATCATGCATCCAATTAATATGCACCCACTCCTAACCATCCATTCACCTTTTCTACCCCATGTGGTACCAAACCACCGTGGTGGTGCCAAACCACCGTGACATATAGTCACAATGTGTTACTAAAACACCGGTGTCCCAAAGACACAATATCCGTCAATGTGGTGCCAAACCACTTTGGTGTCCCAAAGACACGTTTGTGCTACCAAAGCACCGGTGACCGAAGTCACAAATCCAATGATGGGGCCAACCCATCGTGTGATACCAAATCACTAGCGCACGATCCCATATCTCAAGTGGGGCCAACCCACGGTGGTGTTAACCACGAGGGACGAGTCGCAATGAGGTGCCAAACCTCCGTGTCCCAAAGACACAAATGTGGTACCAAACCACTTTGGTGATCGTAGTCACAATAATCGAGTGATGGGGCCAACCCATCGTGTGATACCAAATCTTTGGCGTCAATCCTCAATACCGCCTTGTGGGGCCAACCCACTGTGGTGCAAAACCACGGGGACGAGGCCGAGGTGCCAAACCTCCGGAGGTGCCAAACCTCCGTGACCCAAAGTCACAAAGTTGTGTTACCAAAACATCGGTGCTCGTCAAGACAAAATATCACCGCCCCTCCATTCATATCACCCATCATCATACCAACTCATGTATAGTATTCAAATCATGCAAACATGTTTAACGTTGCATCTCATAGCACATACATCATAAATCATGACATCATGTATCAATAATAAGACTCATAATGAAACGGACTTACGAATCCGTGCACATACCCCATAGGGTATCATATTACTCAACCATACTATTTCGGTTTTACCAATCAATCGCTTTATCAAACATATACAAAGCAAGAAGTGTGTTAGTTTACACACTGATTACTAATGCGACTATCAAATCCGTAGATCAAGATCTAACGCACTAGATCCCCATTCCTTAACACTTTTCGAGCACTAGCCACAACCCGGGATATGCGAGATCAAGCCTTCCCTACAATCGGCCAAAACTAAACAACATAATCATGCTAATCAACCTTTAAGGGTAAAATCGTAATTTTACCTACTAAGGGTATTTTCGTAATTTACCCACCAAGGGTATATCGGTAATTTTGCACCTACAATGGCCTTTCCCAAAGGCCCAAATGTCGCCCGAGCGACTCATTTCTACCATTTCCGGTCAAATGCCAGGACGATTGGGCCTAAAACTCGATTCCGGCCCATTCGGGCCCACACGCTTTCGTGTGGCCCACCTAGCACAAATCTAGCCACGTATATAAGTTCCACCTAGTCTAGTTCAACATATACTAACCAATCATGCAATTTACTCATATGGGCCCACGGGCCCATTGGGCCCACCGGCCCATCGAGGCCCAAGCGACCCCAAACCACGAGAATACTACTGATGGCCTCAACTATATCGCGTCGAAGCCCCACACGCGCGCGCTCGCACGCTCGTGTGGCTACTATTGCCGTGGACCGCACCGGCATTTGCCGCTCTACAACTAGAGTAGAGAGAGTTACACACGATAGGACTGGGGCTAATCCAGCGCTCCGATCACTCTTGTGCCCAAACGCCCTCCAAGATGTGTTTACTCTCCTCCTAGGATGCTCCTTATATAGCTAGCACTTCACCTTCCTTCTTTGTATCTTTCCGATGTGGGATCCCTTCGTCGAGAGAGTTTAAATTCAACTGAAACTCTTCCCGTCCTGCATCATGCAAAATAAATACTCCCTTGCTTCTCATGAGATTCGAACCTGTGCTCCTTGCAACATAATCCACGCTGCTAGCCACTTAGCCACAAGCTCCTCTTGTGTCTTAAACCATGCGCAACTAAATATAAACTATAGCCAAATTCCGAGGTCCAAGTAAAAAGAAAACCAAAATGCAAAAGCCAAGACTTGAACCTTGGACCTCCTTCCTTCCTTGTGGCGTCACCCCTTGTCTCTTATGTGGCGTCACTTTGCCACTACACCACACACTCTACTTGTGTTATTTTTTCCCACATTTAATTCTTTAAGGCCTACTCGCCAACTTCCGGTTTTTTTTTTTTTCACCTAAAACCAAAATTTCCCCAAAGCTAATATTTGATCCGGGACTTCATAGAAGCCTTCTAACCTTCCAAAATCACTTATCCAATAGGTCCAACTTGCATTTAAGCCGGTCTCTTGTTCTCCAAAAATTTAAACGCTACTACGCCTAAGGCCCATTGGGCTCAATTCTCCTAGGCCCAATTCCTTTTACCCTAAGAATCTAAATTTTCCAAAGCCTTCCCTTCTCATCCCAACATTCTTAGAGCCTCTAAAACTCGACCAAGCACTCCCAAAAACCTACTAACACTTGATTTATACCCCATATGCACAAATTTCTAAACCAGGTGTTACAATTCTACCCTCCTTAAAATAATTTCGTCCTCGAAATTACTTGTCTAAACTAACGATCCAATTCTCTCCACTACGCTATCGTGCGCACACTCGATCTCCAAGAGCTAACATACTTTACGAGCAACAAAACAAACAATCACCAAAGCGCCTCTACCACGTCCACGAGAAGTACGACCACGCCCCTAGAACTCATATCTAGCGTCGCGATTTAATCTGATTAAAAGTTTTATGCATTAGAAATTTTGTTCCTTTGTTTAATCCACGAGCAAATTTTATGAGCAAGTTTCGGAAGTCGTTCTTTCGAGCAATCAAAGTTTCAGATTCTAAAGTAATCCACTATTGCAATCATCCGATCACATCAATAACTCACAAGCAATAGTAAGGGGTACTTACCGTGGACTTCTCGGTCGGAGGTACAGTGCCATGCCACCTAACTCGAAAACCTTTCATAAAAACCCATTTTGAAACGTTTTGGGCCCAAAACCCTCAAAGCCGAGTTTTGAACCGGCTCGATACCAAATCAGTAACATCCCCAAACCCGCCCATTCGCTACGAATCAAGTGGTTATGTCATCGGGGAAAGTCGGATGAAAATCTTTATTAACTTAGCATAAAGCATGAAAGAATTCAATTTTTGAAAACCATGTTCATTTAAAGCAATATGCAAACTTTAGAAGTTACAAATTGTGCGAAAATACTTTATTAAACATACTTTTATAAATAGGTCTTTGGAATTAAAACCATTTTCACATAGAAATCCAAATTAGATAAACCATGGTTAAAGTAATACCAAAATAATAAAATGGCCTTTATTACAACCCAATAATTCAAATAAAGTACTTATATCAAAACCAAGCATAAAATATTAAATCATCATCTTCGGCATGGGCCACCTTGTCCTCTCCGATCCCGGTCCAGCTTTATGCAATACCTGAAATGGTTAAAGGAAAAAGGTGAGTCACCAAGACTCAGTGTGCAACCCTTTTTCCCGGATTAGCAAAACATCATATGCAAACATAACATAATCATCATGCATCCAATTAATATGCACCCACTCCTAACCATCCATTCACCTTTTCTACCCCATGTGGTACCAAACCACTGGTGGTGCCAAACCACTGGTGACATATAGTCACAATGTGTTACCAAAACACTGGTGTCCCAAAGACACAATATCCGTCAATGTGGTGCCAAACCACTGGTGTCCCAAAGACACGTTTGTGCTAATAAAGCCTTTGGTGACCGAAGTCACAAATCCAATGATGGGGCCAACCCATCGTGTGATACCAAATCACTAGCAGACGATCCCATATCTCAAGTGGGGCCAACCCACGGTGGTGTTAACCACAGGGACGAGTCGCAATGAGGTGCCAAACCTCTGGTGTCCCAAAGACACAAATGTGGTACCAAACCACCGTGATCGTAGTCACAATAATCGAGTGATGGGGCCAACCCATCGTGTGATACCAAATCACTTTGGCGTCAATCCTCAATACCGCCTTTGTGGGGCCAACCCAGCGTGGTGCAAAACCACGGACGACGAGGCGAGGTGCCAAACCTCCTGGAGGTGCCAAACCTCCGTGACCCAAAGTCACAAAGTTGTGTTACCAAAAACACTGGTGCTCACAAGCACAAAATATCACCGCCCCCTCCATTCATATCACCCATCATCATACCAACTCATGTATAGTATTCAAATCATGCAAACATGTTTAACGTTGCATCTCATAGCACATACATCATAAATCATGACATCATGTATCAATAACGAAGACTCATAATGAAACGGACTTACACGAATCCGCGTGCACATACCCCATAGGGTATCATATTACTCAACCATACTATTTCGGTTTTACCAATCAATCAGTTTATCAAACATATACAAAGCAAGAAGTGTGTTAGTTTACACACCTGATTACTAATGCGACTATCAAATCCCGTAGATCAAGATCTAACGCACTAGATCCCCATTCCTTAACACTTTTCGAGCACTAGCCACAACCGGGATATGCGAGATCAAACCTTCCCTACAATCGGCCAAAACTAAACAACATAATCATGCTAATCAACCTTTAAGGGTAAAATCGTAATTTTACCTACTAAGGGTATTTTCGTAATTTACCCACCAAGGGTATATCGGTAATTTTGCACCTACAATGGCCTTTCCCAAAGGCCCAAATGTCGCCCGAGCGACTCGGCTACCATTTCCGGTCGCACGGACGATTGGGCCTAAAACTCGATTCCGGCCATTCGGGCCCACACGCTCGTGTGGCCCACCTAGCACAAATCTAGCCACGTATATAAGTTCCACCTAGTCTAGTTCAACATATACTAACCAATCATGCAATTTACTCATATGGGCCCACGGGCCCATTGGGCCCACCGGCCCATCGAGGCCCAAGCAAACCCCAAACCACGAGAATACTCATCGATGGCCTCAACTATCGCGTGAAGCCCCACACGTGCGCCGCACGCTCGTGTAACTACTATTGCCGTGGCCGACGCCGGCACTGCCGCTCTACAACTACAAGTAGAGAGAGTTACACACACGATAGGACTCTGGGGCTAATCCGCGCCCGATCACTCTTGTGCCCAAACGCCTCCAAGATGTGTTTACTCTCCTCCTAGGATGCTCCTTATATAGCTAGCACTTCACCTTCCTTCTTTGTATCTTTCCGATGTGGGATCCTTCACGTGAGAGTTTAAATTCAATCTGAAACTCTTCCCGCCCAGCATCGCAAAATAAATACTCCCTTGCTTCTCATGAGATTCGAACCTGTGCTCCCTTGCAACATAATCCACGCTGCTAGCCACTTAGCCACAAGCTCCTCTTGTGTCTTAAACCATGCGCAACTAAATATAAACTATAGCCAAATTCGAGGTCCAAGTAAAAAGAAAACCAAAATGCAAAAGCCAAGACTTGAACCTTGGACCTCCTTCCTTCCCTTGTGGCGTCACCCCTTGTCTCTTATGTGGCGTCACTTTGCCACTACACCACACACTCTACTTGTGTTATTTTTCCCACATTTAATTCTTAAGGCCTACTGCCAACTTCCAGGTGGTTTTTTTTTTTTTTCACCTAAAACCAAAATTTCCCCAAAGCTAATATTTGATCCGGGACTTCATAGAAGCCTTCTAACCTTCCAAAATCACTTATCCAATAGGTCCAACTTGCATTTAAGCCGGTCTCTTGTTCTCCAAAAATTTAAACGCTACTACGCCTAAGGCCCATTGGGCTCAATTCTCCTAGGCCCAATTCCTTTTTACCCTAAGAATCTAAATTTTCCAAAGCCTTCCCTTCTCATCCCAACATTCTTAGAGCCTCTAAAACTCGACCAAGCACTCCCAAAAACCTACTAACACTTGATTTATACCCCATATGCACAGCCCCTAAACCAGGGTGTTACAGTTATGGTGAGAACTAGACTTTCCCGCTCGTCTACACCTATACGTATCACGATAATTAGAACACTATAATTTATTAATGAAACCGATCTGAAAATAACGATCTAAAATTTTACCCTCGGGTTTTCGAACTACTTCTACTTGCGGTTTCTCCCCGATTGATGGTTCGTTAACCGAATCAAATCCACGAACAAATAATGGTTCGGGAGTACGAACGACCTCGAACAGTTGATTCTCCTCGGATGAACGTCCACAACCCGGTGGGAAGTCCCGGATTGCTGAAACAGTCCTTCGCTTAAACTTAGGGGGAATAACGGAACCACCCCTCTTCCGAACACTATTCACCGCCCTTTTCTTCCCTATTTTGATTGTCTTCAAAGACAAAAGATCGTTAATCCAATCTAATATTACATCGAAATATGACTAAGGGTTTAAGGGTGAAATTTGCTTACCACAAAGATCCTTGTTCCAAAAATGAGAGTCAACCAAAACGTTCCCTTAACACCTTAAATCGATTCCAACGTTCTAAGATACCCACGAACACTTGATTTCTAATCTTCCGTTATCGCACTAAAGTATAACAAATGAAAACGTTAATAGAATGAACGTTTATTTTGATCTAAGAAAGTCTTTATACCCCTTATCAAGATTCGGCCATGACAACTATTAACTAACATGAACTAAAAAGAATTCTTACCTATTGTCCACGGTTGAAAAGAGACGATTGAGAAAGATGTTTATGAATAGAGAAAGATTTGGCTATGATTAACCAAAGAAAAGAGAAAATGGTTCGGCTATGGCTCACTAACATTCGGCCATGAGAAAATTAATGGAGAGGGTATGAGTGAAAAGAAATAAAATATAAGAGAAGAGATGATGATGATGATGTTTCGGTTTTCAAAGAGAATAAAAGAGAAAGAAAGAAGAGATGGGTTTTGGGAGCAATGTATATTCGGCAATGGGGAGAAGAAAACTAAAGAATGGCTTTTTGGTGTTGGTAGAATTGGCACTATGAGAAAGGCACAAAATTGAACACTTAAGTGAAAAGCAAAAATGACCAAATGGTCAAAAGAATTAGGCTTACCAAAAGATCAAATTCGGCCAAAGGAAAAGAGGTTGAAAAGAGAATTGCAAACCTTTGCATAAAATGCTAGGAATGACCAAAACAAACTCCTAATCCTAGCCAACTACTAGCATAATCGGCCAACCTTCCCCCTAGCCATATTGCCGTCCAAATTCATTGGTCAAATGACCATGAATTTGTTTCCAAAACACTTTCCTTGATAAATGCCTTATGTCCCCTTATCTTTCAAAATTTTCTTGATTCCATACTATAAGTTAGCTATTTCCTTATTCCTTTAGTCTACTTACCAAAAATGAAAAGTCCAACCTTACCATATCTATTGCTTGGCCGACACTTGCTATACAAGTGCAAAAATAAAAGTTGTCTAAACGCTATACAAGGGATTCGAACCACTCCTCATGCAATATCTCATGCGCCAACACCACCTTGCCATTTACTCATCTTATGCTACTTTTTAACACTTAATTTAACTTAAGTGTCAATGCCACTGCTCCACTTCAATAAATTCTCAAACTAAAAATTATTCCATACCCGAATAGTTCTATACTCTTCTTCAGACTATAATAGGCACGGAAAGAAATAAGAAAATTTTCCTTCATAATCTAAACACCAAAACATGCAATAAATCGATACTTGAATTTTGGGTGTTACAACTCTACCCTCCTTAAAAAAATTTCGTCCTCGAAATTTACAGTTGAAAAAGGTGAGGGTATTGTTGCCGAATTGCATCTTCAGCTCCCACGTAGCTTCCTCCACTCCGTGATTTCGCCATAAAACCTTGAACAACGCACGGTTTTCTTTCTTAGCACCTTAGCATCTCGGTCTAAGATTTCCACCTGGTTCCTCCCAAAAGACAAGTCCGAATTCAACTCCACTTCTTCTACCGGTACTATGTGCGAAGGATCCGATCTATAGCGCCAAAGCATGGAAACATGAAAAACATTATGAATCGACTCAACTCCGGAGGTAATTCGATCGATAGGCCATTTGGACCAACATGCTTCACCACACGATATTGTCCAATGTATCTAGGACTCAACTTGCCCTTCTTCCCAAACACGAAAATCTTCTTCCAAGGTGAGACCTTCAAGAAAACTTGATCCCCATAGCATACTCGATACTTCTACGCTCAGATCTGATACGACTTTTGTCTATCCGAAGCTTCCTTTAACCGTGCTCGAATAGCTTTTACTTTTCTTCCGTTTGAGAGATCACGGGACCTAACATCCGTCGTTCGCCCAATTCGGTCCAACAACTAGGAGAACGACACCTACGACCATATAATGCCTCGTAGGGTGCCATCCGAATGCTAGGATCGATAGCTATTGTTGCAAGCAAATTACGCCAGCGGTAGAAAATCCTCCCAACTACCTTTGAAGTCGATTACACATCCCCTCAACATGTCTTCTAGAATCTGAATTACTCTTTACGATTGACCATCGATCGAGGATGAAAAGCCAGATGAAGTTTAGCTTTGTTCCCAAAGCTTCATGCAAAGCTTTCCAAAACCGTGGCGTAAACCTAGGATCCCTATCTCGATATAATAGACACGGTACCCCATGCAACCTCACGATTTGGATACGCATGGCTTAGCCAACTTCGTAACGAGTAATCGTGCATTTAACCGGTAGAAAATGGCGATCTTCGTCAAACGATCAACAATTACCCAAGCGGAGTTTTTCTTAGTGGGTGTTAAAGGTAACCCACTAACAAAATCCATTGTTATCCGCTCCCATTTCCAAAGAGGAATCTTTACGGTTGTAATAATCGACGGCAATTGATGCTCTGCCTTCACTTGTTGACAAGTTAAACATTTTCCCACAAATTCGTAAATCTCACGCTTCAACCACGGCCACCAATATTGATCACGAAGATCCCGATACATCTTATTTCCTCCGGGTGCATAGCATAAGGGCTACTATGCGCCTCCCGTAGAATCATTTGTCTCGATCCGAGTCCTTAGGCATACAAATTCTCCCACGAAAACATAACACACCTTCCGCGTTTATGCTAAAATCCTCTATTCCACCATTTTCAACTTGTTGAATTAATGATCCCAATTTCTTATCTCGATATCTGTTTTTCCTTGATTTTCTCTAACCACGGAGGCTTCACGAAGTTCCGCTATCGGACTACCATCCTCGTACAAACTCAAATGGGCAAACATTGTTCTCAAATCAGATACCACCTTACGACTTAAATGCCGCTACCACATTAGCTTTTCCAGGATGATACTCGATTGAGAAATCATAGTCCTTTAATGACTCCACCCATCTTCGTTGTCTCAAGTTTAATTCCTTACGAGTAAGAAGATACTTAAGACTCTTGTGATCCGTATAGATGATAGACTTTTCACCGTAGAGGTAATGCCTCCAAATCTTTAGAGCAAACACTCTGCGGCTAACTCCAAGTCATGAGTAGGGTAGTTTACTTCGTGCGGTCTCAGCTGACGAGAAGCATAAGCCACCACTTTCCCATTTTACATCAATACACATCCTAAGCCCGTGTGTGACGATCGCGATAAACTATAAACTCCTTTCCGACTTCAAAGTTGAATCGATCTGGCGCTTAGTTAAAATCTTCTTCAATTTCTCGAAACTTTCTTGCTGTTTATCGGTCCATATATATGGTACTCCCTTCCGCAAAAGCTTAGTTAGGGGTGCAGCAATCAACGAAAACCCCTCAACAAAGCGTTTATAGTATCCAGCCAAACCCAAGAAACTCCGAATCTCAACTCATCGACTTTGGTGGTTTCCAATCCAATACCTCGATCTTCCGAGGATCCACCCTTATTCCTTCGATCGATACCACATGACCCAAGAAAGTCACTTCCTTAACCAGAATTCACATTTCTCGAATTTGGCATACGATTGATTATCTCGAAGTAATCGCAATACAATTCGCAAATGCGAGTCATGCTCCTCTTCATTCCTTGAATATACCAGAATGTCATCTATGAATACCACCACAAACCGGTCTAAATATGGTTGAAAGACCCGGTTCATCATATCCATAAATGCAGCTGGTGCATTGGTCAACCCAAACGACATCACCAAAAACTCATAATGTCCATAACGAATTCGGAAAGCCGTCTTGTGAATATCCGCTTCTTTCACCTTAAGCTGGTGATAACCCGATCTCAAATCAATTTTGGAGAAAACAAAAGCTCCCTTCATTTGATCAAACAGGTCATCAATTCTTGGCAGAGAGTACCTATTCTTGATCGTCAATTTATTTAATTGTCTGTAGTCAATACACATACGCATTGACCCATCTTTCTTCTTAACAAACAAAACCGGTGCTCCCCACGGAGACAAACTCGGTCGAATAAAACCCCGATCCAAAAATTCTTGAATTTGAGCTTTAAGCTCCGCCAACTCCTTCGGTGCCATTCTATAAGGAGCAATGGACACTGGAGCTGCGTTCCTGCAAGAGCTCAATACTAAATTCCACTTCCCGATCCGGAGGTATGCCGGGAAGTTCTTCAGAAATACATCCGAAATTCCTTCATTGTTCTCACATCTTCCACTGACAACTCTTTGGCATCTAAAGCACTAATAAATGCTAAAAATGCTCCATACCCTTTTCGCACCAACTTTCCTGCCTTAAGTGCAGATACCATATTTGCCAAGTAATTCCTTCGCTTGCCTATCATAATTATTTCTTTATCCTCCACCGTCCTTATTAACATCCGCTTTTCAGCACAATCCAATTTCACCCGGTGCTTAACCAACCAATCCATGCCCAAAATGATATCGAACTCGCCAAAAGGCAATTCCATCAAATTCGCCAAAAATATTTCTCCTTGAATTTCTAAGGGCACATCTCTAAATAGTTTATTTACCAATACCGACTGTCCTAAAGGACTAATTACCTTCATCTCACTATCGGAAATTTCAGAGTCTAAATTCAAGTTTCTAGATATGGTGCTAGCAACATACGAATGGGTAGAACCAATATCTATCAAAGCAATAATGGTACATCAAAAATGAAGAACGTATCAGTTATCACATCAGTGCATTGCCATCCTCACGGCGTCTAAGCGCATATACCAATCTCGGCCGTCTTACATCCGTGTTGCCTCTAGGACCATTGCCTCGACCCGCCGCACCTTGACCACGCCCGGCCCCATTACCACCACGACACTGGTCCACGACCTCTCGGTGGTTCTTTGAATTCCTCTTGCCGGTGGTGCATCAGTATTACGAGCTTCCTGAGTTGTATCCATTCGACGAGGGCAATTCCTATATTGATGATCCATCGACCCGCATTTATAGCAAGCACCCGTTTTCTTCCAGCACTCTCCAGAATGCCTTTTCCCACAATCAGCACAATCTCGACTACGATTCACGATTCACAGGTGTTCTACCTTGAGCTGGTTCATCATTCCGAGGCCTCTTCAGAAACCTTCTTGAAGAACCCGAATACTTCATATCTCTCTTGCCTCTAGCTCGTTCCCAATTCTGACGTTCCGAGTTCTTAGCCTCTTCGGCTATCTTGGCCTTTTCCACAAGCGTGGCAAAAGTTCTAACTTGTTGTGGGGCTATTAAAACCCGCAATTCATCGTTCAAGCCATCCTCAAAGCGTACACAACGCTCATGATCCGTTGCCACTATTGTTCGAGCATAGCGACTCAAGCGCAAAAACTCGACTTCATATCTCGCCTTTGTCTTATTCCTTGGACCAGATTCGAGAATTCCTTCCTTCCGGCATCAACATAACTCGTTCCTACATATTTCCCTTGGAAGGAAACTTTAAAGAATTCCCAATTAACTAATGCGACTTGATTGCCTTCTCGGATGAGATAAGCCACCATTGGTATGCTTCGTCCCTTAACAAGGACACCACTCCCTTAGTTTTTGTTCCACCGTGCACTCAAGATCGTCCATAATTCGCTCCACCGCCTCAAGCCAATATTCAGCGACATTTGGAGCTACCGAGACACCTCGAAACCTCGGCACCACTTGATTTCAATCGTTCCGATATCGACCCACGAGCTGTTGGCCCGGTTCTAGCTCGGCGACCTTTTCAAGGACTCGCAGCATTGCTCGCGTTACCGCATTATCTTCTTCCATATGATCATGTGATCCCGTCTCACTTTCGAGTGACGCAGGTGCATCCATTTCCGACATATGATCCGGCGCTTCAGTTGCGCCTCTAACACCTCGTCCTCTACCACGGCCACGTCTATCGCATCCACGACCACGTCCTCTAGTGCTCATAGTGACTGATTTAATCTGATTATGAGTTTTATGAATCGAATACTATTTCAGTTGTTTATTAACGATGTTTTATGATATAAAAGAGATAAAGTTGTTTCGCAATCATATCCTTATTGTCTCAATCTCTCTACAGTTTCAACACCTAAAACTAGAAGTTCTAGAGTGTTTCTTATGATCATATCACAATGATAATAAACAATCAATATACTGAGATACTTACTTGACTTGGCGCGGGATGCTCATGGTGCCATACTACCTTTAAATCAAAAAGTCTAGAAATTTGAGTTGTTTCTCAAACAAATATCTTTGTTGAACCCAAACCACAACCGAGTTTTGAAAGCGGCTCGATACAATTAAATGTAACACCCCAAACCTGTGTCTATGCGTTAAGACGAGATTTGGTTTGTCACACTGCATTTGAACATCCAAAATTCTCTAATGATTTAAGTAAAAAGCAAGAATGCAAAACCTTTAGAAATAAGGTTTAATAAAAACTAAGTACAATGATTATGAATTAAGAAAAATACTTGTTTGAAATCTTATATATATATTAGTGAAACCTTAACGTAGTTTTAAAAGAATTTGAAAGAAATTGAAAAGTAATTTAGGTGTCCAAAATTGTTATAAAACACAATATTTTTAAGAAAACTTTATAGATTTAACATAAGCCCATATTAAGAGTCTTAAAATAAAATTAAATCCATCCACACATAATAATCCATAAAAACATAATTAGAGGCCTTATTACATCATACCCAAAATAGTAATTAAAATAAGTAACTTAAATAAAGTTCATAGTTTATAAAACCCAAGCTCGTAGTATGGCCTCCACCAAGTCATCCCGGCCCAAGTCCACATCAATTTCCATTACCGAGATGGATAATAAAACGGGGTGAGTTACAAAGAACTCAAGTGTGTAACTCACTTACCACCATTATTGGGCCAGACCATCAAGGCATTAATTTGGGCTTGAGCCCAATTACAAATTTTAACAATATAAAATGAAATAAAATATATAAAATGCATGTAAAATGAATTTCCCAACCAAGCCTAATTTCCATCCGCTACACACCCCGTACCAACCAAACACACTGTGGGGATCAAGTCAACCCACCCCGCCAAACACACCAATCGTAGGCATTTAGCCTTTTAAATAATATTGTAGTGCACTACCGAACTAGATTGTGACATAGTCACCGAACTAGAGGCATTAAGCCAAATTTTGTGGTGAGCCACCGAACTAGATACGTGGCCACGTGCCTTTCTTCTCTTCATCAAATCCCATCCCATGCATTTATGTATGAATAACAAACTTTAAAACATAAAAATTTTATCAAGTAACCCATAACACAAATGAGTCTTTAATAAAACCTTTCATTTGGGCCTATTAACAATATAGTATTAAACTTTGGCCCATATCTCAAACTAGAGGGTTTTTGGCCCATTAGCGATCTAGCAAACTTTGGCCCATATTTATCGATCTAGCAGTTTTATGGCCCAATTTATCGATCTAGCAGTTTTATGGCCCAATTTATCGATCTAGCAGTTTTATGGCCCAATTTATCGATCTAGCAGTTTTATGGCACAATTTATCGATCTAGCAGTTTTTCGTAAATTTCTCGGTTAAGTCGTTTTCATGCATTTACACAAAAGTACTAATTACTACAACATTTTCGATTTGGCCATTTTTACGATTTATCAAATTTCTTACGGTTTAGTATCTAACCCGAAAGATAAGTGTGAAGTTACACACCGGTTATGGTGAGAACTAGACTTTCCGGCATTCGTCTACACCTATAACGTATCACGATAATTAGAACACTATAATTTATTAATGAAACCGATCCGAAAATAACGATCTAAAATTTTACCCTCGGGTTTTGAACTACTTCTACTTGCGGTTTCTCCCCGATTGATGGTTCGTTAACCGAATCAAATCCACGAACAAATAATGGTTCGGGAGTACGAACGACCTCGAACAGTTGATTCTCCTCGGATGAACGTCCACAACCGGTGGGAAGTCCCGGATTGCTGAAACAGTCCTTCGCTTAAACTTAAGGGGAATAACGGAACCACCCCTCTTCCGAACACTATTCA
The DNA here is from genome assembly GCA_025698515.1 of Gossypium sturtianum. Taxonomy (NCBI): domain Eukaryota; kingdom Viridiplantae; phylum Streptophyta; class Magnoliopsida; order Malvales; family Malvaceae; genus Gossypium; species Gossypium sturtianum. Next base: position 95,122,444 of record CM046954.1, on the reverse strand, counting down.
CCGCCCTTTTCTTCCCTATTTTGATTGTCTTCAAAGACAAAAGATCGTTAATCCAATCTAATATTACATCGAAATATGACTAAGGGTTTAAGGGTGAAATTTGCTTACCACAAAGATCCTTGTTCCAAAAATGAGAGTCAACCAAAACGCTCCCTTAACACCTTAAATCGATTCCAACGTTCTAAGATACCCACGAACACTTGATTTTTGATCTTCCGTTATCGCACTAAAGTATAACAAATGAAAACGTTAATAGAATGAACGTTTATTTTGATCTAAGAAAGTCTTTATACCCCTTATCAAGATTCGACCATGACAACTATTAACTAACATGAACTAAAAAGAATTCTTACCTATTGTCCACGGTTGAAAAGAGACGATTGAGAAAGATGTTTATGAATAGAGAAAGATTCGGCTATGATTAACCAAAGAAAAGAGAAAATGGTTCGGCTATGGCTCACTAACATTCGGCCATGAGAAAATTAATGGAGAGGGTATGAGTGAAAAGAAATAAAATATAAGAGAAGAGATGATGATGATGATGTTTCGGTTTTCAAAGAGAATAAAAGAGAAAGAAAGAAGAGATGGGTTTTGGGAGCAATGTATATTCGGCAATGGGGAGAAGAAAACTAAAGAATGGCTTTTTGGTGTTGGTAGAATTGGCACTATGAGAAAGGCAAAAAATTGAACACTTAAGTGAAAAGCAAAAATGACCAAATGGTCAAAAGAATTAGGCTTACCAAAAGATCAAATTCGGCCAAAGGAAAAGTGGTTGAAAAGAGAATTGCAAACCTTTGCATAAAATGCTAGGAATGACCAAAACAAACTCCTAATCCTAGCCAACTACTAGCATAATCGGCCAACCTTCCCCCTAGCCATATTGCCGTCCAAATTCATTGGTCAAATGACCATGAATTTGTTTCCAAAACACTTTCCTTGATAAATGCCTTATGTCCCCTTATCTTTCAAAATTTTCTTGATTCCATACTATAAGTTAGCTATTTCCTTATTCCTTTAGTCTACTTACCAAAAATGAAAAGTCAAACCTTACCATATCTATTGCTTGGCCGACACTTGCTATACAAGTGCAAAAATAAAAGTTGTCTAAATGCTATACAAGGGATTCGAACCACTCCCCTCATGCAATATCTCATGCGCCAACACCACCTTGCCATTTACTCATCTTATGCTACTTTTTAACACTTAATTTAACTTAAGTGTCAATGCCACTTGCTCCACTTCAATAAATTCTCAAACTAAAAATTATTCCATACCCGAATAATTCTATACTCTTCTTCAAGACTATAATAGGCACGAAAAGAAATAAGAAAATTTTCCTTCATAATCTAAACACCAAAACATGCAATAAATCGATACTTGAATTTTGGGTGTTACAAAAATTGAAGGATTTTAGGTCTAAAAATCGGGTAAAATGAGGGTTAATCTTTTAGGTTGCGCAAATGGTTCAAGTTAACCCTGTAGAAAATTGTAGCTCTTGCGACATAGGGGCTTCGTGCCGCGATGTCCTTATCAAATTGTCGTTGTCGTGACATCGAGGTTTCATGTTGGGACACACTTTGGAATTTTGGAATTCTGGGTAAACTGTCTTTGGTGTCGCAACACACAGAGTCCATGTCGCGACATTGAGATGGTTTTCACAATTTCATTTCTTTTGGCCTAGGTGTTGCGACACGAGGTTGTCATGTTGTGACACTGACTCTGTTTTTCGCCCAAAATTTCCAATTTTTCGAGTGTCACGGTTCCTATAAAACATAAAATTGATAAAAACTAAAATATAGACTAAATAATTAGTTAAATATACAATAATTTACAGAGAATTAAATATCAATTTAAACTATCAATTTTTACTGTTGGATTCTTCCAACAGCACCATTAATGCATATAAGGCCGGTTCTCTAGTTCTTTCAGTGTAGGTCCATCGCCCGTCATGCCACTTTTACCTTCTTCCACTTGTCTCCTTCCCTAAACCAGTTATATTGGCCTGCATTGATTATAGGAAATACATCCCTTGATTTGGATTTATTAGGGTTAAAGATAGATAATTCATCACAATGATCCCCTAAGTTTTTATTTGCCCCACTCTGTTGGTGACAACATTTAAAAATTTCTATTTCACAATTAATCTTCATGGTTAATTCATTTTTCTCCAGATCAATGGTGGACCTTGAAGAAGCTAGAAAATGTCTACCTAATAAAATTGGTATATCTCGATCTTCTTCAAAGTCTAAAACTACAAATTTCACTGGAATGATAAAGCTACTCACTTTGACTAACACATCTTCTAGTACTCCTTTTGGATGCACTGAAGATCTATCAGCCAACTGTCGTGTAATTTGAGTGTTCTTGTGGTCCCCTAGCCCAAGCTTTTTGCATATTGATAGAGGCATTAAATTGATGCTAGCTCCTAAATCACATAAGGCTCTATTGAAATGAATACTCCCTATCTCTATGGGAATTGGAAAGCTTCACAAGTCTTTTAGCTTTTGGGGAACCTGTCTAGAGATAATAGCACTACAGGAAGTGCTCATGATTTCCTACGCCTAGACATGATTTCCTTTAAAATTTTGGCGTACTTAGGAACTTTCTCAATTAGTTCAATTAAAGGTAGGTTGATATTTAATGTTTTGAACAAGTTTAGAAAACTTACAAACTTGTATTCATCCCATTTTTGTTTCTCTTCCAACCTTGAAGGGAACGATATCTTTGCAACGGTAGGGTCTTTAATTATCTCTATTTTTTGTTCAGTTGTTGGTTCTTCTACTTCCTCTAGTTCTAGCTCATCATCAGCTTCTCAGGGGTCTTCTTGAAGATCTTCTGCATTCTCTCTTATCTCCGCTCGTGTCAAAGTTTCTGGGCTACTCAAGATTTTACCCGAACGGAGTGTGATTGCTTTCACATGATCCTTCCCTTCTTTTAGAGGATTATTTTCAATATTACTTGGAATGTCGGTGCTAATTTACCTTTTAATATCTCACGTAATACTTATTAATTGGTTCATTTGTTCCTCCAGTTTAGTCAATGTTTTTGTTGAATTGGTGCACTCACACTGCACCTGCTTTACGTTTGTCCTCATTGACTGCATTTCTCCTTCGATTCGATCCAAACGTTGACCACATATAGTAGGTCATTTGGGTTGGCCCTTTTCCGAGGTTTCTATAAATAAGGAGGTTGATAGTTAGTATTTTTAACCTAATTTGAAGTATTACCTCCTCCTTGATTTCCTCCCCATCTCAGATTCGGGTGATCTCTCTATCCGGTATTATAAGTATTTGAATAAGGGTTTCCACCACTATTTCCTATATAATTCACATCATTGGTAGGATTAATAATGTAAAGGAAGAGTGGTTTGTCCCCTCCATAAATAAACAGTGCACTATTCTCATATTCTATACGGTTGATTCTGTCCACTAGTTGTTGATAGCTATCATCCTCCTAGACAGTCTTTACCATAGATAGTCTTTGGCTATATGTGTGTTGTTCAGTTGGCCATTGGCAGGAGTTCATCACCATATTTTCTATTCATTCATATGCATCCTCGAACATTCTGATTTATCAAGGCACCTCATACTGCTCCATCTAATCCTGACCTTGAATGCACATCGAATCCATTGTAAAAGTATTATAGTTGTAACCACCAGGTAATCTATGGTGTGGGCATTTCTGAATCAGCGTCTTAAAATGCTTACATTCTTCGTGAAAACTTTCCCCCTTCAATTGTTTAAACATAGAGATTTCCCTTCTTAGTTGGACCGTCTTGCTAATGGGGAAGAACTTTTGTAGGAATTTCTCTACGAGTTCATCCCATGTCGTAATTGATCTTGGTGCCTGCGAATCTAACCAAGAAAAGGTGTTATCAATTAATGAAAAAGGGAACAACCGAAGACGAATAGCATTATCAGTGACCCCATTGTATTTGAAGCTATCATAAAGTTGGAGGAACCGTTTTAGATGCTGACTCGGATCTTCTGTCATTGTTCCTCAAAATTGCAAATTATTTTGGATCATTTGAATCATAGCTAGCTTGATCTCAAAATTATTGGTCGTGATGGCTGGCCTCGTTATACTTCCTTGAACCATGACCAAATTCGGTAGTGCATATTCCCTTAGAGTCCTTTCATTATGCACCATGAGAGTTTTTACGGGTAACTGTGGTAGTGGTGGTGGAACTTCTAAATTGTTATTGTTAGCCTCGTCGAATAATGGATTCTCGCGTGGTGGTAAATTACCTCCAGCATGTGGTTGATTCTGCATTGGCTGTTGTTGCTACTATCGACGATTCCTTCATATTATTTTTTCTAGATCTGTGATTGACACTAACGGTGTTCCCCTACTACGAGCCAGAGACTAAACCCAACGAGAAAAGATTAGTTAAAAAATAAGAAAAAAACTCATAGCTATAATCTAAAAATTTCCTAATTATTCTATTAAAATGAAAAAAATTAAAATTAAAATAATGACATTGCCTCCCCGACAACGACGCTAACAACTTGACCACCTCAAGACGTACCAACGTCCAGAGTAGAAATCATGCACAATATATATGAAAGACAGTATCCGCAAGTATACAAGTTAGGTTGTAATATAGTTTGAGCATGGGTGGTTAGCTCTCTTCGGTAATCATAACCAACTATCTGTTCAGATTTTCTTGTTCAATCAACTAGTCAATATCCCATTAGGATCTTCCGATCTTCCATTAGAATAACAAGTCAACAATAACTACTTATCTCTCGACCTCACAGTCTATACCAATTCAGGGTTAAGGTGTTCACGGATAGGCCATACCAAATTTAGGTTAATTCCCACCATAATTACTTCCTAGGGTTGTCAGGCCTAGGGTTTAGGTTCTTCCTTTCCTGAACAGCTGATCTGCTAAGAGAACCCTACTAAACAGTTAATCAATCATACCTCCACTCCCTAATCCCGCACAGGAGGATTAGTTTCTCATGGATCTCATAAACAATATAAACTTGATAGAAAGAGTACGCATGAATAATAATTCTAGAGTATTAAGTTTAGAAGAAGAAGCCTGATTTGTATTAAGAATTGAGTGCAGAATCCTCAAAGAGTTTGATTATGTTTTACAAATCTGATTTCTCCACAAGAACAAATAACAAAACCAAAATAAACCTAAAGTCTAAGAAAAAAGAAAAACTAAAGACTAATTCTAAGAAGAAAATTATACAATACAAAAGATGTCCATAACATGTGTTAAATGAGTCTATTTATAGACTTTAGAGTGGTTGTCGTCCTTAGTCCTAGGTCAAATATCATCCTTGTGCTTAATATTTGATTGTGCAGACCAAAACACCACTAGATCAAAATTATTTCCTGTACAGAGGTGATGTCGCAACACACCAGGTCCTGTGTCGCGACATCGAGGGAAGTATGCTCTTCTTCAGGGTATTTTCAGGGGTTGTGTCACAACATCCTCAAGCTATGTCGCAACACCGAAGGCAGTCTTGAAATTCTTCTATTTTGCTCCCTATGTTGCAACATCCAATGCTCCGTGTTGCAACACAGTGACTAGTATTGTGTTAGCACATCTTCTAATGGTCTCTTGCATGCTCACAAAATATATTAGCTCACCTTTAGGCCTCATTCGACCTCTAAGGTCAATAAAAGACTCAAATAATGTAACACCCCAAACCCGGCCTAGACGTTACGACCGAATCTGACGTGTCACATTGAAATGTTCTTCAAAATCAGGATTGTTGAGAGAAATCCATTTTTAAACAGTAGCCATGTTTGTTACTGTTGGTTAAAAACTAACGGACGCTACTCTAATTAATGCCATTTTGAAGTCTGGAAATAGGTGTTTGTCTTTTAAAACTGTTATTATTTTTGAAAACTTAATTGTATCAGTTTAGCAGTTTCGAATTAAGAATTTAAAAACTCAAATAAGAGAAAATAAAATCACCAGAGGCCTTATTACATAACTATCAACCCAATATAAAAATTAAATAACTAAGTCAAAAATTAAATAATAGCAAACGTGTGGCCACCTCCGAGTCCTTCGTAGCTCCAAACCATCTAAGGCTGGGGATTACCTGCACAGTTAAAAGAAAAGGGTGAGTTACGAGAACTCAGTGTGTAATCCCCTATCATGCAAGATGATGCGGGTGCGAGCCCTATTCGATGCGATGCAAAGTGTGGGCCTTAGCCCATTACATAATGATGTGGGCCTAAGCCCGTCTGATGATCGAGTATGGTGCAAGTATGCAAACCCACCCCAATCCAGCCAGCACACCACCCGTACCAACCCAACACACCATGTGGGGACAAGGTCGACCCACCCAGCCCTCACACCAATATTGCAGCATAGCTGCCAGTAGTAATAATGCAGCAGAGCTGCCAGTAAAGTGTATGTGGCAAAGCCACCCGATGCGCGATAATTGTGGCAGAGCCACCGAGATCGATATGTGTGGCGAGCCACCGATGTGATACTTCCTCCATATTGTAATCCCAACCCCATGCAGTATGCCATGTCATCAAGATTTCGTGTATGCAATATGTCCAACTCAGTACAGTCATACAGTACATACTTTCATCTGTCAACCTACCTCTAGGGGTAAAATCATCATTTTCATGCATTAAGGGTATTTCAGTCATTTTACTCATTAGGGGTATTTCAGTCATTTTACTCATTAGGGGTATTTCAATCATTTTACTCATTAGGGGTATTTCAGTACAATTAACGACCTTTCCGAAGGTCTACAGTCGTTTCGAGCGACACAGATAATCTATTTGGTCGAAACAGTATAAATGGGCTCAAAGCCTAATATTCGGCCCAAATGGGCCCACACGCTCGTGTGGCCCATTTGGCCCAAATTCTGTCATGGCTATGTGATCTACATAGCCCAATCCAGTTTCTACCACTTTTCGTAAATTTTATCTGTGTGGGACCCACGAGCCCATTAGGCCCATTTTGGCCCAACGAGGCCCATAACAGCCCCAGTGCACGAGAACACTCGTAGTGGCCTCCTCAGTTTACCGCCCACGGTTGTGGGCTCAGTTTTTCCACACGAGCGATTGCACGCTCGTGAGGCCTCAAATGCCGAAGTTTCGACTTTTCGGCTTTTGCCGACTCAGAGAGACGATAGTGTGATTACACACACTCTTTTGGCTTTACGATAATAATGATTTACAGTGTACAGTTACACACCTGCCTGCGAAGTCGAATGAACAGTTCACCGCACTAAGGCCTACATTCATTCAAGGTATACCGTCAGTTTTCCAATCATTAGCGTTCACAATACTTAAACCCAAATCGTCACTCACTACTCACCTTGAACGAAGGAGAATATCTTAATGCCCTTAGATCGCCGATTAAGAATCGATCTCACGACATCCCCGATTATCTGCTCAAGCAATGAAACCTATAAGACTAGGTTGTTTACAAGAATAAGACTTAAGACCCCAATATTAAAAACGTAGCACGACCGGCCAACAAGCCAACTTACCCCCTCAAACATTCAATTGAAAGGCGAAAGAAGAATCTTGAATGCCTCTGCACTCTTGAGGAACCCCTTGAATCGCAATGAGTGCAGTACGTGAAGAATGAAATAACCATCGGTCAGTAAGGTTATTAGGTTTGAAAAAAGAATAGAAGAACACAGGTGCATTCAGTTTTAAAAGAAAAGCAGAGAGTAGCCCTTAATCACTTACCGATTGTTAGAGCCGTTGCAGAATCGAAACAGTGAGGGGAGAGCTTTCGGTCACAAACCGAAGAAGAGAAAGAATCACAAGACTAGGGTGGTACGTTCGGCCGAAAGATTCAATAATCAAGAAAGGATGATTAGGCAGTTGGCCGAAACTTGAGAAGAGTAGAGAAGAGAGGGAGGGTTCGGCAGATGCTGGTGCAAAAGAGGAAGAAGGAAATGGTCAATTGCAAGAGAAAAGAAAAATGCACAAGTGGTAAGTTGAAGTTTCGACACTAGAGAGGAAAAAAAAGAAAGAAAGTCCCAAAAACCGATGATAGAAACTGACCAAAATGGGGAAAACTCCTCAGCAAAGAAATTCGGCACACCCAAAAAGTGCCCAAAACTGAACAAGAGTAGAGAAAGCACTCAGAAACCCCTCCTAGCCGAATTTGCATGCTTAAGACTCCTTGTTCGGCTACAACACTCCAACTTTTTAATTTCCTTGATTCTCTCCACGATTTGCTCCTACAATCTCTCTATGACCAATTCAAACCCTCATCAGTAGTGTTTCAGTCCAACTCTTCCACCTTCCCAGCTCAAGCATCAAAATAAACACTCCATTGCTTATCCCAGGATTTGAACCTCAGACCTCATAGATACCCAACACGCCACTTGCCACTAGGCCACAAGCTCTTCTTGTGTCCTTAACCAAACATTATTATTAATAAAGCCTAAGTGCCAGTGTCCAGGTTCATTTAAGGGAAAAATTTAAAATTTTGTAAGAGCCAAGACTTGAACCCAGGCTTCTCAAATACCCCCATACACACCCAAATCACTTAGCCATTAAACCAAACAAGCAATTTTTTCAGAACATAAAAATTTAAAGACCCTATATTTTTGGGGCATTACAAATCACACACTTTATTGAATTTGACTAAAATTGTGAAAACATAATTAAAACTTAATCAAAATTCTTATATCCAAACTCTTAAAGTGTGAAAACTAGTTTAATCTAATACACCGAATTATGGTAGATCATTATGATAAAGGATACAGGCCATGATATAGTAGACAGAAGAAATGATCATATTTAAAAATGGTGTAATGCTCATAATGATAGATAGATGAAGCTTAAAAAAAAAGAGAGAGAAGCTGGTGGTGATGAACTATCTGCATATTTATGGAAGGCAATGATTATGGTATAAACGTTTACTTCTTACAAAGTTTTCTTGCACTTGCATGGTTATTTCTTATGTTTCAAGATGAATGTGAGACTGCGCTTGGAGGAACGAGGCCAAGACTACGCCCAAGGAGTGACGTATCGATTTATTATGCATACAAAGCAGTTGGGCGGTGTAACACCCCTCACCTGTATCCGTCGCCAGATTATTGTTACATGGCATTACCGATCAAAATATAGTTCAGGATAGTCATTCATTACTATTCATGCATAAAGTGATATATTTTACTTTACAAAATTTTTCCATACTCAAATTAATAACCATCCTCTTATTCATTCAAGTCAAATTCGTATATATAAAGCACATAACCAATTAAAATTAAACATGCATTATTAATCATATTACATATACGAACCATGCTTCAAAATTCAACCATATCAATATCATGGATATAATCAAATTTTCGAACCAATTAACTTGCATCAAAACCATACTACATATGCTTTATAAATACATAATTCGAACCTTATGACCATCAAATTTCATAGCATGCAATGACTAAATCATTAACCAACATTTTTCATCTCATGTACCAAACATGCATTAATACTCCCTTTAGTACAATTTCATTAATTTAACTAAATACTAAACATACCATTTTGCTTATCTATACACATCCACATTTTAATACATACCAACCATATCACATGGCATAATATTCATTAACATATAAGACTATAGTTAACATTACATCATGGCCAACTATACTTTTAATGCTTTCATATTATACGCATATCATCCTAAAAACAAAAGTCATTTCTAATCTCAAATACCAAGCCATAATTATCCCACTCTATTAACTATTAATGAACAAACCAATTCGTATATTATGCACATTCACACATTAATCTAAGTTAAACTATCCACACGTCTTTATAGTCATACATATATATAACACATAAACAAGCATCACTTAATAACCAAATACAATTATAATTATTGCCAACTCATGTGCATTACACTAAAACCACATTAAACATTTTTGGACACAAATAACAAATCAAAGTACACTTAATTCGTAGACTAATTATCATACCCAAAAATACATATTCCCAACCAATAAATTAGCCATCTATTCGGTCATCAAATTTAACCTCAATAGGTTATACCATTTCATAGTTAATTACCATTATTAACTAGACATATTATACTTGCTCGAATGACCGACCAAACATCCATAAAACATAGTCATCTTTTTCCACTAAATACCGTACCAAATGACCATTCTCACAAGCAATCACTTATACATACTTAGCTTATAGGAACATATGCATTATATCAAAAACACATCCATCAACTAATCATTACTCAAGCCGAATCATATAACCGAACACACCATATATATATACCATGAAACATACTTCCCAAAATGAGCTTATATAATGACCGAAAATACATCATATTGAACATCATTATCAAGCCATCTTCGCATGGCTATTTATAAACAATTCAAAACTAACCATAACAAAACTAGCCTATACATGCCATATGTCTTAGTTACGAACTTAAAAAGTACCGAATAATGGTCGATAGTGTGACGATGATCCTTGACAATCCCCGAGCTCAAAGCTAGCTTTATATATCTATAAAACAATGAAAGAACACACAAGGTAAGATTTGAAATCTTAGTAAGCCATAAGCAAATAAATCATCACAAGAACATTAATAATTCAATTCGAATAGGCCACATTTAACTAATCTCTTACACATATACAATCACTTTTCTCTTATAATCCATAATACCACAAAAAGTAACTTCACTTACCCCATTTTTCAATGAACATATAAACCTCATACGTACCTGAATTATTTAGCTCAATTTCACATCCGGACTCGTTTGACATTGCCCATTGAACCATTCAAAATCGTTAAGGATACTCGGAAACACATATATCACATACAATGCTATATCCCAGATATGGTCTTACATGTTATCACATACTGATGCCTCTGTCCCAGACAGGGTCTTACACGAAATCACACCTCAGAAGTCCTAATGTCATGACATATGTATCCTATACTAATCCTAAGGTTCGTACGGGACTTTCGGACGTCGTAATTCAATCAATTCATGCTCGAAAGAGGTCATCCCATGCTCAGTTCAACTCGACAACATATATATTTGTATATACAATTCAATTCAGCATTATATAATATATACATTTGAATTTTAAGAACATTTATTTACTTATGAACTTACCTCATACAGAAACAAACGGATCAGAACGACTATTCAACAACTTTTGACTTCCCCCGATCCAAATCCGATTTCTTCCTTTCTTGATCTAAATCAATTTAAAATTAACTTATTTAATAAAATATTCATTCAATTTCACCCAAAAACACATAAATGGGCATTTTGCACTTTAGCCCCTAACATTTCACATATTCTCAATTTTAGTCCCTATTTCAAAACAACTCAAAATACATAAAATTTCAACATGCTCATGTTAGGCCGAATTTTCCTTAGGTCCCTAGCAGCCCATTAATTTCATTTATTTCACATTTTGACCCCCAATTTACAAATTTCACAATTTAGTCCTTAATAAGCATTTTTATCAAAAATCACTTAATAAACTATGATAATCTAATAACAAATATTTATTTTTCATCATCAAACAACAAAAACATCAAGCTATCAACATTGGCAAATCACAAATTCATCATCATATTCGAAAATTAAAGCATGGGCTAGCTAGTATACGAAGCAACGATCTCAAAAACATAAAAATTATCAAAAACCGAGCAAAGAACATACCTAATTTAAGACATCAAAGTGCCGAACTTGCAAGCTTCAAAATGGTTTCTTTTTCCTCTTAACTTTCGGCAAAAAGATGATAATGCATGCATTTTATGTTTTGTTTTATTTTAATTACATTTTATTATCCATTTACCATAATAACCTTAATGATTTAATAATAAAACCATATAATGCATGCCATTACCGTCCATTCATGTATTCAATGGCCTAATTTCATTTTAAGGACTTTAAAATAAAGAAACCATATCAAATAAGTACTTTAACAACTAGAAAGCCACTTTTACATTTTATGCGATTTAGTCCTTTTTATCAATTTAAGCACACAAACAGTAAAATTAAATCACGAAATTTTTGGACATATCAAATAACATGCTGTAAATACCAAAAAAATATAAAAATAATTTTACGACCTCGGATTTGTGGTTCCAAAACCACTGTTCTGATTTAGCTAAAACTGAGCTGTTACAGACGGCGCGTTCAAAGCCTGAGCCAGTCATAGAAATCCATACCTTGGGACATCTATGATAGATTAGGATTTGAAATTTGATATTCTTGTAATTTAGTTACCATGCGTTGTACTTGTTTTCACTTGTTGTATATACTTATGTATTTTAGCTCGAAGTTTTGTAATTAAGTATGTAGCCATTGATTGAATTTTGTATAAGTAGGTTAAGTTCTCGTCTATATAGTTAGAAATACCTAAGATCCAGATCTGCCAAACCGGATTAGGTTGAGGATGTTACACTATTCAACCAGTGGCCTTGTCATGAGTGTGTTACCCTCATAATATATTCTTAATCTTTTTTGGATAAAATATGTTCTCTCATTATGATCCTATTTTATCTCATGGTATCCATTACATATTCTGATATGAAAAAGTCAATTACTAACACATAGTAATTAAATCATTTGTCTTATGACAAATGACCTGTAGCCATGTTCCTTTTTCAACAATCATGTAATGCCAATGATAGGATATCATTTACTCTTATGCGGCTATGTTTTCACTGTTGGGGAACGATGCTACATTATGCAGAAGTCATATACTCAACATACCAACTTTCGGCTCTTTATCTATTTGAACTCAAGCTTTTAACATATCAAACTATATGAGTCATTCATACTATAACACCAAAAATTAGGAGGTTAGAATTTTAAAATTTATATAAACTAGATCCTAGCATTAGTGGTTAAGAGCTTAGTAAAATCCCTAGAGAACTAAGGTTCAAATCCCACCTTTTTCATTTTTCCCTTTTATTTTTCTGCACTTAAAGAACCATTGTTAAAGTAACTTATGTATTATTTGTGGTAAAATATGGTCACGGAATGGGCATTAGCCTAATGGCCAAGCTTCGTCCATTCCATTCCATTGACCATAGGTTCAAGTCACGTTGGTTTCACTTTCTTGCTTTTCTTTTTCCTTGATTTCGGCCAAAAAGGGGTAATTGCCAAACAACTCTTATTCTTTCCAAAGTCCAACAAATAAACCACTTCCTAGCACAATTAAGATTTCCTATTTGATTCTAACCCCGATTGAAACCCCCATTCTTTCTATTTATTCTTAATTTTCTCTACAAACCATCTTTTGTAAAATTCTCTCAAAAATCCTTGCTGGAAATTTAATTCTTGAAATTCAACTTTGCAATCGAGTCCAAATCAAATCATTTACCAACCAATTATTGAATTATGTGCAATCAATCTCTAAACTTCTATCAAGATTAGTAAGTTTTTCGTTTCTCAATAGCTAGATTTCATCAATTCTGGAAAATCATAGTTTTCGTTAGATCTTTTATCCGTTACAATTTTTTTACGATCTTGTCGAACCCCCTTAAATCTTGAAATTCGCTGTTAATTCTTGCGTTTTGTCAATTGAAAGACCCATGTAGGTAATCCATATCATACACAAGACCTCGAAAGATAGGTGTGTGTTCTTTTACTAAAAATCGAGTCAAAATTTAAAACTGCCCAATTGCACACGGCCTACTACAAGGACATGTGGCCAGACCGTGTGGATCGCACGACTATGTACCATGGTATCCCCTCGTTTCTTTGTTTTGCACACAGCCTGGGGCGTCACACATAGTTCAGTCACACGGCCGTGTGACCCCTACACCTCACCTATCCGCTTCGTACACAATCTAAGGCTTCACACACGATCCACTTACACAGCCGTGTGGCCCTTGCACCTCAGTTATTCAAATTGCACATAGCTTGGTGCTTCGTACAGGTCCACTCACACAGTCGTGTGGCCCCTGAAACTCAAAAATTATAGTTTTTTCTTAAATTTTATAATATTATTCAAATCAGTCCCTAATTAGGTTTTTAATGGCATTTAGAGAACTAGATTATACAATTAGGTCCTGAATTAGGACTAGAACAACGATATATATAGATGATTGAATTTATTGATTGAATTACTCTTGATTGATTATCTGAATAGTGAATAATGTTTCATGTATATTATGGATACCCGATTGAATGATTCGAATGCCCTAATTGTTTGCAAAATTAGATGCCTAATTTATTCATGATTGTCATTGATTGGTAAACGGTATATAGATTAAATGACTTGGATTGTATCTTTATTGCATTTGCATGGGTTGGGTTGATATGATCGGAGGAAGAGCCGTCAGTATATCTGCATTTAATTGTTCGTTGTGAACTCACAGTTACAACAGATTCGAACTATGATGGTCTCGTTGTGTACCCACAAATACAGCAGATCCTAACTGCAATGTTTTTATTGTGATCTCAGGATCCCTCTAACAGCTCTTATCTACGAGATGGTTGTGTTTCCGTAGTTACCAGCAACTTTTATCTGCAATTACCCAAATCTGAATGTGGTATTAAGTCCACAAATTGGAGTGATGGTAGAGGGAGTTCTAGGGAACTCCCAATTTTTGAGCGCTAGTGGTTGGGGGTAGGACAATTGATTTTTAAACCGATTTTTGTATGGCATATTTGGCAATTTATGCATACATGACTAAATTTATTTGATGAAATGATTGAACTGATTTATGTGTATATATCTTTCGTGAATAGTGTGAATAACTTTGAAATTGATTTAGTTAATTGTCCATGTTTGAGAATATTATTATTGCTTGACTAAAGTAGCAACACCAAATTATTGTATTTGAAATTGACAGATAATTATATCCGATTGATTCTTGATAATGATGTATAGTGTTATTTAATGTTTAAAAATATAACTGTATGATTTTGTTTATTTTAAAAGGACTCACATTGAGCTTCCATAGCTCACTCCCCCTAATTTCCATCTTTAATCCTTCTAGCTAGGATATAGACATGACACTCGGAGGGTATCAGCTTTTGTTCTAGTTTTATTTATGTTAATGTTATTATCATTTTAATTCCTTAGAAGGTTGAGTTATTTTCATTTACTTTTATTATGAATCATGGTTTGGGATTTGGCTTTAATTTAATTGTTAGGTGCATCTCATTCAGTATAGGTTATAAAGTTAGGTTATTATTTGTTATTATTGGGTTAAACTAAATTGTTTTATTAAAACGGCTTATGTTTTATATTTACTACTATTCCTGATAAGTTAAACTGGACCATATAAAATTACATGTAAAAACTTGAGTTTTTAAAGGAAAATTGATTTTCATAAAGACCAAGCCACTTCGATGGTTAATGTAATCTCCTGAATTCGGGTCTATTGTCTAGGCTGGGTTGGGGAGGTTACACATACATAGTCCATCATCAACTTAGGATTAATGTATACTATAATATGAACACCACAATTGAATAAATCCATAAATGGGCTAGGATAAATTTAATTTGGGTCTTGTTCAATCTATCATCAATTCAAACAATCACATCTATGTCTCTATCTTCTTGGAGTCATCCGCTCCAATACCCTAGACAAGGTATCTCCCTAATTGGACTTAATAGATGGCATAATAGTCTTTCAATCGATTCCTCAATTTCAATTAGACTACAGATTGTTTAGATTATCTACTAATATAAGTTGTCTTCTCGCATTATGATCCGACCACATAATGCAACTTAATATTAGTTAAACATTAGATAATCAGTAAGCCAGTATTTTCATACATTTTTCCTTTCATGCAAAAACCATTGAGGACAAATACAAACAATATTAATGAATAATGGAATTTTATTTAAACCAATCTCTTCAAAAAAAAATAACAAGTAAAAATTGACAAATACACTACACTTAGCGCACTAGATTGTAACAGTTAGGACAGTATTTGGGACAACATGTTTCATTCATTGTTCACTCCTTGTTCAAGCAACACTTGGGACAACATGTTGAGATAATTAAAGTGCAATGACTTTATTGGTATTTTTGAATTCGTTAATCTTGTTTAGTTTTCTATCAACGAATGATTCTAAGATTAAATCAGAAAATTATTTCTACTTGGTTGATGGTTTTTATTTCGAATAGGAGTGGTTGATTCAAAGAAAACATTATCATTATCTTTTGACTTTGACTTTTTCCTAATTTGGAGGCTAAGCTTATTTGAATTTGCTTAGGTATGAAGAAAATTATGAGATACTTATTAGAGATAATTCAAGAGATAAATTTAGCTTTCAAGTGAGAATTTTAAGTTTATCACAATGTAATTGAAGAGCTCCTATATCAGCCTACAAATAGGTTGCATTGCCCCAAATTTTAGGAGTGCTTTTAAAGTGTTTTTTAGTCTGAGTATTGTGTTTTCTTTACTTTGTGTGTTTGCAATCTTGTGTTATATATTTTATTGAAGAGTAATCCTTATTATAAATAATTTTGTTTGGGTGAGTGATTGTAACAATAGGGTTAATTATTAAGGTTATAAATATCATTATTGTAAGGATAGATTGGACTTTAGTCAATAGGTGATTAAGACAATTGCTGAATAAAATCATTCATTGAGTAAGGCTCTATAGAGTAAGATTGTAACACCCCCATCCCGTATCTATCACCGAAACAGGGTTACGGAGCATTATCGGAGTTTACAAACAAAAAAAAGTTCCAAATATTTCAAATCATATCGATAATCATATTAAAACCAATCCAAATCATACATGTTGTCCCTTATACGAGCCCTAGAGGCCCTAAAAACACGTTAGGAACAAGTCGGGACTAAATCAAAAACTCAGAGAATTTTTTCAAAAAATAGAAAAAAAATTTAACAATGCAGGGGTCATACGGCCGTGTGGACAGGCCGTGTGATCCACACGGCCAAGAGACACGCCCGTGTCTCAGGCTGTGTGGGCATTCGAAGTAGGGACACACAGCCGGGTCTCAGTCCATGTCCATGCCGTGTGCCAGGCCATGTACCCTTAGAAATAAACTCACACGCCCGTGTGCTAGGCTGTGTGCTAGGTCATGTAACATCTGACTTGCAACCCTTTGAAAGCTATAGGGGACACACGGCCGTGTTGCCTGGCCGTGTGTCACACACGGCTGAGACACGGGCCGTATGGACGAAAATAGGCTATTTCACAAGCCATTTTTCTCACCCATTTTGGCATGTACCTACACCCAAAAGTTCACATATATACAAGCTATAACAAGGCACCAAAATAACGTAAAATCAAGCTATATGCATATGGTATATTAACATACAACCAATATGCCTTTAGGCACCTCAAATGTCAACATATAAATATGTAATCATGCACTTAATTTAGTCAAATAATATTCACTATCCTTTAAACTAAATTTGTTTCAACATATGCCATTAAAATTTACCTAACAACCAAATACCAAAAAGATACCATTTATTTCATTCCACTACTATCACCAATAGACTTATATGCCATTGAAAAAAAAGATACCAAATCCATAATTAGAACATATCACATAACCTATATAACATTCTTTTTCAAACTAGTATTTCATCATTATTTATTCAAACACTTAACTAAATTCAAATACTAGCATAACAACTTAAATTCATCAACAATAAACCATTCATAAGTGATTGCATTCATACTAATTTGTCAAGTCAAAAGATACATATGTACAACATAGAAAACAAAGTATCCAAACATACAACTTAGCAATTCATTTTTATACCAAAATAACAAAACACAAATACATATATACTTACAGCCACATATACATGCCACAATCCCAAAAGAGTTCAAAAGCTACTAACAATAATAGATAGTGTGAGCCGAAGTTTCGATCCGTCCCAAGTTAGTAAAAGTAATCTATAAAACGACACGTAAACTCGTATAAGCTTATAAAACTTAGTAAGTACATAGAAATTTATTTAACTTAACATTAAATTAGTGAACTTCTATTTTACTTAATAAATGTTACCGAAACGTAATCACGGCACGAAAGTGCTATCAAGGGTAACAGGGGCACGTAAGTGCGATCAAGCGTACCAAAGTACAACAAGGGCACGCATGTTCGATCAGGTTATAATTATATATATAATAATTAATTACTTGATTTTTAAAATACAAATACATAAGGTAATCAAATGATATAATTTAATTACTATGAACTTACCTCGACAACTATCGCGTAGGAGTACAATTGGTTAATCCACGATTTTTGCCTTTCCTAGATTTCGATCCGGTTGAGATTTATCTTGATCTAAATAAATAAATTCAACCAATTTAATAACTATTCTATTCAATTAAATCCAAATTCACATGTTTGTAAAATTACTCTTTTGACCTTAAGCTTTTGATTTCTTTTCAATATAGTCCTTAGCTCATAAAAATGAAAATTCATGAAATTCAACCACAACCCATCATAGCCGAATATCAATTGGGTCCCTAACAAGCCCTATATTTCATTTATTTCACCATTTCACCATGTATAATTTTTTTATTTTTCCATTAAATCCCTATTTGTCAATTTCATAAAAAATTACTTAACTAAAGTTGTTTATCTATCAAAAACTAACCATTTTCTTCCATAAAAAATAAAAACTCTTACACATTCATCAATGGAAAAACCCTAATAGTTTGACAGTTTCACAAATTAGTCCCCGGGCTAGCTAGATTAAGTTACAACAATCCCGAAAAGATAAAAATCATTAAAAACGAGACAAAGTACATACCAATCTAGCAAGGAATTTGTTGCCGCAAGCTCAAGCTCAACAATGGCTTCCACAAGCCCTAATTTTCGGTTCTTAATTGAAGAAATAAAGATGATACTTGATTTATTTTATTTACTTATCATTTATTTACCATTTGCCTTTATAACCTTTTAATTTATTACAAATTTCAAGAATACCAAGACATCATATTCCACTATCAATTTTATGGTCTAATTACCACATAAGGACTTATATTTTAAGGTTCCATAGCTATTTAATACCTTTAGCCACTAGAACTCAACTTTTATACTTTATGCGATTTAGTCCTTTTTATCAAATTGAACACGTAAACGGTAAAATTTCTTAGCGAAATTTTTATACGACACTACTATCATGATGTAATCGTTAAAATATTAATAAAATAAAAATTTTCATTTTAGATTTGTGGTCCCGAAATCACTATTTTGATTTCACTAAAAACAGTTGTTACAACTCCACACCCCTAAAGAAATTTTTGTCCCCGAAAATTCTTACCAGAAAAGAGGTTCGGGTATTGCTTTCTCATAGCTTCCTCGGGTTCCCAGGTAGCTTCTTCTATTCCGTGTCATTTCCAGAGAACTTTTACTAAAGCTATATTCTTATTTCTCAATTCTTTCACCTCTTGTGCCAAAATTTTGATCGGTTCCTCATTGTACGACATATCAGGCTGAATCTCGACATCCGTCGAAGAGATAACATGTGAAGGGTCATGTAACACCCCCAGACCCGGCCCAGACGTTATGGCCGAATCTGGGAATGTCACATCAATGGCATAACTCAAAATAATTTTGCTAAGTAAAAATTTAAGACCCAAAAGCCCAAAATCCTTGAGTCTTGTTAAGCAATGATAAAATACCATTTTATTATTTTAAGTATTTCAGAAACCAAGTTTAAACATAAGAAATTTGCTTAGGTTTAATAATTAAATAAACAGTTGAAACAACAAAACCCAAAATCTAAAGTCAAATTGGAGTACAAGGCCTTATTACATCCAACGAAAATAAAGTAATTAAAATCATGTCTTTTGAGACAAATAAATAAAACTTCTAAGTATCTTGTAGTGTGGCCATCTCCGAGTCCTCTCCATTCATCGAACCGTCTACTGAAGATTTCCTGAGAAAAATAAAAGAGGGGGGTGAGTTTCGAAACTCAGTGTGTACAACCCTCAGCAAACAAATAGCATACAAGCAATCAATTGGGCCTAAGCCCTTTTCATAATAATAGCAACATCATACATGCAATGCTGTGCAACCCTCCCCAAATAATCCATCTGGTACACATAATCTCCGTCCCTCGATACACATCATGTGGGGATGCCTACATCAACCTACCCATCCGGTACACATCAATGGTAGCCCATTTGCGGTACTACCTACGTTGCAGCAAAGCTGCTAATGGGCTTAAAAGCCATCGGTGGATCCACAGTCGTCAAGCAACCATGTGATCCTCATATACTTCCTCCGTTCCATAATTCCGACCCATATGCAACCTAGACAATATATCATATGAATGCAGTATGTAACATCCACAAATCCTAAGTTTAACACATAGGGGTATTTTAGTCTTTTTTGCCCTTAGGGGCATTTCGGTCATTTTTAAGTATTATGGATTAAGTACTTACCTGGGCCCGTTGACAAATCCCCGTTGGCCAAAGTTAATAGGTACTATGCACCAAGTAGGACTCTAGAGAAGAGGAGGTGGGTCATTAAGACCGCTTAAGTACCAAGCTCTCCCTAGATCCAATCCTAGACATGCATATACCCATTACCACACTTCAACCTTGTGACTTGTCCATGGTTGCAATTAAGTTTTTGAGTTTTATGAAAGTTTAGCAGTTATCAGGTACTAAGCCCAATCCATATACAAAGCCCATTCTCAATCATATGGCCCATTAGGCCCAAATCACAATCGTATAGTCCATTAGGCCAAAATCTCTATCATGTGGCCCATTAAGCCCAAATCCAATTCAAATTATGAAACAAGCATGACTAACTCAATTCATATAACCAAATCAATCAATTTCACAAAACTTAGCCTTAGGGCCCACCGGGCCCATTTAGCCAATTTTGGCTTTTTGGCTTTACGGCATTGTCGATATCATGTGTGTGTAGTGGTTGTACACACCTGGTAATAACGCGTGCTGCGATTTCCTCTTAGTCACAAACCTACATTCGATATTACTTAACAATTAATCACAGGCTAAATACAAACTTTATCAAAAACTGAAGCCTCACCGTAACCTTACCGTGTGCGACAAGCCTTAATAGCTCCTTTCTTTAACACCAACCGCGATTAGACCCTAGATCTGTACCAACTTAATCATTAGAGCCTAAGTTATAGATGACTTGTATCTAACACAAGTCACCCTCACAACATATATGACCATTCGGCCAACCCTTAAACCGAAGTAAAGAACACTTACCCCAAAACCCGAGACGCAACAAGAGTGAAATGGTAACGACCTTGGAGGGAAGAGATCGATGCTAAATCCCAAGAATCAATCGGCCAAAGCTGAAGAAAAAGCACAGAGAAGATTCGGTCAAGGTGTATTCGACCTAAAAATCGGAGTGGTCCAAAGGGATATTCGGCACCTAAATGCAAGGTAAAAGGAGGAAGATGAAATCGCAAAATCAAAGAAGAACCTTGAGAGAGAATAGAGGCTATTAGGTTTGCCATGAAAGAAGAGAAGAGTCGGCTCAGAAGCAAGAATAAAGGTTTAGAAGGTAGGAGAAGAGTGAAGAATCGGCAACAAGGCAAGGTATTTTTGATTGTGGAAAAAAAAAGGTTTCGGCAAGGAAAAGAAAAAGAATAGAAAATTCGGCATTACCTAAGACCCCAGATTCGTCACACACACATTTATATAGCCTATAGCCAAAACATAGCCACCCCTAAAGTCCAATTCGGCACCACTTCATCCACTGCTCATCTCCTAATTTTTCTCCATGATATCTCCCTTATCCTTCTCCTAAATTCTCTCCACTGATCACTTCTCCTTAAAGTCCCTCTACACGCCATTTTCAACCTTCTAGAAGCCTAAAATTAAACTCCAAAATAAAACTAAGCTAGCACTCGAACCTCAGACCTCCCTGCATGCATATGTCACCACCTCCCTACACCCAAGTGGCGTCACATAGCCACTTCACCACAGGCTTCTTTGTGCCATTTTTCTCTTATTTTTATTTAAAAGCCCACTACCCACAACCCTGATTCCTTAATTAATTAAATTAAAAATCCCCCACCACAAAACTCGAACCCGAAACTTCTCCAACACACCTAGACACTCCAAATTCATTAAACCCTTAAAGCCATCATGTCATTCGTCATTTTCTTGCTCACTTAAAAATTTTTATAAGGCCCGAAAGCCCAAAGCCCAATTCATCTAGGCCCAAAATTCGAGGCGTTACAACTCTACCCCCTTAAAAAAATTTGGTCCTCAAAATTTCCAACTAACTATTAACCGCACCGCTCAAGTCACACCACTATGCTTTCACTGCGCACTCTAATTCTAAAGCCAAAATAAACACTCAGTACATTATGGTAGGGTATGCACCAGTATTCGCATCTGGAGCGTCTTCGTCCTCTTGGCAACGTGCTGCATAGACCAAAGCTGGCTACCTCACCTCAGCATAACCTGCACCTTTGCCTGGTGATCCATGATCGCGTTCATTACCATTATCGCCCATGGCCTGCCCAAGGCCCCTTGATGGCAGCTGACCACCCATTGGTTTCTGAACATTAACCTGGCCCACGGCTGGCACCTGAGCTGGCATTCTAGGGCAATTCCTGATCCCATGCTCCATAGATCCGCAAGCTAGACAAGCTCCTATCCTCTTCCAACACTCGCATGTATGACCTTTCCCACAATAAGCACAAGGTGGCACCCATGGATTAGCAGCAGGGGGCCCCGCTCTAACAGGCCCGTTAACTCTGGCCTTAGCTCTAGGCCTTTGCCCCGCACCGAAAGACTCAGCCTCTCTTTTATTCTTGCTTTTCTCTTTCTCCCGATTCAAGCATTCAGTGCGCTTCACATCCTCTGCTATCTTTTCTTTTTCCACCAACTCCGAGAAAGCTCTCTCTCTAAAGAGCTATCAACACTCTGAGGCTATCCCTAAGCCCATCCTCAAACCTTACGCAATGCTCATAGTCCGTTGCCAGCATAACTCTTGCATACCTACTAAGGCGTAGAAATTCTGCCTCATACTCCGCCACAGATTTGTTCCCCTGGGTCAAGTTCAGAAACTCCTTTCTTCTAGTATCAACATAGTTTGCACCCATATACCCATATACTTTTCTTGAAATGCAGTTTTGAAAAACTCCCAAGTGATCTGCTCAGGTTGGGTACCCTCTTTTACTATCAACCACCACTGATATGATTCCTCCCTAGCAAATGACATCGCCCCTTTCAACTTTTGCTCAGGTGAGCAGTCCAAATCCTCCATTATCCTCTCAGTGGCCTCCATATAGTATTCAGCCACGTTAGGAGCCACACCAGCGATACCTTTAAAGACTTCAGCCCCATTAGATCGTAGTCGCTCCGAAACTGACCCACGACTACCTGTACCATTATTGGGCCCAATGACCCTTTTCGAAATCCTCAGCATTGCCTGCGACAATGCGTCATCCTCCGCGGCCTGATCATACAGTCCAGTCTCAGCCTCGAGTGAGGCTGAAGCCTCTCCTACTTCAATGTTGGGCATATGGCCCGATGCTGACGATCCAGCCCTAACACTTCCACGGCCTCTGTCGCGACCCCTTGCACCTCTTCTAGCGCTCATCGTTG
Organism: Gossypium sturtianum; assembly: GCA_025698515.1. Lineage (NCBI taxonomy): Eukaryota > Viridiplantae > Streptophyta > Magnoliopsida > Malvales > Malvaceae > Gossypium > Gossypium sturtianum. The sequence goes on along the minus strand of CM046954.1, from coordinate 95,098,930 downwards.
ATTCTCGTATTATCTGAGTTTGGAATTTTACGAAATTTTAGTTAGTTTCAGTAATTAAGCCGATGTTTTATGATAGTATTAAGTAAAGAGGTTGTTTTCGTAAATCCTCTACAGTTTCAAGTTCTCACGGGCTTTAGTTTTACTCTAGGTATATTCTAAGAGTAGCCCGCTATCTACATTATAACAGTTCAAAATAATCAAGTATCAAGAGAACTTACTTGGTTCGACGTTGAGGACTCGGTGTGCCACCAGCAAGAATTTCCAAAGTACTCTAAAAATATTAAAATCAATATTAAGGCCCATTTTCACAGCCTGAGCTTTGCAACCGGGCTCTGATACCACTAAATGTAACACCCCCAGACCCGACTCAGATGTTATGGCCGAATTCGGGAATGTCACATCAAAGGCATAACTCAAAACAATTTTGCTAAGTAAAAATTTAAGACCCAAAATCCCAAAATCCTTGAGTCTTGTTAAGCAATGATAAAAGGCCATTTTATTATTTTCAGTATTTCGAAAACCAATTTTAAACATAAGAAATTTACTCAGGTTTAATAATTAAGTAAACAGTTGAAACAACAAAACCCAAAATCTAAAGTCAAATCAAAGTACAAGGCCTTATTACATCCAACGAAAATAAAGTAATTAAAATCATGTCTTTTGAGACAAATAAATAAAAATTCTAAGTATCTTGTAGTGTAGCCGTCTCCGAGTCCTCTCAATTCGTCGAACCGTCTACTAAAGATTTCCTGAGAAAAATAAAAGAGGGGGTGAGTTTCGAAACTCAGTGTGTACAACCCTCAGCAAACAAATAGCATACAAGCAATCAATTGGGCCTAAGCCCTTTTCATAATAATAGCAACATCATACATGCAATGCTGTGCAACCCTCCCCAAAAAATCCATCCGGTACACATCATCTCCATCCCCCGATACACATCATGTGGGGATGTTTACATCAACCCACCTATCTGGTACACATCAATGGTAGCCCATTTGCGGTACTACCTACGTTGCAGTAAAGCTGCTAATGGGCTTAAAAGCCATCGGTAGATCCACGGTCGTCAAGCAACCATGTGATCCTCATATACTTCATCCGTTCCATAACTCCCACCCATATGCAACCTAGACAGTATATCATATGAATGCAGCATGTAACATCCACAAATCCTAAGTTTAACACATAGGGGTATTTTAGTCTTTTTCGCCCTTAGGGGCATTTCGATCCTTTTTAAGTATTATGGATTTAGTACTTACATGGGTCCGTTGAAAAATCCTCGTTGGCCAAAGTGAACAGGTACTATGCACCAGGTAGGACTCCAGAGAAGAGGAGATGGGTCATTGAGACCGCTTAAGTACCAAGCTCTCCCTAGATCCAATCCTAGACATGCATATACCCATTACCACACTTCAACCTTGTGACTTGTCCACATTTGCAATTAAGTTTTTAGGTTTTATGAAAGGTTAGCAGTTATCAGGTACTAAGCCCAATCCATATACAAAGCCCATTCTCAATCATATGGCCCATCAGGCCCAAATCACAATCGTATGGCCCATTAGGCCCAAATCTCTATCATGTGGCCCATTAAGCCCAAATCCAATTCAGATTATGAAACAAGCATGACTAACTCAATTCATATAACCAAATCAATTAATTTCACAAAACTTAGCCTCATGGCCCAAAGGGCCCATTTAGCCACTTTCGGCTTTTCGGCTTTCCGGCATTGCAGATATCATGTGTGTGTAGTGTTTGTACACACCTGGTAATAACGCGTGCTACGATTTCCTCTTAGTCACAAACCTACATTCGATATTACTTAACAATTAATCATAGGCTAAATACAAACTTTATCAAAAACTGAAGCCTCACCGTAACCTTACCGTGTGCGACAAGCCTTAATAGCTCCTTTCTTTAACACCAACCGCGATTAGGCCCTAGATCTGTACCAACTTAATCATTAGAGCCTAAGTAATAGATGACTTGCATCCAACACAAGTCACTCTCACAACATATATGACCATTCAGCCAACCCTTAAACCGAAGTAAAGAACACTTACCCCAAAACCAGAGACGCAACAAGAGTGAAATGGTAACGACCTTGGAGGGAAGAGATCGATACTAAATCCCAAGAATCAATCGGCAAAGCTGAAGAAAAAGCACAGAGAAGATTCGGTCAAGGTGTATTCGGCCTAAAAATTGGAGTGGTGCAAAGGGATATTCGGCACCTAAATGCAAGGTAAAAGGAGGAAGATGAAATCGCAAAAATCAAAGAAGAACCTTGAGGGAGAATAGAGGCTATTCGGTTTGCCAAGGAAGAGGAGAAAAGTCGGCTCAGAAGTAAGAATAAAGGTTTAGAAGGTAGGAGAAGAGTGAAGAATCGGCAACAAGGCAAGGTATTTTCGGTTGTGGAAAAAAAATAAGGTTTCAGCAAGGAAAAGAAAAATAATGGAAAATTCGGCATTACCTAAGACCCCAGATTTGGCACACACACATTTATATAGCCTATTGCTGAAACTTAGCCACCCCTAAAGTCCAATTCAGCACCACTTCATCCACTGCTCATCTCCTAATTTTTCTCCATGATATCTCCCTTATCATTCTCCTAAATTCTCTCCACTGATCACTTCTCCTTAGAGTCCCTCTACACGCCACTTCCAGCCTTCTAGAAGCCTAAAATTAAACTCCAAAATAGAACTAAGCTACCACTCAAACCTCAGACCTCCCTGTATGCATATGTCGCAACCACCCTACACCCTAGTGGCGTCACATAGCCACTTCACCACAGGCTTCTTTGTGCCATTTTTCTCTTATTTTTATTTAAAAGCCCACTACCCACAACCCTGATTCCTTATTTAATTAAATTAAAAATCCCCCACCACAAAACTCGAACCCGGAACTTCTCAAACACACCTAGACACTCCAAATTCATTAAACCCTTAAAGCCATCATGTCATTCGTCATTTTCTTGCTCACATAAAAATTTTATAAGGCCCAAAGCCCAAAGCCCAATTCATCTAGGCCCAAAATTCGGGGTGTTACAGGTCAGAACGGTACCATCGTAACATAGACACATGAAATACATTATAAATCTTTTCTAAATCTGACGGGAAAGCTAATCGATACGCAACAGGTCTGATTCTTTCAGTAATCTCATACGGCCCAATAAATCACAGACTTAACTTTCCTTTACGACTGAACCAAAGAACTTTCTTCCAGGGCTATACTTTCTGGAACACTCTATCACTAATTTGAAATTCAATATCTTTACGCTTAATATTTGCATATGATTTCTTTCGAGCTGAAGCTGCTTTCAAACTATCTAAGATCATTTTTACTTTTTCTTCAATCTCATGAATTAAATCAACCCCGTGTATCTTTTCCTCACTGAGCTCAGTCTAATATAATGGAGTTTGGCATTTACGACCATACAAAGCTTCATACGGTGCCATCTTTAAACTCGATTAAAAACTCTTATTGTACACGAATTCATCCAATGGTAAATATTTCTTCCAGTTGCCTTCAAACTCTAATACATAACATTGAAGCATATCCTCGAGAATCTGTATTACTCGTTGAACTGACCATCGGTCTGAGGATAAAATGCAGTGCTAAAATGCAACCGCATACCTAGAGCTTCTTATAACATTCTCCAGAATCATGATGTAAACCGCAGATCTCTATCCAAGATGATGGAAGCTGGTACCCCGTGTAATCTAAAAATCTCAGAAACGTATAACTCAGCTAATTTCTCAAGGGAGTAATCTTTACGTATCAGAATAAAATGCGTTGACTTCGTCAAACGATCAACAACAACCCAAATGGCATCTTTCTTTCTCGGATATAGGGGTAAACCCGATACGAAGTCCATAGTAACTTGATCCCATTTCCACTCTGGTATCATTACTGGCTGTAATAAACCAGAAGGTACCTAATGTTCAGCTTTAACTTGCTCACATACTAAGCATCTCAATACAAAGTTTGAAATTTCTCGCTTCACACCCAGCTTGTAACATCCCGATTTAGGGCCTAGTCGGAATAGTGGTACGAGACCACAAATTTGAGGTATATGTATGATTTTTTAGGTTTATGCCACGTTTGCATGTTGGTGTGAACGTTTCTTGAAGCAATTTCGTTAAATTGCGGTTGAGTTGTCCAAAAGGACTAAATTACAAAAGTTGCAAAATGTGAGATTCTAGAAGCTATTTGTTTGAAATAGCTTTGGATTATAAATTAGAGGTCTTTAAATAGTAATTTTCCCAAATTCTAATTTTTGGACAAAAATGGGCATGAGTGGATGAAATTGGAAAAGTTTGATAAAGGGGCATTTTGGTCATTTGTCAATTAAGTGTTTTAAAAAGGGAAAAAGATGACAAAATTTCATTCATCTTCTTCTCCAAGCTGCCAAAAATTTCAAGAAGCCATTGTTAGGGCTCTTCAATTTTTCAAGCTTGCTAGTAAGTGCATCCAAGCCCCATTTTTTATATTCTTCGTATTTTTGAAGTCCTAGTAACATGAGTAAGCTATTTTTAGCTATATGTTGAGCTAGGATTGATGTTCAAAAATGTACCCATGTATGACATGCATGTATTTTGATGTTTTATGGAAGATTATGAAAGCTTGATGTAGTAGAAACATCTTTTGCTAAGTGAATTTCATGAAAAATGTATGTAGGGACTAGTTTGTGAAAGTCTTGAGATTGGTCATACATGAGTGATTTAGTGAGAATTGATGATTGCTTTAGTTGAGTAAATGATTCGGCTAAGCATGAAAGGCTAGAAAGTTGAATGAAAATCACTTTACGAGCCTTGGGAAAAAAGTGTGAATATGAGAAAATTTAGGGGTAAAATGGTAATTTTGTTAAAGTATGAGATAAGGGTCAATTTAGTCAATGTGTGTATTGAACGGGTTGATTTATCATTATAGATCAAGAAAGACGAAGCTCGGATCATAACCGAGGCAAGGGCAAGGTCGTGGACTAAATTGTACATCTCCATACTTTTTTAGTACCGAGGTAAGTTTACGTATAAACGATGCATTTATGCATATACATTGTTAATGCTAGCTAGTGTGTAGCATGATTGAGAACCTATTCGGTTCTAGTGGAATGAATGATATAGTAGTTGTGAATGGATGAGTGTATTACAAAGTAGACATGTGAATGTGTAGTGATAATGCTTGATGGTGGGCTAAGTGCGATACCACCTTGATACTTAACAATGATGGGCTGTGTGCGATACTATTGTTAAGCATATTATTTAGTGAGCTATGTGCGGAATCACTATAATTATCCTTTGTGGTAGGCTATGTGCGATACTACCTTATGATCTGATTGTGGTGGGCTAAGTGCGAAACCACCGAGTAATTTAGCTGTGTGGATGTATTATTGAGAAATAATGATGTGTTGTATTTTGAGTAAATGTGATATTGAGTGCAGGGGTGCATGTCAATGATTATGAGTATGTGACTCATGATGTGTTGGAGATGTGGTAAGGGATGGAAAGAGTAAGCATAGTAGCGGATGTGAATTACATAAGTTAGTATAATGCTAATTGTTGTTTAGCTTATACTAGAATGCTTAAATTGTTTATGTGTAAACTTACTAAGCTCAAAGCTTACTCTTTTCTTTTCCCTTGTCTTATAGATAAAAAGGATTGAATCGTGATACGCGGATTAATCGGAAGATCGCCCACATTATCAGCACACTCTGGTACATTGGACTTAATGTTTTGTATATGGCATGTATAGAGGTTAGACAAGTTAGTGAGTTTTGTTGTAATGGCTAAGATGTGTTGGCCTTTAGATGGATAATCTATTTTGTATAATGCCATGGTTGATGGCTAACTTATTATATGAAAATATGTAGTTATCCATGTAAGATTATGTTACTTTATGAGTTGATTGTGGATGAGTTGAATGTATACATGTTGTATGAGTTAGAAGGGTGAGAAGAGCTTAGCAAATAGCTTTGTTCTTGTCCATGTGGATAGACACACGGGCATGTGTCTAGGCCAAATGTGACACACAGCCAGCCCACGGGCGTGTGGCTTGGCCGTGTCACTTTGGTAGATTCAAGTGTTATAGGCCACGGGCTAGCCACACGGGCGTGTGTCTAGGCTTTAGGCCGTGTAAAGTAGTCTGTGTTCACCACGAGTGGAGAGCACGGGCGTGTGCCCTAGCCGTGGGGCTTTGGCAGAATGCTTGAGTTTTCACCACGAATGGAGAGCACGGGCGTGTGCCCTAGCCGTGGGGCTTTGGCAGAATGCTTGAGTTTTGTGCACGGTTTGTGGAAATGGGCGTGTGTGACTACACACGGGCGTGTATCATCTTACACGGGCATGTGGCCCTGTTGGGATGGAAAAATTTTATATTCGTAAGAGTTTCCGATATGGTCTCGAGAGCCCTCGTGTGTATGAATGAGGCCTCGTAAGTCGAGAATAAGGTTGTTGTGACTTAAGGAGAGTAGTCACGTTGAGCCTAAGTGGCGATCAAGTGGTTTTACTCCACTAATGCCTCGGACCCGATTCCGGCGTAGAATACGGGTTAGGGGTGTTACATTTAATGGTATTAGAGCTATGGTTTAGTCGGTTCTAGGACTACCGTAGCGGGTGTAAGGGTCTAGCTACACATGCCATAAGTGTACAATGATAGTGTGGTGTTTTCTGATGATTTTAAACATTGTTTTATATAGTATATGGATCCCGATCAATCGACTGCTGATGAAGTAGCTAGTAATGCGCCGGCTCCTGCGCAAGGAACTGCGCCTGTTGAGAGTGGACCCGAGGTTAGGGGTCAAAGGGAAGAGGCTCGGGAAGCCTTTCTCCAGATGATGAGTAATTGGTACTCGGATTATGTTCGAGCGAACCCTAATGCTTAACCTCCTCCACGTTCTCCTATACCTCAGCCAATTCTAGTGGCTCCTCAAGGTATTGATGTAGTGAGGATATCGAAACCCTCGGTGGATAAGATTAAGAAACACGGGGCTGAGGAGTTTAGAGCTAAGGTAGATGATGACCCCGAGAGGGCAGAGTTCTGGCTAGAGAACTCAATGAGAGTATTCAATGAACTCTCTTGTACACCTGAAGAGAACCTGAAGTGTGACGTATCTTTGCTGAGGGACTCAGCATACCATTGGTGGAAGACGTTGACATCGGTAGTCCCGAAAGAGCAGGTGACGTGGGACTTCTTTCTGGAAGAGTTCCGGAAGAAGTATATAAGCCAACGATTTACTGATCGGCAACAAAAAGAATTCCTTGAGTTAAAGCAAGGAAGAATGACAGTAGCAGAATATGAGCGCGAATTTGTTAGGCTTAGCAAGTACGCGCAAGAATGTGTGTTGACGGAGACCATCTTGTGTAAAAGGTTCGAAGATAGACTGAATGAGGATATTAAGCTCCTAGTGGGTATTTTGGAGTTGAAAGAGTTTGTGGTGTTCGTTGATAGGGCAAGCAAGGCCGAGGAGTTGAGTAAGGAAAAGAAAAGTGTAACATCCTGAATTTTTGGGCCTATGCGTTTAATGGGTGGATACGTTTAGTGTGTTAATTTAAGTATTAGAGGTGTAAATTGGGCTCGGGAATGGGCCGAGGTCTTGGCTAAATATTTTGTTTAGGGACTATGGGGTTTAAATAAAATATTGAGAGTGAAATAGGCATAATGGGCTTGTGGCCCAGGAACAAGAGGCACAGTAGGAGGGAGCTATAAGTGGCGCCAATAGGCAAAAGAAGGGGGCCTCAGTGTGGCCGCTTGGAACCCAAGAAATTGGGCTAATTTCGGCAGCCCAAGGAGAGCTAGAGGGGGGATGGCAATGTGGCTACAAAATAGGGGATTTTAATGTTTTAAAGCATGTGGATATTATGCTGATAAATGGGGAGGAGTTGGTGCTAATTAGGTCTCTTTTGGAGGAGTTAATAGATTAAGATAAGGGAGAAAGATAGGAGCGATCCTTTGGTTGCAGAGTTGGCCGAAAATCAAACTCAGGAAAGGGGAAGACAATTGGTTTAGTATGGAAAGGGGTGTGCCGAAAATTTGAAGGCCATCTCACTTGTTTTCTTTTCTCATATTTTCTCTTCCAAAAGCCGAAAATCACCACCTCCCTCACCTTTTCTTTCTTTTTCTTTAAAACTTCCTTTTAGCCGAATCTTCTGATCCCCATTGTTATTCTTTTCCCATTCACTAAAAGCCGAAACTCTTCATTCAATTCTTCTAAAAAGCCAAAAAAACACATCTAGTTCATCTTTTCGGGATTTTCTTAAAAGCCGAAATTCCTAGATCTATACTCTTCTACGCTTCGATCTTCTTCTGGGATTGCCGAATCTTTCTGCAAGGGGGTAGCCAAAATCATCTGTAGAGGTAAATGTCGATTTGTGTATTCTTTTCCGACTTTTAGAGATCTTATCCGAATGGCTATATGGTTAACTAATCGGGTGTTTTCTATCGTTTGTGGCATTCCGGGATTTGAAGGGGATTCAATCGCTTAGATTTCTAAGCCAGAGTTTAGTAGCCCTTGGATCGTACCACTTTCGGGATTTCAAGGTAAGGAGATCTGTTAATTTAAGCATATAATTCGGGTAAAACACTAACCTTTGGCCGAATATAGGAGAGGCCTTATCTTCGCGTTCTTAGGCTTTTGAGCAAAGTTGTAGACAAAGGCGATGAGATCCGATTAGCGAGGGTATCGACATAGAGGGTAGTCCTACGTATTAATCAGGTGTGTAACATTCTCACACCATTTGGATTGCTTGTTAGTATATGTTTATAAATCTATTATATTCTGCTAAATGCCGAAATACCGGCATGGCTGTTGAAAACCCGAGGAGGGTAAAGGCGAATCACCAGGTTAGTGATCTCTGTCATTCTAAAGTGAATGTTTACATCGATTTGGTATGATGAACATGTATGTCGGTTTACGTGATTGCATGGGGTTGGGTGATTGATGAAAGGGAAGTGTTACTGTTGTAGTGGCTTTTGCCATGATGCATTGTAGTGGCTTTTGCCATGATGCATTGTAGTGGCTTTTGCCATGATCTGTTGTAGTGGCTTTTGCCATGATCTGTTGTAGTGGCTAATGCCATGATCTGTTGTAGTGGCTATTGCCATGATCTGACGATGAGCAGCTATCTGCAGCATGACTGCCATCGATGGTGTGTAGCGGTGTGGGTTGATTGTAGAAATCCCCAATGGTGTGATTGGCGGTAAGGGTGGTATGTAGCTGATGGAAACCTAGGATTGGGTTGGGCTTTGCATATTTTTACGATATATTATACTCGTTATACTGCGTGGGGCTAAGGCCCAATCTGATGGTGCACGAGGGTTGCACTGCGAGTCTCGCGACTCACCCCATTATTTAACATCTTTCAGGTAGCACCTAGTGCATCGGATCGGGTTGGAGAAGAGCGCAAGGTGGCCATGCGAGGGATTATTTTGATTCCGCAAAAGACTTTACTAGTTTATTTATTTTTAATATTTTTAATCAGTGGGTTTAAATTTCATTGTAATAAGGCCATGGGCCACTAGCTTCATATTTTCGTTTGTTTTGGGCTTTTATTATTATTAGACATTTACATTTTACGTTTTAATTAAGTTAAGGCATGTATCAAATTTTGGTTTTTAATCCACTAAGGCATAAATATAAAATGTATATCTTTTACAAATCATCCAACCATTTATTTTTCTTGAATAAAGTGTTAAACTCAAGAAAAATATTTTACGAAATTGCGACATCTTTTAAAATCTCCCTAAGTGACATGCCAGATCCGGTCATGGTGTTTGGGCCGGGTTTGGGGTGTTACAAAAAGGGCTGTGAGTGAAGCCCGAGATGCGAGAAAATGACCGATGGGCAAATGATATCAAGCCCAGTCGAAAAGATCCAATGAAGTGAATCCTCGGACGACAACATCAGTGGGATGTCCACATCGAGACTTGGACAACACTCGTTCGGGTTCGAGAGTCCAAACCACCTCGATGGAAAGTGTAGGCAATCCGAAGAACAAACCGGAGTGTCCAAGTTGTGGTAGATATCATACCGGAGAGTGTTGGGGAAACAACCGAAGTTGTTATAAGTGTGGTTCCTCCGACCATTTTATCCGAAATTGCCCCGAGAGGGATGACAGGGAAGAGAAGCAAGAGACAAGACCTAGCGATGTGTCTGCAAGGGGTAGACCACCAAGGAACCCGAGAGGTGGGACTAGTGGTAGAGGTGTATCCAAAGACTCTACTGTGAGACCGGAGGGTCGGGCACCTGCAAGGACGTATGCCATTCGCGCCCGCGAAGAGGCATCATCCCCAGATGTAATAACGGGTACTTTTTCTCTTTTTGATACCTTTGTTATTGCTTTAATAGATCCAGGGTCTACTCATTCTTATATTTGCATGAGGTTGGCATCTAGTTTGAGTATGACTGTTGAGTTTATGAATTTTGTGGTTAAGGTATCAAACCCGTTAGGTAAGCATGTGTTAGTGGACAAGGTGTGTAATAATTGTCCTTTGTTGATTATGAGTCATTGTTTTCCGGCAAACCTTATGTTGTTGTCGTTTGATGAGTTTGACTTAATCCTTGGCATGGATTGGTTGACTACCCATAGTGTCTTAGTGAACTGTGTTAGTAAATTTATTGAATTGAAGTGTGAGAGCGAAGATGTTATTTGGGTTGAATCAGGTGGATTGGATAGTCTACCAGTGATGATTTCTTCCCTAGTGGCTGAGAAATGTTTGAGAAAAGGGTGTGAGTCCTCTGTCGCCTTTGTTTTGAATACTCAAGAGGTTGGAGTAAAGTTTGATACAGTGCCGGTGGTATGTGAGTATCCGGATGTATTCCCGGAAGAGTTACCCGGATTACCCAGTGAGAGAGGTCGAGTTTGGGATTGAGTTAGTTCCAGGAACGGCACCTATTTCAGTTGCTCTGTATAGGATGGCACCTTTAGAGTTGAAATAACTGAAGGTTCAGTTGCAAGATTTGTCAGATAAGGGTTTTGCAAGACCGAGCTACTCACCATGGGGTGCTCCGGTACTATTTGTGAAAAAGAAAGATGGGTCTATGAGGTTGTGTATAGACTATAGGAAACCTAATAAAGTGACGGTGAAGAATAAGTATCCTTTACCAAGGATTGATGATCTTTTTTATCAACTGAAAGGAGCTACAGTGTTCTCCAAGATCGACCTGAGGTCTGGTTATTACCAGTTGAGAGTGAAAGAGCAAGATGTGTTGAAAACTGCGTTTCGAACAAGGTATGGCCATTATGAGTTTTTAGTCATGCCGTTTGGTTTAACGAATGCACCTGCGATTTTTATGGATTTGATGAACCATGTCTTCCGACCGTATGTGGATAAGTTTGTGGTTGTCTTTGATAAACTATAATTTACACATATTTTAACCCCGTGCTTGGATTAATTTTGGATGAATATTCATTAGATTTGATGAATTCAATGCTCCTAATCTCTTAATTTCATGTTTTATACTCATGGGAGCTTAGGGAGTCGAAAAGAACGAGAAACGGGCCAAAAATGGAGAAAATGGGCCAAAGTGAGAAATCAACACGGCCTGAAAGTTCACCACAC